>OY755208.1:23214021-23290701 GCA_963576765.1 Draba incana
ATGCGAATGAAAACCCAATCTAAATATATACTAAACAAAAATTTGAACTTAGCATATATTGATGGAATAAGGGGTGAAAAAACAATATTTGAGAGGGTAAAACGAAAAGAATAGCACTTACACCGATAATTTTGTTCATGGTCAAATAAATAAGTTCTAATTGTGAAATGAAAAAAATAATTATATAATCCTTTTTAGGTTTTAGATTGGTGAGGTATTATTTTTTATAATTAGTTATATACAAAATAAATGATATTAAAATAGTGTAACCTCCACATAATAAACTGCATTCATACTAAGAGTTATGAAGTATAATGTTTTTCTAGCAAGGATTACTACTTTTATATGTTTAAGTTATGGCACATTTAAGTTTTAGAACTTTACTAATTTTTTATTTATTTGTTTCTTTTGTTTTATAATTATAAAGGTTATATCAAACTATATTTATGAAAAAAAATTAACATCGAATTCTATGTAAATCAAAGTAAAATATATAAGATGTTGTAAAAGTTATTAAAAATAGAGAAATTCCCTTGTATGCCACAAAAACAAGTTTTGGTTCCATAGATACCACTAAATCTAAAATGTTCCTTAGATACCATTAGTATAGTTGTAAAAAGACTATTGTACCCATATTTTAAAATGAGAAGGAGAAATCATTTTTTTTTTTTTTTATTCATTTTCTTATTGTTTTCTCCTTCGTCGGGATTGGAAAAAAAAAAAAATTTACCTACTTTTCTCCGACGAGAACAACGACGGCGGCGGAGTCACCGGAGAGTTTGGTGACGATCGGAGAGAATTGCTCTGCGATTGGCTTCACGACATTTCAGAGAGATTGATTTCGATCGGAGAGATTTGGGAGCACGATTGATTTCGATCGGAGGGATTGATTTCGTCGGGGATATTGATTTCGTCGGAGAGATTTGAGAGCACGATTCGAATCACAATCAATTTCATAAGTCCACGATTTTGGATCTCTAATCGATTAGGTATGTCTTTCTTCTACATCTTTTGCTTTGTTTTTTGAATTTCCAGAATCGTGTTGGAGATCTTTTGATTTCACTGTGATTACAATGATTTTGAATTGAGCTTAGACTATGATTATATGCAGTTATGAATCTTTTGCTTTGTTCTTTGAATTTCCAGAATCGTGGAGATCTTTTGATTTCACTGTGATTACAATGATTTTGACTTGAGCTTAGACTGTGATTATATGCAGTGATGAATCTTTTGCTTTGTTTTTTGAATTTCCAGAATCGTGTTGGAGATCTTTTGATTTCACTGTGATTACAATGATTTTGAATTTACCTTAGACTGTGATTATATGCAGTGATGAAGAATTAAACTTTGTTTCCCTATGGATTGGAAATTGTCATAGCAATGTTCACTTGATAGTATAATTGGTTCTTCTTGATGCATTAGATTCAAGTTGAAACTCTATAATGTTTTTGATTTACAAGCTGAAACACTAGGTGCATTGTTTATGCGAATTTGGACGGGAAATGTGTTGTTTCATGAGTATGATTTCTGTGTTTCCGAACTGTGCTTTATGGGATTGTTGCGATTGAGATTTCTCTCTAATACTTATGCAATTTTACTTTATTTCAATGGAGAAATGGTAGAGATTTTAGCGTCTTGCGGTGAATGGAAAGTAGACAAGAAGCATCCATGGGAGTTTTGTATCGATAAAGAGAGAATAAGTTCACTTTGTGAACTCGAAGAGAGTGTCACATTTAAAGAACTAGTCGGAATAGTTCTTGAAGATCTTGGTCTTACTTGCGATACGGAGATTACGTTGACCTATGAACTTTCAAAGACAATGAGATTAGAGAATTCTCCACCGGTTTGTATCCGAAACGATCGTCAACTACGAACATTCATGAAGAAAGTACAAGAAGATAGTGAACCGACTCGCTTGTGTGTATCGGTATGTCGCAAAACCAAAACTACATAGCTTTAGAAACTATTTTCATTGTCTGCTTTTGGTTTATAAACAATCTAGGAAACCATTCCGAAATGAATAGAAATCCTTCCTAAATATGGATTTCAGAAACTGTTCAGGAAACCTTCCTAACTATTTAGGAAACCATTCCAAAATGAATAGAAATCCTTCCTAAATATGGATTTCGGAAACTTTTCCTACCTTTTGTTTTAGCCTCTGTTTTAATACTAAATTCGCATGTTTTATTTGTTTAGGTGAGTGAAAAAAGTAACGGAGTTACTGTGGCGATTGTTGGCGACCATATTGCTAATGGTGGAAGCAACACTCAATCAACTTCCCTTATATATGGGAGTTCTAGCAGAACTGTGTCGACTGTGCATTCCAATCAACATGTAAGAGCTTTCCTATTACACAACTTACATGATTTTTAATTGTTTGTGTTTGTGTTTTGTGAAAATTTAGGAATAGCTTCCTAAATGTTTACGTTTCCTTCCTGAAATGCAGGACTCCACCAGTTCCACGGCCGAAATGAGTTCTCATCCAAACGATGTGCATCCAGCTCCAGATCCTGGTCCAGTCTCTGTAGGGTGTTCGTATTTAACCAGAGGAGCTGATGATATACATGTCAACAAGTATTTTAACAACAAAGATGAGCTAATGCTAACGATGAGAAAGTGGGCGTTAAAATGGAAATTTGAGTTCTATTCTCCTTGGTCAGACACAACAAGAGTGATGTTAAGTTGTGTTGATGTTAGATGTACTTGGAGGATGCGTGCAACGAGGGTCGCTGATTCGGACAGTTTTGTTATTCGGAAGTACGTGCACGAACATACGTGCGACACGACGCATAGGAATGCTAATCATAGGCAAGCAACTGCGGTTGTAATTGGGAATCTAGTTTGCAGCAATTTCCAAGAGAAGAAAGAAGGTTTAAAGCCAAAACAGATTCAAGAACATGTGAGACGAGAATATGGCGCACAAATCAATTACAAGAAAGCTTGGAGAGGAAAAGAGAACGCTGAGTTTTTGATGAGAGGATCTTCTGAGGATAGCTATGTCAATTTAGCTAAATGGTTGTACATGACTAAAGAGAAAAATCCAGGAACTCAAATTTATCTTAATAAGGACGAAGCTGGAAAATTCAAGTACGCATTTGTTGCGTTTGGACAATCGATTAGGGGTTTCGGTTTGATGAGGCCAGTGATTGCGGTTGATGGTACGTTTTTAAAAGCGAAATATAAAGGAACATTACTAGCAGCCAGTGCACAAGATGGTGATTTCCACTTGTATCCTTTAGCATTTGCGATAGTCGATTCTGAAAACGACGCGTCGTGGAATTGGTTCTTCCTTGCCTTACGAGGTATAATTCCAGATGCTTCGGGTCTTGTCTTTATTTCTGATCGTGTGCCATCGATTGCCAAAGCGGTTAAAGAAGTGTATCCTTCTGCCCATCACGGAATTTACAGGTATCATCTCATTAACAACATAAAACCTCGTCATGGGAAATTTGTGAAACTTGTCGAAGCAGCTGCGAATGCTTATACTCAGCAAGAGTTTCACATGATTTTCGGCATAATACGGAGTAAAAATCCGGTTTTGGCCAAGTATCTTGAAGACGCTGATTTCAAGAAGTGGGCACGTTGTTATGCTCCCTCAAACCGTTACAACATGATGACAACAAACATTGCAGAGTCGCTGAATTCAATGTTGAAGAGTCCTCGTGAGTTGCCGATAATCTCCCTTCTTGAGACGATTAGATTGACATTATCAACTTGGTTTCACGAGCGTCGGGTATTGGCAGCCAAACACAACAAGCGGGTCACGCCAAATGTCGTGAAGGAGATGGTAGCAAGGTTTGAGGATGCGCTTAAGCTTGATGTCTATCAAATTAACGAATACGAGTTTGAGGTCAAAGATGAGTCGAAAAAGTTTCTTGTTCACTTGAAGAACAAGAGATGTACTTGCTGCGTTTTTGACATAGACAAGATACCTTGTGTTCATGCGATTGCTGCTTGTAAACGTACGAAGATGGATGAAAACAGTCTTGTCGATGACGCATATTTGACAGCGACATGGGTTAATGCATACGCTGAGAGCATACACCCGTGCGGAGACCTCGACAGCTGGGAGATTCCTGGACATGTAAGGGGATACATTTGTGGTCCTCCTACTACTAAACCAAGCAGTGGCAGACCGGCTAAGAAGAGAAAGAGGGGAGCTGGTGAGTTTGGCGTACCGGGTTCGAAGAAACAGGCTCACAAATGCGGGAGATGTGGTGGACAAGGACACAACAAGCAAACTTGTAAAACACCTATATGATGAAGTTGTATGCTTGTGGCAGAGGTGCACACAATAGAGAGATATGAAGAGAGATTCATTTCTATTGTATTATTTCAAAAGAAAGACATTTTATTACTACTTACAAATGGTTACATTTTTTATGGATTATAAACTATATTTTTCATGTTGATTCAGTTCTGGACTTAACTTAAGGTGAAACCAATTATAGTGTCCATCTTTGTCAAATTTATCAGGTCTCCTCCTCAAATACTTGCAAACTGTATGTTTCTTGCTCAATTTAGGAATACCTTCCGGAATACTTAGGAAGCATTCCTAAACTTTGACAAATGCTTCCTAAATATTAATTTAGGAAGGGTTCCTCTATGTTTAGTAATACCTTCCTAAACTCAAAAATTGATTTTAATTTCTCTTAAATTATTGTGTTTGGGTTAACTATTCCCAACTTAGGGTATAGTTATAGAGGGGTTTGAAGTTTTTTAAAAATTTTAAATTTTAAATTATTGTGTTTGGGTTAACTATTCCCAAATTAGGGTATAATTATAGGGGTTTTGGGGGGTTTAAAATTTTAAATTATTGTGTTTGGGTTAACTATTCCCAAATTAGGGTATAGTTTTAGGGGGTTTGGGGATAAGGTTTAGGACTGTGGATTGAACTTGTATCTATTTTTGTCTAATTTCATATTTAGGAATACCTTCATGAATACTTAGGAAGCATTCCTAAACTTTGACAAATGCTTCCTAAATATTAATTTAGGAAGGGTTCCTCTACGTTTAGTAAGACCTTCCTAAACTCAAAATCTGATTTTAAACTTTAAATTATTGTGTTTGGGTTAACTATTCCTAAATTAGGGTATAGTTTTAGGGGGTTTGGGGTTTTAGTGATTGGGGTTTAGAGAAAATAGATTTTAAATTTTGGGTTTGGGTTAACTATTCCCAAATTAGGGTATAGTTTTAGGGGGGGTTGGGGTTTAAGATTATGGAGTGAACAATTTGTATCTATTTTTGAAATTTAATAATATTTGGATATTTCTGAAGGCTTTCCTAAATACATATAACTGCTTCCTAAATTTAATTTAGGAAGGGTTCCTCTTTGTTTTTGTTTTTGTTCCTAAATTTAACAAAAGGTAGTAGTTTTTGTTTTTTTCTCTCTAGAGAACTATGGAGTGGAAAATGCAACGAAAATATCACTCGCCAATCTTGTTCTCATGTCTTCCGCGTCTTCGTCAACAAGATTAGTCATATCTTGGATCCCCATCGAGTGACATTCGATCATCTTCATTGTGAAATGACCACAATTGGAGATGTCCTTTGTTGTAGGAGTGTATTTTCCTTCTAGCTCCTCAACTTTGAATGGTCTAAGATCAACCTTCTCTTTACTAACAGAAGCAAGTAGGTAAGGGAACATTTCTGCACAAAGACAAAAATAAGTGATTACTTTTGTTTATAAACTGTTTAGGAAACCATTCCGAAATTAATAGAAAACCTTCCTAAATATGGATTTCGGAAACTGTTTAGGAATCATTCCTGAATATTTAGGAAGGATTTCCTAAACAACAGAGCTTCAAAAAACGTAATTGTAAACAAGAAATCATACCTGCAAAGGGTTGCACATGACTTTGAATGAAAACAATATCCTGATCCGGATTCTTGCATTCCAATACCGTGATCGAGCGCTTCTTGAGGTTGATGGCCAAACCAAACCAGTGATTGAGTCTGCGTATTACCACCGCACCATAGATCACATCCACTTCTTCTATCCATTTCTTCTTAGGAGCTATGTCACCTCTGACAATTCCAATCATTTCATCCTCAAACTGGAAACGTTCACGAACAACCTCCTTCTTGAATTTCACGTAATGGATTGCCAAATGCCTGAAGAATGATGTATCTAAAAACACTGCCTTTGGCAGCCAGTTGTTATGGAAGTACGGAGCGTCTTTCTCTCTTCGTAAACCAAACAGTAGAAACATTGCGTCCACATGCTACATATACACAACAACACACAAAAACAAGTTTAATCATATTTACAGTGATAATAGGACTTAAAATGAAACGTAACAAGAACAGTTTTCATGAAGGACTAGTAAAGTGATAATACTTACATCTACTGTGATTTGTCTTGTTGGGTCCTCTAGAGTCGTAAAAAAACTAGGTTTTACTTCACCGCCCGCAATCTTCATTATGCTACAATCAATAAAAACAATTTAGTAACAAAACATACTCCAAGAGTAAAATAAAAGAAGGATTCTTGTTGTACGGTTTTCCAAAAGTAAAATAAAAGAAAGATTCTTGTTGTACACTAACCTTGGGGTTTCTGAAGATTTCCATTCTTCTAGTTTAAGATTCTTACGGAATTCTGGCGACATGAACGGATGGTACATCGGATGTGGCTGAGGCGTTACAACATTAGCCGGATTTTTGGGAGCCTTGTATGGAGTCTTGGTCTGCTTAGCTGGTACTACTTCCCGAGTGCTCCGCCTTAGAAACTGCTTTTCTTTATCTTTCGCTACACCTCCTTCTTTTCCAGTAGCTTGTTCATTTGTCAGCAGAGGTGATGGTCTAGGACACTTATCGAATTTCCTTTTCTTCATTGGCTTCTTGTTGTTGTTACCATCCTTGGGTCGCTTCTTGTCTTTCTCATCAACAACTTGCGAAACAGTTGGGCTTGGAGGATTGTTAGGAGCATTCTTTTCACCATCATGCAAAACACTTGGGCTTCTATGATCCCCTGACCCCTGTATTTTCATCACATCAAAAATTATTGTCAAGTCAAAAGGAAAAATTATCAAGATCCATATTTTTTGCAAAATCTAATTTTCCTTATAACTTACCTCTGGTGGAGTAAAGAAGAGGCTGAAAGAAGGTGCATCTGATGAGGCATCCACCTGCTTACCCTTCCCCTATAATCAATCAAATGAAAAATTACAAAATATCCTTGTTTCTAGACGATTTAGGAAAGCCTTCCTAATTACTTAGAACTGCTTCCTAAATCAAAATTAATAGGAAAACATTCAGTTAATACCATACCTTGTCATTTTGCTTGTCTTGATTGGGTTGAGGATGGTTAAAGGACGTGCTATCACCAGGAATATCTTTAGCTACCTGCAACAGTAGCAAAAGAAATTAAGAAATGTCAGAAACTTAATGATGCCTACTAAAAACAATGTAAAAGAGCAAAAAAACATCTTACCTCATCATGGGCCTTGTCTTGGTTGTCTTGAGGTAGGGTTTCTAGGAAACTAGGTTGCTGCAATAGACAAGTCATTCAGTGAGACAAAGTTGTAGTTTATTTACGAAAGCCTTCCTAATTACTTAGAAATGCTTCATAAAAAAAAAAATTAGTAGTAAAAAATCAAATAAAACTCATACCTGGCTGTCTTGCTCTTCTTGAGGATGGGGGGGGGGGGGGGGGGGGGGAAGTGATCTTTGTAGAAAGGTTTTCTTGAGGAAGGGTGCTGCTATGTTGCTGCAATAGACAAAGTTGTAGTATTAGGAAGGCTTTCCTAATGAAGTATAACTGCTTCATAAATCAAAATAATCAGTAGTAAATAATCAAATAATACTCATACCTGGCTGTCTTGCTTTTCTTGAGGATGGGTGGGGGAAATGATCTCAGTAGTCATATCTTCATTTACCTCTTGCAGTGGTTTCCAAGCACCATCCACCCATTCTTGGTAAACTCGTACACTATCTTCTTTAACTTCGCGTTCTTCCCCTGAATCATTCATCAAAACACAGAGCGTCCCATCCGTTTTCAGTCCTCTCACAGTCGCTCTCCACCATCCTCCACGATCGAAGACTTCAACTTCTTGCATCAATCTCCAAGGACTGTCTCCTTCAACAGCCAAAGAAGGTGGTGGAGGACGGAGCTGATTTGCATGGAAGAGGTCTTTCATTCTCTGAGTCTTCTCTTTGTCAACGAACTGCGATTCGTACTCAACCTGGAGTCAACACCTTTCCTGGATACCATGCCCAACGGTATTCAGGCTCTTTCGATGCAATTTCCACAGCAGATGCATACTTCAAGTATGATGGTACATCATCTCCATCACTAGTATGCTGTAACATAAAACAAGTCAGATTTAGAAAAGCCTTCCTAATTACGTATAGTTGCTTCCTAAATAAAAATATTACTAGTAAAGAATCAAACAATATAGAATAATGTTCATACCTGTGTGTTTTGATCTTCTTGATTGGTATGAGGATGCCTAGGGGACGTGATCTCAGTAGGAATGTCTTCATTTACCTGAAACAGTAACAAAGTTATTCAGTAAGCCTTGTTTTGTAATGTATTTAGGAAGGCTTTCCTAAATACTTAAAACTGCTTCCTAAAAACAAATATTTGCAAGACTTAACAAGAAATTCATAAACTGTTTTTACCTCATCATTATGATTTGTTTGCTGGGTTGGTGCAGGGTTAGTGTATGGGAAATGATCCTCATGAGTACTCTGGAACAACAACATCATGAGATTTTGATTTAGTGAGAAATTTAATAATACATGACTAATAAAGGAATAAGATCATGGATGAGATCATAAGAACATGAAATCTAATCAATCGAAAGCTTTCATACCGGAGTTATGTTCAAGTGTTCTTCTATCCTCGAGAGACGTTCACATATCTTCTTCATCCCGTCTTCCACGAGCTTGTAAAGTGCATCAAGCGTAGACGTTTCCGACGTGCTAGCTGGTTGTGACGTCTCTGTTTCGAAAAAAGAAGCGGGCCGTCGTGCACATGATTCAAGCGCATCGTAAATGTCTATCGATTTGTTGACCCAATCTGCCTTCGTGATTCGGTAACCATTTTGTACCATCTTCGCCATCTCTTCGAGCTCTGCATCTTCCTTATCCTCTAGTGATACTGAATCTTCGTCATCTCCATCAAACGGCGGTAGAATGCATGTTACTCTCACCTGCTAAATGAAACATAATAAAAATCTTTAGTTGACAATTTAGGAAGACCTTTTGGACAGTAAGTAAATAACATATTATAAGGACAGTAAGGTCTTACATTGTCTGATGCTTCCAGGTGCATAACCTGCTCAAAGGTTGGCGACTGGGTCTGGACGTATCTCTCACAGATAAAGCTGTTTCGCGGCCTGTTCACATCCAGTTGACTGAAGGTAGATTGCAGCAGTGGTATAGAAGCCAAAATCCACAGATGCAACGCCCATGGGAATCCGTGGAGATCATACTTGGCCTTGCTGATTACGTTATGCTTTAGGTTGTGCTTAAAGGAGTTCAGTAACACCTTGTATCCGTCTCTACCCCAGGGGTAACTCTTTAGAACTTCTAAATCTTGTGCTCGCTGGACGTTCTCGATCGGGAACTTGTAAGTTTTGTGTCTTGGCAACACAATGCTCTCAATGAGATAGAGCATTGCCAAAGAGTACCTCTCGTCCTTCGAATTTGTATCCGTGTTACGCAACTGCTTCTCTAAATCAGCCAACGAGTGTCCTCCGTTAAGATTTTCCCACTGGTAATTTTGATTCTCTGTATGCTCAGTCTCTGTATACTCTGCGGCGCATTTCAGGCCTGTCACCATATGATATTCTCTAATAGAGAATCTCATAGGCTGCCCTGCATAGTGAAACCATAATAGAGAATGAGAATCGCATTTATTTTTGTTTAAAACAGAAGTGAAAAAACATGAATAAAGAAGAAACTATACCTGCGAAGTGAAACCAGAGCTCGTTCTCCTTGGACGTCGTGAGATTTCGGATCAGAATGCACTGCACCATCTTTGCAGAGAAGGCCAATACATCTTTCCTCTGCCCCATCTTTATCAAAGGACCAAGGAAACTTTGCTTCACTCGGATAAACTCCACAGGAGAGAGTATACTCTCCACAACATCTATTGAATCAAACGATGAGGACTGATTTATGATAGTGCTTTTCTTCACAGGTGGAAGGCCAAACGTGGGGTAAGGCAACGAAATCTTCATAGGGAATGAATCATCATTCATGTTTTGGACCTGTAAGAACAAAGAGATAGAACAGTTAGGAAGGTATTACGAATTTCGGAAGGTATTACGAATTTCGGAAGGTCTTCCTGAAACCGCATAAATGCTTCCTAAATACAGAAGATAAAACACAAGTAAGAGAATACTACATAAACTGCTTCTAAACCCAGATTTCACAACACTAAATCTCCATTCTGATTCATCACCAGAGCTAAACCACATCAATAGAGCAAAATTTCAGCTACTAACAGTCTAAAGTTACTCTCAATGAACAATATATACAACAATATCAATTCAAACACCAATAACCACTTCTCAAAGCGATAAAAATTCACAAAACACCAAAGACAAAAAGCTTCTATTTTTTTTCAGAATTACTTTGCATTTTTAAACTAATTTCGAATAGCCCTATTTCTACAACCTTACACTGTCACTAATCAATTGCAGTGAAACCAAACAATTCGCACAAAAGAGAAAGAAACCTAAGAGCCTCTTTGAGAGAATCATCATCATCATCAATTTTGGTTTATAGTCACTGTAAAAACCTAAATCAAAACTAGCAAATCATCAAACGAAATCATTAAGAAACCATTTAAATAATTGATTTCACACAAAGTCAAGTAAAAGGCAGGAAAACAAAATAGATTCGTGGATTTGAGAAATCTAACCTAGAGTTGAAGCGTCGGAGGTATGAATCGTCGGAGAAATAACCAACGGACACGAGACGAGATGGATACGTTTTCTTTGGCGGCGGTTTTGCGGCGGAGAAGGCGTCTGAGAATCGTCGGAGAAGAATTGCGGCGGAGAAGAATCGTCGGAGAAGACTGAGATGGAAACGAGTGGAGAAGAAGTAGAGATAGTGAGATCGGAGTGACCGTCGTGCGACGGAAATGAAGATGAGACGGTGAAATTGATGATCGGAGATCGTCGATCGGAGATCGGAGAAGAAGAAAAAGAGACGGCGATCGGAGAAAAGGAAGAAGAAAAAGGGCGATTTTTGTTTTTTAATTTTTTTAATCAGTTAAAACCTTAACCTAATAAAGTAAGGAGATTTTAGTCATTTTACAAGCCCTTAATGGTATCTAAGGAACATTTCAAAATGAGTGGTATCCTTGGAAGAAAAACTTGAGAAAATGGTATCCATGAGAATTGTCCTTAAAAATATTGGTGAACTTAATATCCTGAGGAGATATATTATCAAAAAAAAACATAAATTATCAATTATATTTCAAAAGAATATCTTATTAAATCTTATCTAAATGAGTTTATCGGATCTTGAAAAATCAATTTACATATCCTAATATTTTAATTAAAATGGCATTGTACAATAATGTAATAATAGATTGATTTGTACTATTTTTTATAAGTTTATTTAAAAACAAAAATGAATAATAGGAGAATATGTCATATGTATAATGGTGTATTTAATATTGAGAGATGAGACACATGTCAAAAAGAGAGATGCCACATGTCACATTCTTAGAGTTTGTGTTTAGTGGAACCTTAAAATATTATATAAGATTAGTTCGGCTCTTAGGTTAAACCTCCTTATAACTTGAGTTGGGCTTGATCGGAGTGAAACGGGTCAGACTTGTAAAATCTGTCAGAATGACATGTCTTCAGTAAGTCGGTTCATAACTTGGGCTTCATAACTCCAAACGACTTAATTCCAATTGGGAATTAAAGTTAACTTCTGAGCTTTCAAATTGATATGTGGCTCGCCTCTTGAATCGGTCTCTAAGTCAGTCTAAAGTCGGTCGACTTCTGCCCTTTGATTCTGGCTCTGCGCTTCCTCTCTTGCTAAAATGCTCCAAATCTCCTCCTTTTGTTTCTTTTGCTTCAATTGATCTTTTGCTTGTAAAACCTGTGTAAATACCTAAAACACAGTAGAAAGAGTCTATAGAAGCACATATATCATGGTAGAAAACCGGTAAATTCCATAATACATCAAACTCCCTCATACTTAAACCTTTGCTTGTCTTCAAGCAAATATCAAGGTTCCTTGTAAAACTGTTTGAAAACGCCGGAAACTCATTAGAACAACCACATCAGTCTTTGCCACTAATCCACATAAAACAAAAATAAATCAAATTAAGACTGCCATGTACATTCCCCTAAGTTTAACAATTTTCCAAATTCACACCACAATTTCACAAGTTAATCCATTCTTTTAGCTTTTACTACCTCCCCCACATCTCAGAAGTACTGCCCAAAGAACAAGTTCTTTCCCTTTTCAATACCAAAATAAGAAAATCTTAACACATAGGTTTCTCCTTTTCCCCCAGACTTAAGTATTTAGGTATGATTAAAAATCAGACTTGACAAGGATATTTGGATTTCCTCACCCTTCAAGTCCATTCCAAGATGAATAATGGCGTCCTTAGATGGTGAATCTTTGGCCTCATCAATGGGTAAACATTTTCGATCTTTTTGATCTTTTTTTTCACTTGATTTTCGAATTTTTTTATCTTATCATTTAATTATTTCAGCACAAATCATACATGACACAAAGTCATTTGTACACTAATTACATCTATAAATAAGATCTAGAGGGAAGTTGGAAACCATAGTCACTTAGACTAGTCACACAAACTATGCTTCAAATAATCTTATAATACTATTAAACGAGGATTCACTTTTATAATAAGGTTTAATAGCTCTGGCTTACTTGAATTTTAAATTCTGGAAATATGGGTTACTCCAGTTGGTTGTCTTATGTAAGTGCGGAATAGATGGTGCCCGTCGAACTAACTCAGAATGTAAATCAGGATTAAATGAATATGCACTTTCTTATTAGATTTCTTACACTTGTTTCTTACCGTATACAAATTCATGGCCCCCTACAAGAACTTACTTTCTTGTCTTACCCACGTAAATCTAATTGCACTTCTTTGTTCCTTACAAGCTCTTACTTAGCTTGTCTTGAACCTTGAATGCCAAGTGCTCTACCCACCCACAAATCTTCACAAGCGTTTCTTACTTAAACCCTAGCTACCCAATTTGTGTTTCTGACGGCTAACCCTTACCATGATCCAGCCACGCCTTTTATAAATCAAGGCACACAAAAACTTTCCCCGAGATACAAGTTTCCTCAGACACATCCTCTCCAAGTTATCTTATCCACGTCAGCTCTTACTTAGCTCGACATAAGACGCTTGGTGATCCGCTCCGCTACACATCCCGTACTAGTTTCTGGACCACCTCAGCGTAACTCCAAAGCTGCTACTCTTCTCTTCGTGTATCAGCTTCTGAACCGCTTCAGCACACTTGATGTTGTATTTGCATTCTCATACTCCCCCTTTTTTAACTTGATCAGCTCACTCAAGCACCTGTCAAACATAACACAGACCAAGCACAAGACACAACATGCAAAACACTATCCATGCACACATAATGTAAGCTGATTCCATAAAGTAATCCAAGTTCACAAAGAAAGGAGATTCAAGCTATTACAGACCTGAGAGAATGAAATTAAACCGAATAAGCTAGTCACAAAAAAACAGTGTAGAGTTCTAGCTCCCCCATAACCTTATCTCTCTAAAAAAAAAAACTTAATCTCCCCCATAACCCGTGCACATGAGTTTAGCTAAGCAGCACGATCAGACTCCCCATAGTCTGTGCAACAACAACCTCTTCTCCCCCTGCTTGAGAGCTTAACAAGTTAAAAAACAACAACATGCGATAACCATCAAGTTAAGCATCCGAGAACATACCTTGGAGCACTGCTAAGGCAGACTGAAGCTTCGCGATTGCCTCTATGAGAGCTCCAATTTCAGTAACTGCAGTCACCTCTCCTGTGGGAATCCTAATTACCACACCTTGAAATTCGAGAGCTGGTCCCTGCTGGAGTAGATTCTGCAGTGGTGCATGAGTTCTCTTGTAAGCTTCACCACATCGCTTGTCTATGACATATTGCTTGGTATGCACATGCTTCTCATTTGGCAGAACTAGAGGCGGATGTTGATGCATCAGGAGTCCAAAGATTAGCCATGGGAATGTAATTTCAAAAGAGTTGCCCACCTTCTGCCTTCCTCGTGCTAAAACCCTATTGAAAACCTCCGTACCAAAATCCAGTTGACAACCATGTGCCATATTGAACAGGAGTCGTGCCCTATCTCCACACTTGTAGGTCTTGTTGGTGGTTGGGTACCAATTATGTCCACAGAGCATATAGAGGGATGCCATCGTAGGAGTGCAGATGATAGTATTGAACTTTTCCCATGTACACTGATCATCCTGAGTCAGAAACTGAGCCACTTCATCTTTTGACACTTGTTGAATAACTGACCACGCATTTGCATCAGCAACTATAAACTCAGGACCCTTGATCAATTGATTTACCCTATCAGCAGAAAACTTATACGTATGACCTCGCACAGGAACTATCACTTCAGAATCTTCAACCTTAGTTGTTGGAAGATGTGCATAGAACTCGGCCACTATTTCCTTAACAAATGAAGATATTCCCACAACAGAGTGTTCCATCCTAGCCAGCCTTATTACCATCCCCAGTTCTTCGGTTTCGAAAGCATCAAAGTCAACAAATCTCTGCCTGTAGAACTTACGGGTGATCAAGTCTTCATACCTTGCCTTAGTCTTTTGATTCACGAATCGTTTGAAGAGAGGAGCAGGTGGATTTGATCCATGGAATGTCCTGGCCCTTGGTGATGCTCTCACGATTGTTTTTGCCTTCTTCACAGGAGTAGATTTTGAGGCAGATCTTGTAGCACTTCTAGTCCTCTTTCTGACCACATCGGAAGCAGTTTCTGGGGTGCTACAGACTCTTGTTTCCTTTGTATTCGCCTTTTCTTTCTCAGCTTGGGGGTTTCTCCGCTTCCGAATCTTCTCAAGTTGAGCATTTGATAGCGAGGCAACGAGCATATCCTCCGACTCTTCTCTCTCCTCGTCGACAGTGAGGTCAGTAATCACTTTTTCTAGGGTTTCGGTTGCTGCTTGGATTTGGGGGTTTTCTTCAGTGACTTTCTCTTGTTGAGCAGGAGACTTCTCCAATTGTGATGCAATTCAAGCCTCATTTGACAACTTTTCCTCTTCATCGATAGTGTATAACTCTTTCTATGACCTCCTCGGCGGTTTGGATTTGGGGGTTCGTGTTTCCAACCTGCTCTCGGACTTTAGAATCATCTGGGTTCCTCTGCTTCAGTCTCTGTAGCCTCCGAGATTGGATCCTTGGTTAACGGAATTTCACGCTCTTCTTCGGTCCCTTCTGAAACTTGGGCTGCGGTTGATTCTGATGCTGGAATTGCAGTCCCAGCTGTTGGTTCAGCATCTTCTTCTGATTCTGAGCTGCTTACGGCGTATCGAACTTGTGATATGGGAACTGCTGCAATCGGAACCACCACTGTAGACGATGACTTCTCCGTATTGACATCCACCATCGTTGGCTGTTCTTCATCGTCGGAATCTGGGAATCGAATGTGAACCATCTTGCTTGCTCACGAGATCTTTCCTTCTCCGGTTCTTCTTTTACTTTAGCTTCCCTACACGCAAGAGATCTCAAGGATATATGTGAGCGCGGTTTCCAAAAACATCAAATCATTACAAATATATATATTTTTCTTTTTATGGAAACTTAATATTTCGTGAGAACCAAAAATAATGGAAATAAGTACTGCCCACGATTTATCCTTGATTCAACCGTCATTACTAAACCAAACCACTTGACCGGATTGATTTTCAAGTCACTGCATGGCTTCACTAGGGGTGGGCATCATAACCGAAACCGAAATCCGAACCCGAAACCGAACCGAAAAAACTGGGTTCGGTTCGGATTCGGTTAGCTCTTAAAAACCAAATGGTTTTCATATCTTCATAGTTTCGGATTCGGTTTCGGTTTCGGGTTTAACCGAAAATTATCCGGGTAACCGAATAACCCGACACATAGTTATACAGCATTTATACTACCACTTCCCATATCCGACATTCCGACTCTTGCTCTCCCATATTCTTGAAATTTGGTAACTAAATCCCTATTCCCTACATAACTTTTGTTCGTCATTCAATTTGTGAAACTGGAAACTTCAAATCGTCGGCGATCTCTGTCTCCTCCGTCAGAGACTTCACGAAATCGATCAGAGGTACTGATGATTTTCGATTTGTGATTTAGGTTTTCTATTAGAGAATTTGGGCTTTTCAATTACAAATTTTGATTTACGTTTTCTATCAGAGAATCGATCAGAGGTAGTGAGGTACTGATGATTTTCGATTTGTGATTTAGGTTTTCTATTAGAGAATTTGGGCTTTTCAATTACAATTTTGATTTAGGTTTTCTATCATAGAATCGATCAGAGGTACTGATGATTTTAGATTTTGATTTCTTGTATCTGTTTCATTTTGTGTTTGTTTATGACTATGATTTGAATTTGTTTCGATATAGTTTTTGAATGTATGTGGTTTTTTTATGCAGATGGATTCTTTAGCTTCTTTGAACCAAAAAAAAGATGTTGGTAATAGTGGTGAAGGGAATGGAGAAGAAGCCAATCCAGAAGTTTTTATGACGCCTGAAAGTAAAAGGCTAAAGAAAGGGAAAGGAAAAGAAGTAGATGGTGGAGCTACTTCTCAGCCACCTAAAGAACAAAACCAGAAGGAACCAAACACAAGATCTCCTGCCTGGGTGAATTTCACAAGGACAAAAGCTGATCGGAATAAATGCATCTGCAGTTATTGTGGTAGACTCCTTTCATGTCCATCCAAATCAGGCACTTCAGTCCTCTCAAACCACATAAAAGCTTGTAAACAGTACAAGGCATGGATGGATGGTCAAGGAAACTCTCAACCCATCATCAACAAAGATGGTCAGTTGATGGCAGCAAAGGTATCTGAAGAGGTTTTCTTTGAAGCTTCTGAGGAATTGATTGTGTTAGCAGAGTTGCCTCTGTCTTTCACTGAAAACATTGGCTGGCATCACTTCTGCAGAAAGGTATGTGTCATTTGTCAATTAAATGTTTGTGTATTTGTGTAATAGTATGTATACTAATTTATTTTCTTACCAGGTCAACCTTTACAAGCCTCAGTCAAGAAGAACTGTTACCAGAAATGTGGTAAAAATGTATGCTAGAAAGAAAGAAGAATTGAAGAATTGGATCCTAAGCAACAAGCATAGGGTTTCTCTTACTACTGATATCTGGAAAAATGAAAATACAGGTCAGTTTTTGTTTATTAGGATAATTATTTCATCTATCTTTGTTGTGTTCTGTTATATATCTAACATATGTGTGTTTGTTTCATTCTCAACAGGTGCTAGTTACATGGTGGTAACTGCCCATTTTATTGACACAAACTGGAGGCTGAGGAAACTGATTATTGGATTCAAGTATGTCGGAGATCATACAGGTCAGACCATCTCTACAGTCTTGTTAGAGTTGTTAGTTGAATGGGGAATAGATAAGGTATTCTGTGTCACAGTTGACAATGCGACTGCTAACACTTCAGCAATGAAGAGGTTTCATGAAGCTTTTAGTGAAATGCATAATGATGCTTTTGTGTTAGGTGGTAGTTATATGCACATGAGGTGTTGTGCTCATATTATTAACTTGGTAGCAAAGGAAGGATTGAATGACCTGAAGAAGAATGTGTCAGCTATACGTAATGCAGTTACTTATATTAGAGGATCTACTAATAGGTTGAAAGCATTTGAGCTAAAAGTATATGCAGGAAAGCTTACTAGGGGTAGTTTGCCAATAGACATGAAGGTTAGATGGAACTCCACGTTTCTGATGTTGTCTAGGGCAGTTCAGTATAAGGTAGCTTTTGATAAGATGGAGGCAGAAGATAAGTTATACAATGAGTATTTTTTAGAGCATGAAAATGGGAGTAAGAGACAAGGACCTCCTGAGCTGTATGATTGGCTTTCCGTAGAGAAGTTGATTCAGTTTTTAGTTATATTTTACAACAGCACTTTGGTTGTGTCTGCTTCTACAAAGGTCAATTCTCATCTGTGCTACGGTGAGATAGTCACCATAGAGAACAGTTTGGTAGCTAAGTGCAACAGTTATGATCCAGATTTGAAGTTGCAAGCAGCAGATATGTTAAGCAAGTTCCACAAGTACTGGAATGGTGTCAAAAACATCAACAAGTTGTTGATTGTAGCTTCTGTTTTTGATCCAACCAAGAAGATGATGTATGCTAAGTTGTGTTTTGATACACTCTATGGGAAGGATAGTGCAGAGGCAATTTTCATGGCTGATCAAGTGGAGGAGCTTCTGAAGCAAATGTTTAAGGAGTATTCAGAAAAGTTTGGTAAAGGGTCTTCTTCTAGTGTGCAATCTTCACATTCTAGTCAGACCTCATCTGCTAGTGGTCAAGACAGTCAAGAACTTGTGGTAGATAGAATGGAGTTAGTTTATGATGATTCTAGCTACCAGAGAATGGATTTCCTTTACAATGAGATGGTGGCTAAGACAGGGGTTAAAGATACAAGGGATGAGCTAGATATTTACTTGAAGGATCCTGTTGTGGTTGCAAAGCTAATGAAAGGACATCACTATGATGTACTATCATGGTGGAAAGTGAATTCTGGGAAGTTCCCTGTACTAGCAGAAATGGCTAAGGATCTACTTGCAATGCAAGTGTCATCTGTGGCATCAGAGAGTGCTTTTAGCACTAGTGGACGAGTCTTAGATGAATACAGAAGCTGCTTGACTCATTTCCACATTGAAGTGTTGATTTGTACTGAGCAATGGTTGAAGACTCAAATTCAGTTTAATGAATCCACCTTCATGTCCAATGAAAAGTTACTAGCTGCAGTGGAAATGCTTGATAGCTTTCAGAAAAGTGAGTTTTTCAATTCTATTTTATTTCATTTACTTATACATTCTTGGTTTTTGTATTAAGTACCTCTTTGTTGTCCATGTCAGTGTTTGAAGAGCATCGTATCAATGAGGATGGTCAGACTGAGACATGAAGACTTCAAGCTGGTCAGACATGAAGAACATCTTTGTTTCTCATTTTCGGATTTGATATATTAGACTTAAGTTGCAACACTTGTTCTTGTGATCTTCATTGCGTTTAAACTTTGCTTTTCTATTATGATTTTGAACTTGTTTTCTATTAGACTTAAGTTTCATTGTGTTCTTTGATCATATAGATGTTCTTTGCATTTTGTTTCTGATTTTTGATTTTCAGGTTTTTCGGTTTTTTTTTCTGTTTTTCGGGTTTTTTCGGTTTTTTCGGTTCAAATTTATCCGGTTTATCCGTATCCGAAAATAATCCGGTTAATTTCGGTTTTTAGTTATGAATCCGAACCCAAACCGAAACCGAGTACTACCCGAACCGTATCCGAACCGAATTATGTAATTACCCGAATGGTTTCTATATCTCTAAACCCGAAAACCCGAAAACCGAACTACCCGAACCGAAACCCGATTGGTTACCCGAACGCCCACCCCTAGGCTTCACTGTGACACATTCTGAACTGATTCAACCTTCATTCAAACTCCCACACATCACACTCAAGACAACTTCATCAAAACATAAGAATCTTACATATTTTATTTCGTCAAACAGTGATCTTATGAAATCCTTACACGTACATAAAAATGAACAACCTCTGATCTCTATGTGTAAATCGACATGGTTCCTCCAGTAATTTTCAAGTATCGGCGGAGGAGAGATCGGAAAATTAAAAGAGACTATGAAATTTCAGTGACGGAGACTCGTCGGATCTCTCCTTACCATTCAAACGAAAAACCCAACTCCGATTTCATCGAGGTAAGGGATGAGAATCGCTCGTTTGGTTTATTTATTGAGTATAATGATACAATTTGAGATTTGGGTTTTGTTGATGAGACTAGTGAAATTAGATATGGTTGTAGTAATTTAGTTCTTCAATGTGATGATGGTTGCATCGAGAAGGAGAAAAACAGTAGTTTTGTTACAAGTAGAAGAAATTTGGATGATTTGTTTTCTGGGTTCATTTGTAAAGGTGTGAAGAAGAGTAAGGTGGTTGTAAAGGTAGACTTGATTATGAATTCGGTAACAAGGTTATTAGTTGTGTGTAGTTGCGAGTTTATAATTCGAGGCTTTGAAGAGACAAGCTTTGAACAAAAAAGAAAAGAAGAGACAAGCAAAGGCCATTGTGGAGTTAATTACGAGCAAGTTGTGGAAAGGAGATTGAGCAGGTTAAAGAGCATAGAGATTCTTGTTCAAGGAGAAGAGAAAGTGTTTGGCAACACTAAGTATGTATTGTGGTTTATGTACAGTTAATTGTAGTAGATAAATACTAAGTATGTATGTGGTTTACCAAAAAGAAAGTATGTATTGTGGTTTGTGTTTATGAATTGGCGTATTTGTTTTGATGTATTTTTGTTGGTGTATTCGGGTATTAATGAACCAAAGTTACAGAATATTAACAAAACCGAATACAATAGTTTTGGAACAACATCAAACCTAACACCAAAGCACAAAACAAATATAATAATTTTGGAACAACATCAAACGTAACACCAAAATCTCAAAACCAAAGTCAAAACACATCATATTCTTCATCAAACACCTTGGTCCACAGTTTGACAACCAACAGGTGTAGAATCTTCTTCCACTCTCCAAAACCAATTTTCTGGGTTTCTTCCACTCTTCAAATCTGCAAAAATGTTAAAGATGTTAAAAAATTGTAAATCTCCAAAATCCCCAAATCCATAGATTCCAATTTCTGAATCCTTAAATTCTAATTTCTCTAAAATCCCAAAATACCCAAGATTCTCAATTCGATAAACATACTTTTACTACCAATGGAAGAGAAAATGGATAGATTGGAGAGATTGTAAAATAAATTTAATAGAAGGGAAAAAAAATAGAAAACAATTGAGGGAAATTTGATTTATTTGAAAAAATAGAAAAAAACATAATAAAAACGTGCCAAAAACGTGTTAAACATGACTGATTAGATACTCACCGACATTGCATATAGTTTTACCTCCGAAATTCCAAACAGTTATACGTCATTTTTGGTTGTACCAATTTTCTTCATAGTTGTACATTCTAACCATTTTACAATATATTAGTTGTACCAACTAAATTATATATTTAATTAGTTGCACACATAATATTTGGTCTAATAGGATACATTCCCAAGATTTGCATAAACTAATTTGTCTCTAAATCCATTGTATGCCTATATCACACCTAAAGTGGTATTTATACATTAAAATGACTCTAGAAGTGTAAGGTGTATTATGTGAGATGTGTAAGATTGTAGTTAGAATATTCGTTAAACTACATTT
The DNA here is from genome assembly GCA_963576765.1 of Draba incana. Classification (NCBI taxonomy): domain Eukaryota; kingdom Viridiplantae; phylum Streptophyta; class Magnoliopsida; order Brassicales; family Brassicaceae; genus Draba; species Draba incana. The sequence continues at coordinate 23,235,464 of OY755208.1, forward strand.
TTTAAATTTGATTCTCAAAATTCATTCATTAACTGATACTTGATAGTCATTCCATTTTTCCATTTTTCTCAAGTCCCAAATTTTTTTTAACTGATTTTTCGAAGCAAATCAAATTTTCTTAAGACAATAACAAAAATAAAGAAATCAAATTTTCTTAACATACAACAATAAAACATAAACAAAGGCTTAAAACCATTACTAATATTAAACGGTTTATAGAAGAAGAGTAGATTCGTGTCCGGTTTAGTTTGGTTAATGATGGATTTTTCGGTTTAATTGAGACTCAAGCTGGTTAAGCTTTTGATTCCATGATCATCATTTCTACTATGTTTGTTCACTGAAATAGTCAAATCCATAACTAAATAAATGGTGATTCTACAAAATAGTCTCAACTTTCATCATATAAATAATCCTTTAAATTTGCTTCTTTTTCTTTCATATAAAAAATCGTAGAAATCGCCACTTCATGATTCCTCCATTTCACCAACTTTAATAAATGGTTCTCCGTTCATAGGATCCAAAAGCGTGTTATAATTCGACGATCCAATCCATTTTCCTTCACTATATACATGACATGAAAATAAAGCTCAGAAGAAGATAATTAAGCTCACATATATGATTACACATAAGACAAGAACCTTACTTCCTCATATAGAGGTCAGGGTAAATCAACAATACCGGTATAAAAACCTTACAGAGCAACGAAACCATAAGAGTTATTGATACAAGATAATAAGAGAAGAAGAAAAGCAGAGCATGAAAATCAAAATCACTATATATAACCCCTTTTAAACTTTAAAACAAGCAAGAAAGATATGAGAAACTCACTTGTTGAATGTAACCTGCGTAGAAGTACCTAAACCAGTCTTAGTGTGAATAATTTTGTCCCTCTTCTTTCTCAATCTCTCTTTCATCTACCAAAAACACAAGAGCAATCAAAATCAAATGACTACTACTTCAATCTCAAATGCAAAATTTACCTTCTTTTGAGCTTTGTCTGGGTTATCTAAACAATCTCCGAGAATATCGGCGAACTCTTATCCGGATGATACCTGAAACACCAAACATCACAAAAATTTGAGAACAAGGCTAGAGGATGCTCAATCTCTAAAGAAAATCACAAATGAACAAGCATCCATTAAATCAACTCTTTGCCAGAAATTACTTCCCACAAATTTATCAATTAACTACATTACCACATATTTAATCTGCTGGGTAATACCAGTTGTACCCAGTTGTACCACATATTATCGAAATCACCCAATCCCAAAACCTTCAAATCTAACAAAAATTAAACAAAGAGTACATCTAATTGGAGCAACACAACCGATGTCGAGCTAAACCCAGAATTACGCACCAAGAATAACTCACCTCACGCGTCACCGCTTCCTCAATGTTTGGAGATGCGAATCACACAAATTGACGGGATGAGTCAATGTTCAATCAAGATAAAATCGCAGCTACTGGAGTGTTTCCAATAGAGGGAATGTTCAATCTTCAGCTCTAATCAAGATAAAACCCACAATTTTTTCACTGGATTTTTTTCACGAGCTCGAGCTCGACGAGAGAGAAAGAGAAAAGGGGAAGAGTTTTGATTGGTTAAAAATTTCTGTTTTCTTTTGATTTTTTTAAACAAAAAAATTAATGAGAGGGGCAATTTCGGAAATCTCTCTTTCTCTCTAAAAGATAGTGTTTTAGATAATTGGAGAGTGGTGTAGAGGGGAGTAGAGTGAGATAGTAGTATTTCAGAACTTCGTCCCTTCACTGTGACACATTCTGAACTGATTCAACCTTCATTCAAACTCCCACACATCACACTCAAGACAACTTCATCAAAACATAAGAATCTTACATATTTTATTTCGTCAAACAGTGATCTTATGAAATCCTTACACGTGCATAAAAATGAACAACCTCTGATCTGCTCACATTTTGTTCCAGGCACTGGTTTTCAGAGGTGTAAGCTGCTGAAATGGCCCACAAAGTAACCCACCTTATGTATCGTGCAATAGCATAACTCTTAGGGCATGACATAGGTAGCGTATGGCAAGACTTTCACATCCACATCTTTATCCTGACACAACCAGCTTTCAGCCTGTAACCCACATATAGACCCCTTCATGTCCACATAGAACACATTTTCACACATTTACTTATACTTTTAGCACACTCCATAATTTAGCACATAGCTTGGGTAATGATGACCACATCACTAGTCTCTCGAAATGTTAACAGGGGACACACAACTGCTTTAGTTTGTGCCACATGTGTTAATCACCCAATGTCAAGGGATACCTCACAGCCTTAGTGTGTACCTCGTATGCCATTGAGCTTCTCGACCTATGTTGTGGCCACCGTTTGTCTAACCAGTTACATTTTTAACACTTTTCTCCTTTGTCTATATGTGAGCTCCTTGTGCTGATTATCCCAGAACGACATATGGAGAATCTATTTTCCACACACACCTTCATGTTGAGTCTAAGCCTGACACACTTTCTGAATTACATTCCATGCTAGCTCAGCATAGTTTACCACTTGATTAGTTATCACACACTCCAATAACTTTGCGTAGGGTTACAAAGCGATTGAAGTCCAGGGGTTTGGTGAACATATTAGCGTGTTTTAGCTCTGTTGCAGCATGCTCAATCACCACTGTCTTCTCCTCAACTAACTTTTTTATGTAGTGATGTCGTATGTTGATATGCTTAGTGCGAGAGTGTTGAACTGAGTACCTTAAGAATCCTATGCCACTATTGTCCACTACAAGAAAACATGACTTTTCCAACGGACAGATTCGTTGGAAAATCGTTGGAAAACCGCTTTAGGGACGGATTAGGGACGATTTTCAAATCGTCGTAAATAGATCGTCATAAATCCGTCGGAAAAACTGCGACGAAACAAATTCGTCGTAAAGCCGTCGTAATTTCGCCATTACGACGACTTTACGACGATTCGCAAACCGTTGTAAAGTCGATGTAATTTTACAACGACTTTACATCGAATTTATGCGACGACACAATTTCGTCATAAATCCGTCGTAATTGCGCCGTCGTAAGGTCGATGTAAATGTTACGACGACTTTACAACGATTTGCAGTACCGTCGTAAAGTGGATGTAAATTCGATGTAATTTTACAACGACTTTACAACGAATTTCCGATTTTTATTGTCGTAAATTGGTCGTTAAAAATTCCTCGTAAAGTCGTCGTTAAATCGTTGGAAATTTACATCGACTATACAACGATTTTGGGATTTTAATTGCAATAATACCTCGATTTTAGAATGATTTTAGGAATAAAATCGTCATAAAACCGTCGTTAATGTTAATCCGCTGTATTAATCAATCAGCTGTATTAATAAATAATATGTTATTAATTAAAAGTTTATAATTGTAATTTTTAATTTTATAAATAAATTTTTAAATAAAGTTCTAAAAATAAAATTGAAAACATAAATTATAATAAGTGTAAACACCTAAATCACCAAAAAGTTCCTCGTCCGTACTCTCCTCCACTCTCGCTCGGTGTCGTGTGAGCGGATCAGGTTGGGCCGATGTCGATGGTTGCTGATGTTGTTGCTGCTGCTGCCTCATGGCGGCCGCCAAAATGGGGTTATCCGCGGCAAGAATTTCGAAGAGCGAGTCGTATGAGACGACCTTCTACCGCAAAGTGTGGATCTCGGCATGGGCGCTATCTAACCGGTTCTGCAACTCAAGAGGATCGGCGGACGAAATATGCGAGGACGAAGCGACAAGAGTGTCTTGGATAGATCCCATCCCTAAAACTCTGCATTTTCTTCTTCGGGGCAACCTTAAAATAAGCGTTAAGTTGAATAATTTAGATTAAAAATAAATAATTTAAAAAATAATAGGATTATTATTACCTCTTCATATATCTGGTCCATCTGGGCTACAGTCAATGCCGCAGGGGATTGGACCGAGCTACTGCCAGGTGATAGCTGTGGAGAGAGTTGACTCTGACGATCGGAGATCCTTGCCTGGACGTCGTTGTGTAAGTTCTCCGCTCGAGGACTCACACAAGACCCATCTTTCTTTTTGTGAGTTTCTTCAAAAACTCTGGTCATTGGAGGAAGTTCGCCTCCGTTTACCTAACCAGAGGAATTTCAGGAAAAATAATTAACTAATGGTTAATTAAAATTAATATTAATTAAAATCATAGAAATAGAAACTAACGGAAAACAATTACCATTTCGAGGCGCCTTCCAGCAAAAGGTGTTTGACCCGACGTATGCGGCATAACTGCCGGAAGACCATCTGGACCCACTGTCAGCCGAGCAGCCGAACACTTAGCGGCCACCAACTGAGAACGCGGCTTCGTCCAGTAAGACTTAAGGCCGTTCCAAACATCGAAAGACAACTGTGGGGGCCTTCCATCGTCGCCCGATTTCTCCCAAAGCCTCTTCCAATCGGAGACAGTGTTGCTGAGTCGGAGTTTTGCCTTCTTCTTAAACTCCGTCTTCACCTCATCGGTGGTCCCCACCTCCCAGTGCCATTTGTGCTACAAAAACCCGAGAAAAAATAGAAACGATATCATTAAATATAAACTAATAATTATTTTAAAATGAATCGAATATTTTACCGCAAAAATTTTGAACCACGTCTCGACAATTTCGGGCGGAACCGCAGACCAGTTGTGGTGAGGCTCCACAAAATATGCCTTAATAGTTTCAGACACAGTTCGGCCGACTCTAGAATCAGTCGTAAACCTGATAAATAAAACGATAAATATTTATTCTGAAAAATATTTAAAGATAAATGTAATAATATTACATACCAGGACGTGTTAGGCAGACAACGCTTATCTAATCGGGGTAAAAGATCATGCCCCGGCATCGCCAATATATCGCTAACCTCCAATTGCGCATGTAACATCAGAGGTCGTGGTGCTGGTCCTTCTGGTGGTACATGTGGCTGTTCGGACCTAGAATCCGGCACCCTGGACGGTGTGGCCGAAGATGACGGAACAGTGTGAGATGATCCCGTCTCATTGGGAAACAACTGGCTAAAGTGGTGTCTACGCCTCGTCATATTTATCTACGAAATTTATGAGAACAATTAATTAATTACCGCAACTATGTATTTCTAATCCGTTATAATTCCGATCCTAGCTAATAATTAAAACTTTAAAACTAAATTTAAATTAAGCAAATAAAACATACCTTAGAGAGAGAGAGTGGGGATTGTTGAGAGAGGGGAGAATGTGGTGGAATGAACAAAATCTCGTGGGCTTATTTAGAAAAAATTCCGTCGCAATTTCTTCGCAATTCCGTCGGTAAATTACGACGGATTTACGACGGATCCGTCGTAAATTACCCAGACCCGCAAAAATTTGCCTCCTAGCCCGCGAAACGAAATGTTTTGGTGGTTGAAATTTTAATGCCATCCGTCGTAGGATTTACGACGACACTTCCCTCCGAGCCCATGAATTTTTCAACTAAAGAAGATGAAGCATACCTTCAGGTTCTTTTGCGTTTCAGAGTTTTGATGTCGTTCGAAATGAAAGTAATCACTTCCTTCAAAGTTGCTCTCCTTCCTTCTTTGAAGTTCCAAAGTTCTGGAGTCGCGTAGCGGCCACTTGGATTATACTCATTCATCTCCTCGAGGGCTGTTTTAACTGCGTTATGCACCCCTTCCCCCCACTCTATTTTAAGCTTCTTCAGCTGCTCATCATCTTCGTCTACCACTGCCTGTGATCATAACCATCCAACACCATTACGGCTAACTCACATTAACATAACACTTGTACCAACATATAGATACAAGTATCAACATTCACAGAATCACATGATTCTCCTACATAGTTAACTAAAACTGTGGGTGCCTAAAAAGGGTAGAGAAAGAAAGACCAGACCCTTTTCAGTCATAAACCTATAAAGACTCGTAAACTAGGACATTGGCCATGGGAAAGATCATACCTTCGCCTTGTCTCCGGTTCCTTCATGTTTGAACGGATTCCATGTTGAATCCTTGAGGTTCTCCTGCCATGCAGAGCAAAGGGTGGCAGCTTCAACCGTAGCGTCATCTGCGGAATATCTCTGCTTGCAAACATCTAGAAAGGGTTTATCATCAAGTTCTCCCATCCTTTTTACCCCTATATCGGTTTGGGCACCCAACAGTCCTGTCAAACCCTGAAGAAAAGAGCTGTCAAACCGCAAACAACATATGAAACAACTAATCACTCACAGATTGGTCCAACTATGTTCATTAGTACAGGCCGGATCGTATTCTAGTAAATCTCTGTCATTTTTAGCACAGCGAGTCCTATATCAGTCAATTGACCATAAATTATCAGATGAGAAGTCACCCCATTGGCATCATCGTGACCAAACAGGTTCATTAACCAGCTCATTCAACTTGGAGGTCCAAATAAGAACTGAAGATATCCAATAAACTAGTGTTTGACCATGCTGTGGCATTTCAGACGTGGGAAGAACAATTCTTCAGAAACGTTTTGCTCTAAAATGCTAAAATACAAGCGCATTAGTACCCAAAAACAGTAAAGCATGAGAAAGATGTACCGAAATCAATCGTTTCCGCGCTGCTTGTATTTCATCATTGCTTTGACGTTCTTTTGTCATCAGGTCTGAGTTCATCTGTTCTAGCCCTTCTAACTCAGCCTTCTTGTCCTCCAACTCATCATTCAAGTCCTTCATTTTCAGATTGACTGCCCCATCATCATCATTCCCCAAATGCTGCAAAACTTGCAATTTGCCTTTCAGCTCTTGAATCTCCATTTCCAGTGTCTGTTTAGTGTCCATCTGCGTCTCAAGCTGAAGGATCTTGTTCAAAGCCTCTTCTTTTTGCCTCTGGAGTTTACGAAGGAGAGAGTTTCAAAATCAAGACAAAAATTAGTGCCGGTATTTTCCCTCGACTTTGGGATTAACTTGCTATACAGTTTGAATTGTGTACTAGAAATATACCTTATGCTCTTCTACAAGTCTCAACACGCTCACATCAGCCTTTTTTTGCTCACTCTGGGCCATCAGGATGGAAATGTTCATAGCATCACTCTGCCAAAGCAAGAAAACTCAAGATGATCATTGGTCTCTGAAAGGATAAATGCAAACGTATTCACAAACTCATTCTTTCCTATGTATCATACTGACTACGGATATTACCTTTTTCTTCTCTTCATCAAGCTTTTGTCTCTCCAGTTCAGTTAGTGCTTCTTTTTTGTCCAACTCTTTGGACCTACCATGTATTTCCTTCACCTTTCTGTCCACTTCATTGCTTAAAATCTCTTTGTCTTTTAGGATATTCCTGATTTTGTGAAGCGACATCTGCTGCATCTTCTTTGTTTCTGACGTGATAAAATCAAAACAATAGTCAGATAACCCAAACACATGCTACCTGAATCTTAAAAATATCAGTGTATTAGTACGAACCGTTTGCATAAGCTTCGTGCAAGCTTTTTTTCTCGTCTAGGACCCTCTGCAGTGACATTGCTGTCTTGTTGAAACTGTATTGGACTCTATTCAGATCTTCGTTTGTCATAGCAATCATAATTGAAAGTTCTTCCAGCACATTGTTTCTATCTTGAGCTTTTTCTTTAGAAATATCAGACACCGTTCTTAGTTGTCCCTCCTTGGTGAGGTACTCACCTATAGGCCCTCCAGAGTTATAGTCTTCTGCACGTGCACACCAACCATAGACGGCCTTGCACTCTGAATCTCCTCTCTTCTCAGTCCACTCCTTTTTACTGCAACCTTCGTTCTCAAATTCCTTCTCAAGCTCTGTTGCACTCGCAAACCCACTCCAGTCGCTCTTAAACTTAGCAATAACCCCAACAATCGAATCTTCTTCAACCCAAAAGGCATTCACCTCAACAGGCTTGAATTTAGAAAGCCTCTTCAACCAATAAGCTGACTCAAGTACAACTTCCTTGTCATCAGTTTCTTTCAAAGGATTCATGACAATACCCATCCATGGCCAAACATAGATTGCACCCGGTTTTGTTTCTGACTCGTTTAACTGTGGAACTGGAGGACGCGGAGCAGGCTCTGCATCACCAGCAAGCTCGTTCTCTAAATACTTAGCCAGAGCGAAATGATTAGCCTTCTGTCTACCTCTTCTGTTGGAAGATCCTTTGGAAACACCAGTAGCATGTGCCATTAACTCCTTGTACTTGTAATCTTGCTTTTTCTTGCCTGAACAAAACGGGCATCTCAGAATTCCGTTCACCTTAACCTTGTATTTCCCGTTCTGTAATCCCAAGTACGGTTTTTCAGAATAATCATCAATCTCCGAGTCGCTGATCTCAAAGTCTTCATCAGATGAATCACCCATCCCTACACTGCTTTACCTGGAACACAGTAGAAGATATGATCTTCACAAGTGAAATAAGCTATCTCAGAAATTGAAATACTTTTGACTTAAAAATGAGCAAAACTTCAATAGACAGTCAATGCAGAGAAATTTGCCGATAATCCTGAAGACTCAATTTGTAGCAAATTAACTCGATTTAATCGAAATCCCAAGGATCAAAAGAAACCCTAGGCAAGAAGAGAGCTGAAATCCAAACATTTAATATCGGATCCAGGAAAAGAGACGAAATCGATACAGGATTTACAGTATTTGTAACGGAATCCATGCATGCATGACAATGAACCGAACTAAATCCAAATGGTTCTACAAGTGAGTGAAGCGTTAAAATGCCCAGAAGAAACACGATACGAACTGCGAGATTTCAATGTGGAAACAGAGCGTAGAAGAAAGTAAGAGCTTACGTGAGACGAAGAAGAAAGGGAAACACGGCGGTGAAGCGGCGATTGATGAAGAGAAGAGTAGAGAGTGAAGAGGAATCTGACGAATTTCCCTAAACAAATGCGCCAATAGAATTTTTTATCGGAAAAAGTAGCTAGGGAGAAGGAAAAAAAACAAGACGATGAAATTAAGAAATGTTATAAATGAAATTAAATTAAGAGAAAAAATATCAGAAAATTATAAAGTTTTGTCGAGATAAGGATTTGAACCCATGCCCTTTCGGACCAGTACCTGAAACCATCTTGACTTTTTGTTTGACCAAGATACATTACGTAATTCCCTAATCTAATTCCATTTTGCTGGTTTATGAACAACATGATTAAGTTAACAAAATTATTTATCTATTGATTGGAAATGCAACTTTCTGAACACAATCCGATGAAAGTAGACCTCATTTTTCCCAATCTAAAACTTATTCCAAGACCAAAATTCAGATTTCATGAATACTTTAGCAAATACATCAATAGCCTTAGCAGTCCAGTTAATTGAGCTCATTCACTTGAATAATTAATACTGACATAAACATAAGATTGTTAGAGCATCATTATACATGGTTAAGATGATTGAGTAATATAAGAATTTTATATTATTTAGTGTATTAGGATTAATATATTTACCCTATTTTAATTTGTGATTAGGGCATCATTATACATGGTAAATTAGAGTAAATATGGATTTAATGAGGCTAATAAACCCATTATTAAAAAAAAGTGGCCAAAATCTATATTTACGGTTCTAAATGTGAGATTCATATTACCCGTAAATATGGTCCACGTGGAAGCTGTTGATTGGTCCGAAATCTGAACAAAAAAAGAAAAAAAAAACACCCGACTTTTCTTCTTCTTTCTTCTTTCTTCTTCTTCCTTCTCGCTCTCTGCGAATCGGAGAGATCTCTTTTTGTCTCGATCTCTCTGAATCTTCTGTAAATGAACACCACAAATCTGTATGTTTATGGTGTTCGTCGATCTCTCTGTGTCTCTCTCACTCGATCTCTCTCCCTCTCTCGATTTCTCGATTTCTGTCGATCTGTTTGATTCTGCATTAAATCGATTTGGTTCATCAAATCGTGTTCTGCAGAGTCTCAAGCCTGGTAATAGTTCTCTGATTATCGTGGTAATTGTTGTGAATGACAGATTTGGGAATCGAAATTAGGATTTGTGGTTAGGGTTAAAAAAACAAATTGGGGATTTTCGATTCGGTGGAAATTATGGTTATTTGGTTCCAATTACAACCGTAACTTGTGAGTTTTTGCTTCAATTTGTGTCAATTTGCATGTACAAATCATTGATTAGGTTTAGATTTCAATTTTTAGTCGATTATCTTTACTAATGTCATGAAATTGTGATTTCAGTCTTCTACTGTTAATTGATTTCCTTTCCGTATTTGCAGGTTTGGTTCTGAATTTGGTTTGGAGGAATCTGCATCCTTTTTCATCTACGAAGCAAGGTAATTCCTTATTTTGAATTTGGTTTGTATTAGATTCTGAATTAGTTTGTGAATTGGTTTTGGTAATTGTATTTATGAATTGGTATATAGATATATGACTGGTAATCTAATTTGGTTTAATAATTGTATCATGAATTGGTTTTGGTAGTCGATACCCTTCGTCGCAGATCTGATAACCCCTCGCTGCTGCTTCTCTGTCGTTCGTGCTCGTGCTTCTATCTGACCTTACCGGTCGTGCTAGCGGTTTCGACAAGACCCGGTTCAAGCTTCCCCACTATAAGCCTCCCTTGTCATTTTGGTCCTCTCCTCCACGAAGATTGCTAATCCTTTGTTCATGATGGAGAAGAAGACATCCTTTACCTCTGCTTTGATCAATCAACGAAAACCGTTTTGGATCTCCTTGACTTGTGTTGCTCTGGAGCCGTCGATGAAGATGACTTTGAAATCACCGGACCCTCCGGATCCTCCGGACTCTCAAGACCTTCAGTCTCTGGTTTCAATCCATACTCTATTTGGATTTGCTGCTTCTTACCATCAGTCCTCGAGATATATTTCTTTCGCCATAGTGCGATTTTATACTGCTTTGTGCAGGTTAGGGTGTTCGATTTGCTCACAGATCTGGCCCGTTATTCCGATTGACGCATCAACACCTTTCGTCGAGCTGTTAACCGTCAAGAGTCAAGCCAATACCGTTGGTGTTTCTTTGATTCTCTTGGATCAGATAAGTCCCTCCTCTTATGATTTGGTATGTTCATGGTCTTTACCCTTTGCTTCATGCTGGGCTTTGGTATTTGATGAATGGTTTGGACTGATTTTACTTGAACCTAGACTCTCTACTTTAATCCCGATGATTTTGTTTGAGTTTAGTTCTCGATGTGGTTTGATTTTACCTCTTAATGAGGTTGCTACTAGCGTATATCTAGGCATTGTGCTTGGTATAGCTTGCGTCTTAGTACGACCAGTTAGTGCATATTGTAAATTATATTCACTGGTTCTTGGAAATAATGTCCGAAAGTGTCTTGAATCTGGATTTTCGAGATTGTTTTCTATCCGTTTGTTGTAGATTGGAGTCTTAGAAGATGATATCTCCATCATTCCCATGACTCGGGTTTCATCGGACACTCATGGTTCATTTTGCTCCTTTATGGAGATTGTTAGTCTCCTGATTCCACTAGCTTTGTGTGGATTTGATGTAGGGAGTAAGTTAGTAAAGAGTTCAACAACTTCGTGTTCTGCTCAAATCAAAGGCTCAGCAACTTGGTTTCTCACCGTCATTGTTGTCTTTGCCGATCTTACAATTGTTTCAATTGTGGTTTTTAGATCACTATATGTGCTCTCTAAATTCCAAGGCTGTGTATCTTCTTCCACTTTCGAAGTCGAGATCTTAGGACTTCTCCACAACGTTAGTCGTTCAAGGGATCTATTAGCCTCCATATATCATTTGCTTTATATTTGCTTAGCTAATCTTTTGGTCTTGTTGGCCTTTTTATTATGTATTGTGAACAATTTCTCCATCTTTGGAGAATAAGTTAATCTATCAGATTTGTGACAAAAAAAAAAGAATTGGTTTTGGTAAAGTGTATTTATGAATTAGTATATAGTTATATGAAACTCATTTTAGAGAAAATATGATTTGGTGTACGTGTTTTTGGTCAAGGCCAAAAGGAAACAAGAAGCTAAATCAGAAGATTTAGAAACTCAATGACAAGTCATTGTCTTCAGGTTCCTCTCACTTCTTCTTATCCTTTTTACATCAGTTCTCTTCACAAATCTGGTTCTAGTTTACTTAAATCTACTTAATCTTGAGATTAATCCATTTTGCTTAAGAATCTTCCTTCTTGTTCTAGATAGCATGTTAAGTAATGATAATAGAGTTTTGGTTTTGTATTAGTCTATCTCATTGTATGGATAATTATATATGTTGATATAGTGATTTTGTTTTATAGTTAAAAAGATTTTGTTTATTTGATTGATTACATTCTCTCATTGTTTTGCTTTGTTCCTTTGTGTAGCCAAACCAGCAAGTGCTTTATCAGTTTCCCAAACAGTGCAAGATTCTGCGGACGAAATTCGGGTTTTCACATACCGTGAACTCGCACCACAACAAACAACTTCAAGACGGAAAATATGATTGGACGAGGTGGATTTGGATGTGTCTACAAAGGAGTACTTGAAAGTACTGGATAGGTAGTTAAAAATTGGGATTAATGAAAACAAAATTCTTTGGAATTGTTATTGTAAAATTGTAAAAATGTCTGAAATGTTTGCTTTTTGTTGTGGTAATCTAATTTGGTTTGGTAATTTTTTTTTATTAAAACCCCTCTATATTTACTACCTATAAGATTAACATATTTACCCTAATTTAATATGCGGATTTTTTGTGATTATAGGTAGTAAATATAGAGGGGTTTTAATAAAAAAATTACTAAACCAAATTAGATTACCACAACAAAAAGCAAACATTTCGGACATTTTTACAGTTTTACAATAACAATTCCAAAGAATTTTGTTTTCATTAATCCAAATTTTTAATTACCTGTCCAGTACTTTCAAGAACTCCTTTGTAGACACATCCAAATCCACCTTGTCCAATCATATTTTCCGTCTTAAAGTTGTTTGTTGTGGTGGTGAGTTCACGGTATGTGAAAACCCGAATTTCGTCAGCAGAATATTGCACTATTTGAGAAACTGATAAAACACTTGCTGGTTTGGCTACACAAAGGAACAAATCAAAACAATGAGAGAATGTAATCAATCAAATAAACAAAATCTTTTTAACTATAAAACAAAAACACTATATCAACATATATAATTATCTGTACAATGAGATAGACTAATACAAAACCAAAACTCTATTATCATTACTTAACATGCTATCTATAACAAAAAGGAAGACTCTTAAGCAAGATGGATTAATCTCAAGATTAAGTAGATTTAAGTAAATTGGAACCAGATTTGTGAAGAGAACTCATGTAAAAAGGATAAAAAGAAGTGAGAGGAACCTGAAGACAATGACTTGTCATTGAGTTTCTAAATCTTCTGATTTAGCTTCTTGTTTCCTTTTGGCTTTGACCAAAAACACGTACACCAAAGCATATTTGCTCTAAAATGAGTTTCATATAACTATATACTAATTCATAAATACACTTTACCAAAACCAATTCATGATACAATTACCAAACCAAATTAGATTACCAATCATATATCTATATACCAATTCATAAATACAATTACCAAAACCAATTCACAAACTAATTCAGAACCTAATACAAACCAAATTCAAAATACATGAATTACCTTGCTTCGTAGATGGAAAAAGATGCAGATTCCTCCAAACCAAATTCTAAACCAAACCTGCAAATACGGAAAGGAAATCAATTAACAGTAGAAGACTGAAATCAAAATTTCATGACATTAGTAAAGAGAATCGACTAAAAATTGAAATCTAAATCTAATCAATGATTTGTATATGGCAAATTGACACAAATTCAAGCAAAAATTCACAAGTTACGGTTGTAATTGGAACCAAATAACCCTAATTTCTACCAAATCAAAAATCCCCAATTTGTTTTTTTAACCATAACCACAAATCCTAATTTCGATTCCCAAATTTGTCATTCACAACAATTACCACGATAATCAGAGAACTATTACCAAGCTTGAGACTCTGCAGAACATGATTTGATGAACCAAATCAATTGGATTCCTCGCATAATCAAACAGATCAAAAGAGATCGAGAAATTGAGAGAGATCGAGAGAAGCAGAGAGATCGAGTGAGAGAGACAGAGAGAGATCGACGAACACCATAAACATACAGATTTGTGGTGTTTATTTACAGAAGATTCAGAGAGATCGAGACAGAAAGAGATCTCTCCGATTCGTAGAGAGAGAGAGAAGGAAGAAGAAGAAAGAAGAAAGAAGAAGAAAAGTCGGTGTTGTTTTTTTCTTCTTCTCTTTTTGTTCAGATTTCGGACCAATCAACAACTTCCACGTGGACCATATTTACGGATAATATGAATCCCACATTTAGAACCGTAAATATAGATTCATGCAACTTTTTCTTTAATGGGTTTAGTAGCCTCGTTAAATCTATATTTACTCTAATTAACCATATATAATGATGCTCTTACTCATTTCTCTAAAGATTCCGAAACAAAGCCAAGACGTTCCTATAAAATTTAAGACACTGATCATCAAATGTAAATGCCAATCACATAACGATTAGAAACAAGGAAATTACCTAAATTGTGATGATCAAAATGGATCAAGTTTATAATAAAATTGCAAGATTCTCGGAGGACCAGACACTGACAAGCTTCAGTGATTCTATTCTAATCTGACTCGAACCTGGTCGCATTTGTCTCAGTAGCTAAATTAGTAAGGAAAGGTATTCAAATAGGCAGGATCGGTCGGGTTTGACCCGACTCCGAACGCGATCTCCGAGATTTCCAAAGGAAGAGAACGAAAGCAGCGATCACAATTCCAACCGCGTCTGCGACGGCGTCTCTGGCGGAGGCTCCGGCGGAAGGAAAGATACCAAACTGATCGGCAGCTTCTTTAGCCGCACCGGCGGCGAGCGAGAACGCAGATCCGATCCAAATAGAGTGACGTCGTAGAAAAGAGTAACGAGAAAGAGAAGCGAGAGTAGAGATGACGAGAGAGATAGAGAAACAGAATATTACATGGTAGAGTTTGTCCGGAGCAAACCAAGGGTCTTCTCCACCGCCGCCATTAAATTGCATCTCCATCTTGATGCTTCTTCTTACTGGAATAAGAAGCGTTACAAAAATTGGGAAAAAAAAGAAGACTTAAAAAGAAAGAAAGAAAATTTCAAAAGAGATTTGAAATCGTTGACTGAGATTATTTATTTTTCTGGAAGTGTAGGAGATGATGATCATAATTCATAACATAGAACATGAGAAACAAACACACATACTTTACAAGTCTTTTTGATTTTACATTGTTTCTTTTAACTTTGATGAAACATAAGGAGTACATAGAACGAAACCAAATGTGAGGTATATGTATTGGCTTTCATTCTCCAAGCTTGAGGTGAGAGACCAACCACTTGTTTAGGACCCTCTTTATAGGCACTTGGACCTGTGTTCTTACCTCCGCATGTCTCAAAAACTCAGTGGCAGCTTCGGGCAGCTTTGGACAGCCTTCCAAGTAAAACTGTCTCAGGTGTGGAAGAGCTAGAGGATACCAGCAGATTGACTTTAGTTCATCCAAATCATTCGCTCTAAGTAATTCGAGCTTTTCGAAAGGAGCAACAATATCTGGATGCTCATTGCTAATACTCATTCCTTTCTCTCTATTTATTATTTCTTCTATACTCGATGGACCCGACACAGATAGAACTCTGAGACTTTGAGCAAACAATAGCCATGTCAAATCGCTTGGACCTTCCAAACGGACAATGTGCACCGAGGAAAGTTGCTTGAAGCCTGGAGAACTTGTACATGGAAGAATGTCCTTGCTTTCTTTGCTTTCCCAAGCTATATTTATCTCAGAGATTTTGGAGTTCCAAATCGTAAAGCGTTGAAGACATCTCAGAGCTACCGTGTTTAATACTACAGCCGGTGCTGACATATTGCTGAGACATAAACTTTGAATACAACCCGCGAGTCGCTCCATTCCTTGTATACTTTGCAAAATCACTGCATCCTCTACGGTTGCTGTTAAAATCTTTAAGTGCTCCAAGAGTTGTAGCTCCTTCAGTAATCTGTCATCAACAAAAACTCTTGAACAAAATAATTTCAACACTTGAAGATTTGGCAGACTTGTTGCTATCCCAACGATACTTTCAAGTTCACGAGTGAACTCCAGATTCAAGTCGATTAGTCGCTTCAACTCCTTCAGACCACCCGGTAAAGATTTTATTCCTGTGTATGATAAGTTGAGATATTCCAAGGAACATAAGTTAGAAATTTCTTCCGGCAATCCAGAGAGACTAAAGTTCCTCGAAAGATCCAAGACCACAAGTGCTGGCATAAACCGAAAGAATTCACCTGAAATATCCACCAGCTTGTTATTCTGAAGTAACAGGGTCGAAAGGTTGGAGCATTTTGCACTGCAAGATACCTCTGCAATCTGATTGCTCATTAACGATATACTTCTCACAAGTTCCCAGTTAATGTCTTTAGGTATCTGGCGTAACTGCGCACCAGATCTAACACAAAATGTTTCTTTTTGTTTACCAAATTTTGATGCTATCCACAGAGCCATCTCGCGTATCACATCATGCATTTTCACCGTCAATGTAAGGGCACCATCCATCAATAGATGGGCATGAATTAACAAACCAATTATATCATAACCGTGGTTGTTAGCTCCGTCTTGATCTCTGTTTCCATCAATAAATCTTTCGTACATCCAGTAATCTATCAACTTCTCCTTCCGTATTTCATAATCTTCGGGAAACAAAGAACAATATAGGAAACACAATTTGACTTTTTCATCCTTCAAACTATCATAACTGAACTTCAAAATGGGAAGAATCTTTTCTTCCATACCTGGAAACTCGTGGCTAGACGAGTTGAGAACGTTAATCGCATGACGCCATTCTTGTACAGTCTCCTTACATGCCATGGCTTTGCCAATGACACAGAGTGCAAGTGGCAAGCCACAACATTTTTCAGCAATTTTTCTTGCAAGTGGGAGAAAATCATGATGGTGCTTTAAAGGGGTTTCTCCAACTTTCTGCTGAAACAATTCCCATGCTTCATCTGGTGACAAACAAACAACTTCTATCATATCATCAACCTCCATGTCTTTGCAAACTTCCTTAGAACGAGTGGTGAAAACTAATTTGGATCCATTTTCTCGGGTTGGAGGTGGAACTCCTATCTTGTTCAAATCTACTTCCCCCCATAAATCATCCAATAGCAGTACAAATTTCTTTCGCTTAAGGATATTCTTTACGCGAGAGGCCTTCTCATTTTCTGTTTCTTGTTTCCATTCCTTGTCAAGACTTAGCCTTCCTAAAATCTGATCCTGAATACCCTCATTTTGCAAATCTTTAGAAACAACAACCCATATCACAACATCAAACTCGTTCGCCACTTGAAGGAATCTGTTGTTGATACAAGCTAAGAGGGTAGTTTTGCCGACTCCACCCATACCATAAAGACCCAACATTCTTCGATCACCGTTCATAAGACTGTTCCATGCCTTTTCAACCATTGAATCCAAACCAACTGTGGTCTGTATATGCTTATTCTCCACCTTTGGTACAGGAATTTTCTCAGCCAACACTTGAAAAACTCCTTTAGCTAAAACACCTTCAACTTCTTTCAACTTCTTCAATACCTTTTTACCATAATCACAGCTTGATATGCATTTCTTAGAACAATATCCAAAAAGACACAATCTTTTAGTTTCCATTGATCTGTCTTCAAGCAGATCATTGACTTGGGTTCCAACACCTTCGACCCTTGAAAACCATCCTTGGACTTGAGCAAGCCGTTGCAAACCTTTATCTTCTTCTATAACAACCCTTCTTAACAAATCATCACGTCTCTCCTCAAGCTCTTCCATAGCTTTGTCCAGAGCATCGAGATTTGCCTCGATCATGTGAATGTAGTTTCCATCACCAAATAAGCAGCCACAAGCATGGTTCAACGTTTGATCACACGATATGTCTAGTGATACACAGTTGCCCATCTTTCTCAAACTTTTTTTAGTCTAAAGAGCGTTAGAAAATATGACGAGAAGAGCAACAATTTCAAAAATCCTTCAAATGTTGCTGAAAAAACTGAAACCAACCCGAGAATCGGATTCCAGTAAAGAAGGTTTTAATCTTACCGCGTAAAAAGTCTTGACTGAATATCAGAGTTTCCGATGGTCCAAGCGTGTTCTAGCTCCCAAGAGATTTCCCGGTGATGGGAAAAGTAAAAGCCAAGAGCTTCCATTTGAGAACCACCAAAGCAATGTCGGCAGATACTTCCAAACGCCAATCGGAAATCGGAATTTGATTTTGACATTTGACAGGGGAAGGGGAAAAGTGTGGATGGAGCGGTTTGACCCGGTAACCCAATAACCCAATCCTACGTGTAAGTTTGGCTAGAGCGTGTGGGTCGGTCAACGTGTATAAAGTTTACGATAGGGTGAAAAACACTGGATCATGGCCTCGAATTGAATTAAAATTAAGGAAAATGGAACCTATTTGCCGTTGAAGGGGTACGCACAAATTCTGTCTGCGTCTCCGAACAATCTCTCTTCTTCTTCTTCTTCGCTCGATCAGATCCGTTTCTCACTTGGATCGCATCTTTTCGGGGATTCGAAGAGGAGGAGGAATAACAAGAATACTTGATCTCGGGGAGATTTCGCATCTGATTTATATCGGGAAAAAGAGACGATCCGCTTCCTAAATCGATTTGGTGGAGGGCCATGGATGTTCCTAGCTCTTGGGATGCTTTACGGAAACAGGTAAATTTTTCTTTCAATTCTTCAGGACACAAATGGCGAGAATCTAGTTACGTCTGGGATCTTTGAAATTGATGCCTAAATTGATATACAGTAATTCTTTCTGGGTTCGAGTCGAATTACGGAATTTATCGGTTATTTCTTCTTGTCTCGATCTCAAATATGATTTATCTTTCTTTTGTATTAAATTTATTAAATGAAGATGCTTTTGTGTTTGAAGGCTAGAAAGATTGAAGCTCAGCTTGATGAGCAGATGCATTCATATCGTAGACTTGTTTCCACAAAGGCTTTAAAGTCAGACGGTACAGAGACTGACCTTGAAGCTGCCATTGACTTACTTCTCAGGCAACTCCAACAGGTAAATGCCCAGATGCAAGCATGGGTTTCTTCTGGTGGATCAGAAATGGTCTCACATACTTTAACTCGTCATCAAGAGATCCTTCAAGATCTCACTCAGGTACTATCCATTTCCTCACTCATTCTTTAGCTTTGGCTCTGATTATATACTGATTAGCAATGGATTGAATGTTATCTCTAATTTTGTCTTGTTCCCCTTTCAAAATGCAGGAGTTTTATCGACACCGCTCCAGTCTTAAAGCAAAACAAGAGCATGCTTCACTTCTTGACGACTTTAGAGAATTTGATCGGACTAGATTAGACTTAGAAGATGGGAATGGGTCTACAGAACAGGCCTTGCTCAAGGAACATGTGGGAATCAATCGCAACACAGCCCAGGTAAATAAACTCCTTCACCAGTAGCCATGGGCTTTCTCAAGTTAATTGAACACCCCCAGACTTATGTGAACTGCCTATTGTATAAATGGTGCAGATGGATGGTGTCATTTCACAAGCACAGGCTACACTTGGTACACTTGTGTTTCAACGTTCAAATTTTGGAGGCATCAACTCAAAGATTAGCAATGTCACCAGCCGTCTACCCACGGTACAAAGACCTTCCCTTTCTCTTCTTTTTTGCTCTTTGATTTCCTTATGTTTGGGTATGACCCTCGTTATTGGTATTATCCTCACTCTGCAATTCTATGGTATTAAAACTACTGCAGGTGAACACTATTCTGTCTGCGATAAAGAGGAAAAAGTCGATGGATACGATCATTCTTTCGCTCGTTGCGGCTGTATGCACATTTCTCATATTCATCTACTGGCTAACCAAGTAGATTGCCCACTTCTTTCAATTCATCTCTCATTTGGGCCACGCCTGGTTTTTCCATGATGTTAATTTGTTCTGTGATTATGGGTGTTCTAGTAAAGAGTCTAAAGATCAAAAACATAAATATTTTGTGTACAGCAAATTGGATCCCTATATCTGCAGTTTAGACGAGCTTATACAACCATCTGTTTCTCACATCTTCTACTGGGTTTTCTAGCTGTGAAGTATGTTGTGACATTGAGAAGGATAAAAGTAATTGAAAATAACAAGATCCTAATCATAAATAATTATGTATCAACTTCTTCATATCCATACATGTCATACTAATCTGAAAGCTAATACTCCCGTTCGTTAGATGCTTAAAGAATGTGGCAAGGAGAAGATTTTATTTTTGCTCAACATAAGATTTAACAGTTTCCATCCATCTAATATACTCAGCTTTATCTTTGTTCTTCATGTACTGATGCAAGAACAGAGCAAGATCATCGCTTATACCCCTTTCCTCCAAAAACCGATAAAGCGAGTCTTGAAGTTCATCTTCCATCTCCCTGTAAACAATCAAAGACCAAGTTTAGTTTCATGACCTCAAAATAAGAAATCTGCAAGTTTGAAAGGAAGATCAAATCATTGTACTCGAATTCTGGTCCAACATAGGCATTTGGTGAGCTCTTGTTGCTTCTACGAACAAAGAACTTGGAGATCTGTATAGTATCAGGCCAAGCAGAACACATGATCTCTAAGGTCTCACCATCACCACCCTTGGAGATATTGACAATGAAGGTAATGTGAAGCTGAACATCTTCAGGGTCACTACTTGTAGATTTTGAAGATGGAACTGAGCCATCGAACATGGTTGCTTCGATCTTAATATCTTCCTTCTCCCCATATTTACTTCTCAAGCTAATCCATTGCTCTCCTGGCCGCTCATCCACCGTGAATGGACCAAACCTATCCAAAGGCTGCAATTTTGTACACAAACAATTGGAAAGAATCCTGATTCAATCAGACTAAAAACTCAAATCAAACATGGATCGAACTCAAGGAATGGGGTTTTGCTCTGGAGAAGCATTTCATTTCAAAAATCCGAAAAGTTTCAATCTTTCTATTAACAAATTACAGAGTCTTGATTCAATCAGATAAGCTCTATCTATGATTCTCAGACTAAAAACTCAAATCAATGGGCAGCAAAAACATGGATTCCATTTCCGAAAAGTCTCGACCTTTCTATATAGAAATTACAGAGAGGACTCGAAACAGTTACACTAGAGTACCTGAAGAGGAGGCGAGCGATCGAGCTCGGACTGAATCTCAGAACGAATTAATCGGAGAATGTTACCCTCGAACGCCGATTTCCGCAATTCCGACACGTAACTCCCTGAGCTAAGATGTTTGCGGCTGATTAAGAAATTAGGGCTTTGAATCGACTCAACACATATTCTAGAATTTCGGTGCGAAATCGAACGCGATATCACTGTTCTTCCCAGGAATCTGACGAGACGAGACATTAACGGAGATGAAGAACACAGAAGCAGAAGCAAAGATCCGGCTTTTCCTAGGGTTTAAGACAACATCTGAAATTCAAAGGGATTTCAGTTTTAAGGTGTTGTGTAACCTCGTAAATCTACACCGTCCATTTTCCAAACCAATCTGAATCAGCTAGTTTAACCCTCAACGATACGGCGGGAGAAAAAAAAACCTCAATTCATCACTAAACCATTTTAACCTCAAAAATTTTTGTTGAGTTTCTATTTAAACCTTAAACTTGAATTGACTGACCATCGTTAAGTCGCCTAACGGAACAATTACACAGAGTTAATTTCTGTTACGGTTGTCCGTTTAACACACAAATTCCCAAATCGATTTTAAAGTTCTAAAAACTCAAAATTCCCAAATCAATTTCTTTTCTTCTTCTATTCTCAAAACGATTTCGACTTTGTCACAAAAATGGTTTAGAGCTTGAGTTGATTTCATCAATTTTTTTTTTCTTCTCATACTTAGGAGCTTGAGATGCATCAATGGCGGATTTTTAATCGAAGCACGATATGTAGCAATTTATAGCTTTTTAGAAAGCTCTTTACAAATGGAATTTAATGATAACAACCACATATGGTAATTTTTACTAAGTTGACCGGAATTTCACCGAAAAGTTTCCGTTCTCAAACTTTAAAATGAAATTCCCAGAGTTCTACAATGAATCTTGAAAAATCGAGAGTAGTTCTAAACTCCTAAGACCGTAATTAAGAAAGCCCAATAGTTTATTTCAAAATCCGAGAATATTTGATTTTCGGATCCAAAATTGATTTAGGAATTTTGTGTTTTTAGGATTCTAAAATCGATTTAACGGACAAGATTAACTCTGTGTAAATTTTCCGTTAGGTGACTTAACGACGAGTCCAATTTAGTTTAGTCAATTCAAGTTTAAGATTTAAATGGAAAGTTAACAAAAGTTAGAGGTTAAAATGGTTTAGTGATGAACTGAAAGTTTGTTTGGCCAGGTTTTTTTGCCATTTTCCCATATATACAGTGTGCAATTCAAAATCGTTTGGACCAATTGTCATTGGGATACTAATAGAACCGAGTTTAATAATTCAAACATAAATGTGTTCCCTCTATTGAAGTTAATCACATGTAACAAGAATCATATAATGAGTTTGTTTATAATGTTTGAAAGATGAAAACTGAAATGAAAATGAGCTGAATACATTTTTGTTGCGCCTCTCAATGATCCTGCAAACCAAACCGAAACAGAGAATTTAATCAATCAATACCGGACTAAACCATAGACCTAAAGATAGAATTGAAAAGACTACTCACTCAAGGCCTTCAAGCTGAGACTTGAGGAGACTCGTAAAGATGTCAAGCTTGTTTTTCGCGAATCCACTCAACAAAATTGTCTAGAACCAATGGCCATGCAAGCTCTGGATTGTAGTCCGCCATGTCCGGGAAACTTATCTGTAAAATGTTACAAACAACTCGAGTTGGTTGATGAAGAGGAAGTCGCCAAGCCACAAACTAAAAGATTTTGGAAACATACCTCATTGCAGAACCGATAAAAGCCCATCCATTGATCCATGTTTATGACTTTGTAGTCGTTTTGGATCTGCGTGAAACAAGGATGATAAGACTACTAGTGCAGGATTTGAACTATGACAAAAGATTAGATTACAAGAGTGATCCAAACCTTCAAATACTCGACAAAGTAGTCAACTTGGGCTCGGAATGTAGATCCCATGACTATATCTAAGAGTTGACAGATAGTCTCTATGTCTATGCTCTTCTGTTTTTCCTCTGCAATGAACAGTAAACAAAGGTCATACACATTGAATGAAGAAATAAAAGCCGTTTCTCATGCATAAGCTGAATTAAATCTTACCTGTTAGACAATAACGGAAGGCATATGCATAGAAATCTGCAAAATTTGTTTGCCTCCTGACCTTTACGAGACGAAAAAGGAAGAGGATTTTAACACACGATTCAGTTTTAAGGATACTCGCGAGATGTCAATCAATATATGAAAATAAAACAAAAGCATAAAAAAACTTTGAACCTCTTTCTCGAGTTCCGGAAGAGCTTTCTTCAATTTATTGATCGTATCAGCTCTTAAAGCCTTTAGGCCTCTTCTCCACTCCTCCTACAGATGTACAATGAGTTACAATCAGACAAAATAAATCACCAAACTTTATTGGAGCTCTTGTGTAGGACCTCTAGCTCTTATTATCTGTAAAAATTCACACACCCATTACCTGAGTAAAGTAACCTTGTTTCTCAGCTTTCAATTTCCTGCAATGCGAGAATTAACAAGTTTTAAGGTTTTAAAGAAGAAAACGCAACATTACGAAAACTTTGATGGAAAATTACCAAGCAAGCATCAAGATTCTGATATCAGTATGAGACACTTCCAAATTGGAGCATAGTTCCTCTATTCCTTCAGGGCTGTTTAGGCAACACCAAAAAAAGTAATCAAGATCACAAACCGAAAACAAATGATCCAGAGATTTTAATAACTCTTTCCATTATAAAGGTCAATGAAAAAGACATATGATACTTACTCAATGAGATTGGAAGATTTATTGGCATACTGACTAAATAAGTGATCTATTCGATCCATCTCTTTAGTCCAGGACTTGCTCGAAGCTGAACAAAAAAAGAAAATCACCCATAAGCCATAACAACAAAGTAGAAACGCTGATTCTGATCACGAAGATTATACACAACAAGTTGATTCGAAAAAGATTTCAATTGTCAACTACGAATTTAGAGTGTTCAAATATTCAATTCTTCGATCATCAACCTCAATTCCCATACCAAGCTAATGAGATTTCAATCCAATTAACAAAATCCAAACCATAAACCCTAGATGAATTTGGATCAAGAATCGGAAAGAGAAACCTGAGCGAAAGAGATCCGTGGTTGAAGTAGTGGTGGAATCAACGGGGTTGGATTGACCTGATTTTTTCTTCGACGAAGAGCGACGCATCTGGACAGAATCAAAAAGAATCAGAGGAATCGAATTTTTGGGGGAGAGAGAGAGAGAGAGAGAAATCAAAGTGTTGAGTATATATACGAAAAAGGAAGAAGAAGAGAGAAAAAAAGAGTAAATTAACAAAACCTAGAAAAGGAAAGAGAAGAGTAGAAGAAGCACCACGAAAGAGAGATAATAAGGAAAAATCTGAGAAGATGAAGCACCTGATTGGAAGATAGATACGATTTTTCTTTATATATTTCTCGTTACATTCCTTTTTATATGTTTCCATTTTGTGTACAATAATTAATTATTGGGCCTAACTTTTAGTGGGCTCAAGCATAAGATTATTGGTGAGATGATTGAAATCTCATGTAATTAAAAAAAAAAAAAAAAAACATTTATTTGGTGGCTTGAGTTGTCTCATCCGGTTGAAACTTTGGAAACGGGCTCATAAACGTTTCATCCAAGTGTTTGTATTTTGGTTGGTTGAGTTTCTATAATTAACTAGATTTGGACCCACGTCATACGCGAGATTATAAATTTTATTATTTATTTTTATATTTTGATTTGCTTAAAATATAGAGGACCAACACATGAGTTGAGAAAATAATTTTATGAAATAATTTCAAAGTCTATAGTTAAATGGTAGATAAATATGATAATGCGATTTATTTAGTTTAAATTAATTTGGTATTGTAATTTATGTGTAATGTTCAAAACATTTATATACACTCAAGTGAATAACATTTACATGTATTTTGATTAAAATATGAATAAATAATCAGTATTTAAATTTTATTTTAAGTTTATTGAGTTGGTTCGCACAAATCAAACCGAGATTTTCATCTTTAAATGTATAATTACAAAATTGTAGTAGTACCAAAAACGAAATAAATAAAAAGTTGGAGATCATTATCTATTTCTCTTTGATTGAAAAAAAAAAAAAAATTCTAATGTATTTAGAATTAATAAGAAAGTTAGGGATTTTGTGGAATTAATTACCACAATATTCATTACATTCTATTGACAATTAGTGGATTCCGAGAATGTATATATTAAAAGTTATGATTTTAGAAAAGTTATATAAATGTTTTTTTTAGAATGTTGTAGGAAAGTGAATACGGAATTTTAGGAATGTTTTTTTTGTTGTTGCCTTAAATGTTTATAAGTTTAAAAATGTTTTTTTAATGTTTAACCTCTTTGAGTGACACCTAGGATTTAGAACTTTTAATGTCTCCTCAATTAATATATATAGGATTATATTTATTAGTTATATTAAATATATTAGTAAAATATTTGTATGAAACTCTTGTAAGGTTCTCAACTTTAAAGATGCTCTAAGCCCTCTCAATATATGATTGTTCTCTCTTCTTGAAATAAGTTAGTTAGGGTTTCGAAACCTGGTTGATTTATATCTCTGTTTACCCTTTTGGTGCCGAATTGCAAAGATAAGCATGAGTGTTCTTTAATGTTGTAGGTTCATGGTAGTTTTGGTGATTTAACATCTAGGGTAAATGACTTACCCTTGAATCCTACGGAGAATATGTTAACGTGAAACTATACTTGTATTCACCAAATTGGAATCGATGTTCAAGACAAACACCAATCCAAATCCCTTTTCACTAGTCCCTCGATATAAGAAACGAACTAGCTACGAGAGATGATTACAATAGAGATCTCAGAGAGAATCCCAGAAAAAGTTTTTTGTAAAATCAAAAGGAAAAATCTGAATCTGAGCTAAACAATGCTCGATCAATATATTGTTTCTTTCTTTTTCGTATTAGTCCTCTATTTCTTCTTTTCTTCTTATTTTTGGCCTATAACTTTTATATATTTGCAGAATTTCCTCATAACTCTTCATAGCTTCTCATTTCTATCATCTTCTTCTTTTACTATATCAGAATAGAAACATACGTTTGTGGTCTGGCGATACATAGAAGAGTCGTCTAAAAGATTTATGGTTTGATGAAGAACAAAAACCTTACTTGTTTCCTTTGATGAGTACCAAAGAATCAAGACACTGCATAGACCAAAGTGCACTTTCAGTGCGTTTGAGAGTTGATGCTTCATATGTTTCGAGAGCACAAATTGTATATGTGCACTGTGTTCCTATTATGGCGTGATGTGAGATATTGAAACTTATTTTGCTTTCAAATGTGTATTTCACTAGTTTTCTTATATTGACTTTTCCCTTGACAGAAGTTCATTTCTGAGCAAATGAACTTTATCTGCCCTTGTCAACTATATTGAGGTTTTCATCCATAGGTCAAGCTTTACTATGTTGCGGGTTGCTTCCCCGTTCAGAGTCGCTTCATACCTTGATGTAAAGTGACTCTAAATCGGAAAGGAGCCCGCAATATATTTGACAAGGGCAGATAAAGTTAGGCCTATGGATGAATACCTCTTTATCCCCATAAAATGGAGTCACACAACTTTCACATGTAGGATGACCTTTGAACTGTGACATTTCACCTGAACGTGCATCCACTTCTGATTTACCATTCTCTATATGTTGTAAAAGTTCTGCCCTATGAAACAGCATTTACTCATAAATGAACTCTCAAGGGAAAAGTCAATATAAGAAAACTAGTGAAACAAACATATTTGAAAACAAAATAAGTTTCAATTTCTCACATCACGCCAGCCTATGAATCTTCCTTGATGGGCTATATTATGGTTGCACAGGTTCTGGATCGTAATTGTATAGCACGCGTTGTTGCAGGATCATTTTCTGCAAAACGTTCATATTAGAGGTGGAGACGATTGTTGGAAGTCTCACTTCCCTTTCCCAAGAGCTTCTTTCTAATTACTTTTGTCTGGTTCTATGTTTGTTTCATTCTGCTCCAGCCTCCATGGTGACACATTCATGTTTTCAGAACCATACTGCTATTAAACATGACCACAATGCTGCACCAAATGCTTATGGGTGGAGGAACAGAGGTGTCATGAGATAAATACCATTCCATTCTGTAAGATGCTCTACTTAAGGCTACCCTTTTGAGCTCAATTGTGGGTTGTGTTCTGTGAAGCACCAAAACTGCTTCTAGTTAGGAAACACGATTATTCTCTTGTGCATAGCTCATGTTTGATTCGATCTGTATGGTGTTACTTCTTCAATAACATCATTTAACTTTCTCATCTTAAATCTATTTTGGCATCTCTGTAGCATCATCCTCGGCTTTGGTGTCTGAAAAATTATAAAATAACAAAGAAAGGGAAAGAAACATACAAAGAATCAACTAACCCAGAAGAAAATGTAAAAGAAGAATTCACTCAAGTTAAGCTTTTTCCTCCCACACTAGGTTTTAACTCTATGACAAAGTTATCAATGAAAACACTGAAAGTTGATTCATTTTCTTTTCAATTAAAAAGGGTTTCATTTCTATTTCTAATCGAAAATGTCTTACCACAGAGGAGGAAGATGTGGGGACTAGGGAGTATCGAAACAGGATTTCTCAAATTGCGATAATCTCTAGGTATGGATAGTCTTCACAGTAAGGTATGTGGAGAACAACTTAGATAGCCCAATGAGAGAGAGAAGCTGTGCAACAAACCCCATATCGACAACTTGAAGGCCATCTGAAGTCAGAGCACCAACTGCTGCTAGGACTTCTCGCTGGTGCTAGATCATATGAGGCTGAACATGGCCTTTATAAAATTATTATCTCTCTCTTCATTACCATGCAGACGCATCAGAGAATACAAGAGGTCAGAATGATTGTCATTGCTCCAAGAGATATCTAAAGGTCCTTCATCAATATATATTGGGACATGCCTTGGAGCTTTTCCCTTTTCTAGCAAGAGTTGATAATTTTGGAAGATGACAGGTAAAGAGCTATCAGGGATGAGAACCAGTGAAGTTTGGTGTGTCTTCTTCTTTGACACCAAGCCAATGCCTGAACCTAGCAGATGGTTTTCATTGTATACGAATATGCAACCAGTAGCAAAGCTCATCAGCAGAAGGCTGTGTTCTCTGCAGACATTGGCACGGATTGTCTCTGTTTTGTGAGACTCGCACCAGTCGGCATTGGGTCTCCCTGTCACACCAGCAGCATTGAAGACATGTGTAGGCATAACATTCAGTATATCTTGCAAGCGGGATGATCGATCCTCAAGCTGCCCTTTCCCAAACTCGAAAACAATTCCCTGCTTCTCAGAAATCAATACAAACAAACTTTGAATCCATCATGTCTTATCATATATCAAGAATGGCACAATATTATTCCATTTGGATCCACTTATCGAGTGACTGTTACAATGAGAAAAGATGCCGA
The DNA here is from genome assembly GCA_963576765.1 of Draba incana. Lineage (NCBI taxonomy): Eukaryota > Viridiplantae > Streptophyta > Magnoliopsida > Brassicales > Brassicaceae > Draba > Draba incana. The sequence goes on from OY755208.1 coordinate 23,264,026, forward strand.
CTTTATTATTTACATATAGCTACAGAAAAGATGATCCGGGTATACAATACAAAACAACATGCTTTATAAGAGATGAGTATTTTGTGTTAGAGGCTACCCGTTTGAGCTCCCTGGGTAGAGCTTATATTAACTGCTATCCTCGTAGCCAAATTACATGAACAAAATTAGAAGATCTTACACGGTTCTTCTCAAGTGGTTTTTGTCTCCCCTCAACGACCAGAAGCTTTGTCTACATTCTTAAGATACCAAAGCGCTGCTTCTGCTGCCTGCTCAGCTGCGATCTTCTTCTTGTGCTGTGGATCCCCGAAACACTCCAAAACCGTTATCCGAGAATCCGCCTTGATTTCAACCCTAACTTTAACTGTAAATCTGAACAAGAATACAAAAAGCCATGTTCATGCTACGAGATTTCGAACCTGAAAGGTGTAAGAGAGATTATGTCTCCTTACAGTCTCATATGGCAAGGACCCTCGTCATCGCTGCACTCATACACAGGTGGTTTCCAATGCCTCACGCCACATAACTTATACAACTCTGATTTGGCTGTCATTCTTTGACTCTCTTCTAAACACATACATATGAACAACAGTCACAAAATGTCAATAGATGAAAACTAAACACAAAAACCTAAGAGAGATAATTGACAGCTTTTACCTTAATTAAAGTTTAAACACAAGACTCACTCATATTCTTATTCCATATAAGTTCCATATCTTCTACAATACTTTAAAACAAATCCTAAGCTAATTAATTAAGGAACATGTGAAGAAAAAGAAACAAGTACCAGCTTCTGGGTCAGAAACAAGATTATTTTGTTGTGCATATCTGATGTTGTCTTCTTCTATAACATCATTCAGCTTTCTCATCTTAAATCCAATTTGGCATCTCTCTAACATCATCCTCGGCTTTGGTGTCTGAAAAATTTATAACAAAACAAAGTTAGGGTTTTTATCTCTTACACTGGGTTTTAACTCTTTTTGACAAAATTATCAACGAAAACACTGAAAGTTGATTAATTTCTTCTCAATTAGAAAAGGGTTTCATTTCTAATCAAAATTTCTTACCACAGAGGAAGAAGATGTGGGGATTGATGAGGGATCTAGAGGAGGAAGATACATAATAGAGACTGAAAAGTGGAATCAAATTCTTTTTTTTTTTTTGGATGTGAATCTTGTTTAGCTCTTTGCTGCTTCGTCTTCAGCTACCTAATCTGTTCGACTGATTCCTGTTTTGCGCTTCTAGAAAGTACAAATCCTTTCATTTCGTGAGTGTGCTTTGGAGATAGTTTGATTTGTAATCGTTAAATTAATTGAGCCTCAAAGTTTAATGGGCATTCGTTTTTTTTCTGTCAACTTTGGGCCTTCGTTTAATTTCGTAAACTTGACCATAATACTAACTTAACACTAAATTAGTCACTGTTTCCATCTACATTTTTTACTGAAATCAAAGGTGAAATACATAGCCGATTCTAAGATAGTACATGGGATCAAAGACAATTCAATATAGATTTTATCAAGCTTTTTCAATTTACGATTTGAGGATCAAATATCGTCTAGTAAGGGTGGGCATTCGGTTATGTGATTCGGTTTCGGTATGGTAACGGTTTTTCGGTTTTTAGGTTGTATCTAAAATGAGTCTATATATGAAACAACCAACATTTTTTTTTAAACAATTAACCCGAATTAATACCCATAATTATTAATTCTCAACGGCTATTTCACAATTACCAATAAACAGCGGAAAATCAAACAACTCAATTAAAGAGAAATTACTCAGAATAACTCATATTTTGTCAATTATTACTGGAATAACACCATGGAAATCAGTCTTACTAGAATGACTCAAATTTTATGGAAAAAGTCGTGTAACTCCATTTCTATTTCTATATTTACATGACTGCCATTTTGATTTATTTTAAAAATAAAAAATAAGTTAGATATAGATAAAGAAAAATTAGCATAAGTGAATACAGTAACATTAGGTATTCACAAAGGCTTCTCTCCAACGAAGGAGACAAACCTGAAACCCTAATCCATGTTGTGTTCGCTGCAACATTCTACCGCCGTCGATTTTGCCGCAATAAGTTGCCTTGCAAATCTCAATTGTTTGGTTGGAGAACCAATCGAAGCCTGACTTTGTTTTCGTCGAAGGAAGAAACCCCCTTGTCGCCGTGTGTTGTCAATCGCGGGTCTTCTCGTCGTCATCTCCACCATCTTCCCCGTCAGGTAGTCGTCGGTGAACCCATGTGTTCTTTGTCAAAAAAATACTTTGAAGGACACATATATCTTATATCTCATTCACTTGTGCCTATAGATTCCTGATTATATCTTATTTGTTCTTCTCCTTACATTGAATTTTTCTTAGTTGAGCTTCTTATCATTAGACTGTGTGAAGATTCTAGTTAATAAAAGCATTAGAACTAAAACCGTATTTTGTTGGATCGACATCTTTCTATTATGACATTGGGCTTACATTATCTTGTTGGATCTTCATGTTGCTTCTTCGATGACTGGTTTTTGTTGTGTTAAACAAATAGATAAATGGGGGAGCTGGTGGAGTGATCGTAGACAGTGTGGTGGTGTCATGGTGAAGCTATTGGGAATGCACTACAAGAAAACAGACCATTTGTGACTCCCAAAAGAGTCACAAATTAGTCACAAATGACCCATTTGCGACTAATTTACGATTAAAAATTGGAGTCACAATAGTTGACTCGCTAATTTTTGGAGTCGCAAATGAGTCACAAATTTGCGACTATTCTATGACTTTTTGTTTTAGTCGCAAATAAGCGACTAATCTGTGTCGGTTCAAAGCAGTCGTTAATTTGTGACTATTTAGAGACTAATATAGGCAGTGACAAAGTCGCGACTACTTAGCGACTGTTTTGTCACTCTTTAGAGATTAAAGTTAGTCACAAATAAGTATCTATGGTGTCACAAATTAGCCATCAAAAGTCACTAACTTGGTCAGTTATTTCGAACCAATTGGGTCCTAATTTGGTACCAATTGGGTCCTAATTTGCTACTAATTTGGTACTAAGAACATATTCATATTTGTGTTTGTTTTGAGAAACCAAAATAGAAAAAAGAAAAGTCTTAAAATTAAAACGAAACATATGAACAAATAAACAATATTACAAAGTAACAATTTCAAAGTAAAACAAAACATATGATACAAAAAAAACTATTTAACAAAACTGTCCCATAAATATCGAAATCCTTCGAGTGTGTGTAGCTTTGTTTTTAACCTTCAAGAGTTCTTACTTGCATATGACATGTTCTTGTTTCTTACTCAAATCTTTGCATCTGTTATGATCTCATCTTCGTGTCTGTGCTTTCCCTATGGATCTCTGCGTTCTGATTTCTTCTTCGTCTTCGTTCCTAAAACATTCATCAAACCAATTATTAATACTCTACAAGAACTCGGTTTTTGTTTGTGTGTGTGTGTGTTGTTCTTGTTGTAATTATACCTCTCTAGGCATCACAAGGTACTCATCAGATTCAAGCATTCGAGTTACTTGACTCATCTTCGGCCTCTTGTCTGCATCAGGATCAACACATCTCAAAGCTGTCAAAAGCGCTCGTTTAAGTTCACTTGTCGACAGTTTGGTCTCGAGCTCTTTTTCCACCACGTCTTCTAACTGTTTTTGCTGAACCATAAGCTTTAACCACTCCACCATATGCACCTAAAACACACACACATTTCAAGAATCAAGATCAACCTTTGAATCATCATGTCGAATATTATCAAGTTCTATCTCTCGCATACAATACCTCTTCTTTAGGCCGCACATAATCCACTGGATACCTTTCGGTAATAGCTTCCAAGAGAACAACACAAAAGATGTACACCTCGCTCTTCTCGTTCAAGAGGCCGTGTACAACGTATTTAGGGGCTACATATCTGAATATACATAAATGGAACAACGAGAAATGTTTAAATAACAGATAAAGATGACGAAAAATGTGAAGTTAAAGCTACAGTTTCTATAACTCACCCGAATGTACCCATAACTCGAGTACTAACATAACTTTCATGATCCTTTGGAAAGCTGAGTCTTGATGGAAACTTTCATGTGCTCAAATTTACCATTTTCTGACTGTTTAGCCCCCAGGATTTCAGACAACCGAGCAGAAGGAAATCTGCTCTCCGTTTTTTTTTGTCACAAGGATAAAGTTTTCATTTTCATTCGCACCACTCTCTTGAACCGCTGTAGCTAGTCCGTAGTGATTAGCAACACGATGAGCTGCAAGACGTAGATACGAAGTAGGAAAATGCTGGAACTCAAACTGCTGCTTTTCAGAGTTCTGCAAGAACCTTTGAACATCAAGTTCCATCCTCAAAACTGACATAACAAGAAACAAAATGATTAAGATACAGTAAACAGTCTAAAGATTAAAAAAAAAAGTATCTCATGAAATGAAATCCATACAAGAGATAGGACACCAACCAGCAGAACCATATAACCAAAATAAAAGCCAAGGTACTACCACTAAAACAAGATAAAGGAGATATAATTCAAACAAGTTTATTAAGTAACACTCTTGATACAATAACCTACATTATGAATCATTTTACCATGGAGTATACATAAAGATTACAGCTTTAATAACATTAACCATGATTTAACAGTACAAAGAAAATGGGCACCTCTATAACTCCAAATCTAATAAGAAACCCAACATCAATTCAAAGAAGTAGCCACATTTTGAAATCCCCCAAATTGCAGTTACCCGAAATCCGTAAGCAAGAGCTAAGCTAAATTCACACAAATTGCCGAGCAAAAACTCAAACTTTCGTATGCCCATGACCAAAATCAGCTCTAATTTCAAGAAATTAAGATTTCAGAAAAGAAACAGAGAACAGAAATAATGGTGCTTACTCGTAAGACGATGCCGAGGATTCTGCAAGGCCTAAACCAGAAACTTCTAGATTCCTAATATTGATTCTCTTTGGTTTCTTTTCTCTCGTAGCAAAGAGAGGAAGAAAATTTAGGGGAATCGAAATCGAAACATCGAAGGCGGCAAGAGAGGAGAGGAAAGTTGAAGATTTATGGGTTTTGAAGGAATCGACACAAAATTAGGGTTTCTTTGAATCTCTCAGCCAACAGAATCGAGAGAGAAAGAGGAGGAGGAGAAGAAGAAGAAGGTTTGGGGTATCATCTTCGCCGGAATGAGAAATTGGAATTAGAAGCTCCCGATTTCGTATTATTCTTAAAGAACAAAAAAATATAATAATGTTTTTGTTAAGTGTCTTATGGACGGACAAGATTATCAGTAAAGAATACTGAAAAAGTTAACGAACGGACAAGATTACCTAGGAGTATGTCAAAGATTGCCACGTCAGCAATCCTAGTGATCCTCTCTAATTGGCTCTCATCTTTTAATTGAGCCACATTACATACAACGTCGCAGAGTAGTGGCTATGGAGTCACTAATTTGTGACTACTTTGTGACGCAATACAGTAGTGGCAAATGTATACCCTAAACCCTAAACATTTTGACCAAAAACAATGACCCATTATTCTTTCCAATCAACTTCATAAGTATTTCTATAATGTTTGTTTGATTCTAAAACTTAAAATACTAGTAACCAAGAAAATATAGATTAATCTTAAAAAATATGAAATGTAAGAGATAAGTGATATAGGTTTTAAATTCTTTAGAAGGCATTTGTAATGCTTTGTTTTTTGGAAAATCTATTTGGATTTTTTTCCACTTCTATTATGTTTTTCTTATTACATTATACTTGATTACTATGTAAATACGAATATAACTCATATAAACTTAGATTAAGGTATATAATTATCCAAAAACATAAAGGAAGTGGGCAATTAGTGGCAAAGTAGTGGCTATTTTGCGACGCTTTTGTGACTCGGTTACCTTTAACCCTAAATAGTGGTGAATGAGTGGCAAAGTAGTGGCTATTTTGATGAATTTTTGAAAATCATACTGATTAGTCACAAATCAGTAGCAATGTAGTCGCAATTTGGTGACTTTTTTGCGACTAGTGGGTAACGAGTCACTAATTTGCGACTACTTTGTGACGCAATACAGTAATGGCAAATGTATACCCTAAACCCTAAACATTTTGACCAAAAACAATGACCCATTATTCTTTCCAACCCACTTCCCAAGTATTTCTATAATGTTTGTTTGTTTCTAAAGCTTAAAATCCTAGTAACCAAGAAAATTTAGATTTATCTTGAAAGTATGAAAATTAAGAGATAAGTGATAGAGGTTTTATGTTTGTAAGAAGACATTTGTAATGCTTTGTTTTTTGGAAAATGTATTTTGATTTTTTTTCACTTCTACTGTGTGTTTAGTACAAACTTATTAGTTGAATAAGATGTATATACAAAACTATATTCACTAGATTAACATTATGATGTTTAATTTGCCCAAAACATAAATGTAGTGGGGAATGAGTCGCAAAGCAGTTGATATTTTGCGACTCATTTGTGACTCCAATACACGAAACCCTGAAAAGTTGCAAAATAGTGGCTAATTAGCAACTTTGTTGGTAGAGTCGCTAATTTGTGACTCCACGTTGTGTCGCTAACGAGTCTCAAATTTGTGACTATGTGCGCTGTCGCAACTGAGTCTCAAATTTGTGACTACTCTGCGACTCGAGTAAAACATTCGACAAACTTTCTCAAATCAGTCGCAAATTTGTGACTGATTAACGACTACTGGAATCAGTCACAAATTTGCGACTAATTTGAGACTACAAGAAAAAAGAGTCACAAGTCAGTCACAAAATAGTCCCAATTGAGTCACAAATATTAGTGACTAACTTGTGACTCGGAAATTGGAGTCACTAATGATCTGTTTTCTTGTAGTGATGGCAAAGTCGTCAAAGGGAAAACTGAAGGAGCTAGAGAATCTCACCAACTCTATTTCGGTCAGAGAAGAATGAGAAAACTGATCGATCGTTCATCCTTCTTTTGCTTCTCCATGTTTTGTCAACTTCTCAGCATATAGTTGGTTCTTCCGACATCGTCTCCTCTTGGCTCTGTTTCTTCTGACATCATCTCAGCCGAACACTTCACGAGGTAGTTATGAAAGAGACTCTTCATTTTCGAATAGAGAGAAGCGCGAGGAGTAGTTTCCTAGAATTGGAAAATTTCATAGTTGCAAAACTGGATGGATTCCAAGAACTAGTTTATCCCTAGTCTTTTTACTCTTTTTTACCCGTTACAAATTCTAATATTTTGTAATAGTACCTACCCTTTAAAAATTGTAATAGAAATATATTGGACTATGGTGGAAACACCATATTATTTTCCTTGGAATTGGAGAGTATTGCTCGCTATGGTTCCATAAGTGATGTCTTTATTGTCGTATCGAGATGGTTGTTGATTACTCAAAACGCACATAACAAGGTATTTTGGTTAGAGATCTGTTGCTAAATAAACGCACATAACAAGTCTGCAATATCAAAAATCTGTTCCTAAATAAACGTCTTGGAAAGATAGTTCAGTTAGAGATAAATTTGTTGTATCAAGCATTATAAAAGTTTGCCATCAATTAAAATAATTTTTGTTAAGAAACTAAATCTGTTACCACATTAAAAAGTCTGCTACCACGTCGCTGATAGTTTGGTAATTAATTTTTCACATAAAATAAATCTGTTTTGACGGCAAACAAATAATAAGTTTGACATCACTAACACGACAAAATATAAGTCTGTTGTCAAAAACAAACATTTGTCTGCGAGAAAAAAATAAGTTTGTGAAATAAATCTATCACGCAAAATTAAATCTCTCAAAAACAACTAAATATATGGTTTCATCAAAATAAGTCTGCAAAATAAGTATGTCACATGAAATAAGTCTGTATGAAAATATAAATCTGCTACCTCATTTGTAAGACTTATCGAAACAAGTTTGTCATTCAAATAAATCAGCGAAAAAAGTCTGTTGTTCCATATAAGTCTGTGAAAAAATAATAAGTCTGTTATCATTAATGTGGCAGATTTTCACGACGGACTTTATATTACTACGAATTTGTGATGGCAATTTTGTTATTATTGACAATTGTTTTGCTGATGTGTAAAAAAAATATAATGGCAGTTTTGTAATTATTTTTTCCTAGCAAAGACTTAAAAGGGTAATATGGGTATAAAAGATATTTCAGTGATTAAAAAGATATGCTTACTATTTTAGTAATATTACTTTAAATATAAGTTATTCTAGTAATCTTCCCCTCAATTAAATCCAACCAATATTCCTATAAATTCAATATAAACCAAATAAAACTAATTTCCAATTCCAATAACTCAAACTAGCATTGCTAGCAACTTAACATCAGGCTCTACTAAAGTGCAACATAAACAAAATCATATCATCCTTTTCCTACACCATGATTCCGTGATCACATTTTTTTTTTACCTGCAACACATAGAACAAAGAGTTGCGTAAGTATTATCATAAATACTTAGTGAGATGGTCATACCATCTACGACGTATCACTCAGGCTAGCGAATTGATTTTAATACCAACAACACACAAATACATGACACAAAACGATAAAAATAACAAGCCAACACAGACATTCAGATGCTCATGTCGAGAGACACCGAATGTGTCGATCGACATGACTTAACAGCTTGTGTCGGGCGACACATCACGTGTCGATCGACACAGCTTAACTATTCGTGTCGATCGACACGACCTCACAGTTCGTCGGAAACAAGCCTCTCCTCTCATGGCTCGAATCCTATGAACTCGAGTCGCCTGCATCAAAACCACAAGAACAATCCAACCAAACACACAACAACACCAAAATTGCAATACCACATTAAAACTACCACATAAACGCATCAAAACAAATCGTTTCGCCTAGAAGCCATGATCATGCACTCACGTTAGCCTAGGAAACAAGGAATTCGGATTGAGATTGACAAGGACACACGAACAGACCCTCTATGACTCAAAAACCCACTGTTCCGAAACAACACCACGATGAACACGATGAAACAATGAGCTCTACGCACACGAAACCTCTTCTAATGAACCAAATCACCAAAACTCTAGAAACACTCAATTCTCTCTCAATTCTCACGATTTCTGATTTCTTTTTCTCCTAAAACTCGGCCACAAACGAACTGCACGAGTTTATAAGTGAAGCCCTAGGGTTTCAACCCTTAAACCGAACCAAAAACCGCTTGTGTCGAGCGACACACAAGAAGTGTCGATCGACACGCCATGATCAGTCGTGTCGATCGACACACTCACTGTGTCGCTCGACACGAACACCAAAAATCTCATTTTTGGTTCGCGGATGTTACAATATATAAACCGAATGAGTTATGGATAAATTCGGTTCGGTTTCACTTCGGTTTCGGTTTGATTATGTGTCACGTTTCTGAGGTCCATAATAGAACCGAACTGCTACAGTTTCGGTTTGGTTTCAGTTTTTAACTGAATAACCGAAACCAAAACTATAAAAATCAATTACACAATTAAAAATGAAATACAAGAACATCATATTCAAAGTGTTTTGAGTATAAAGTCCATAACTAAACACCAAATGAAACACTAAGTCCATAAGCATAAAATGAAACATAAAGTATTTTAGAACCAAAACATAAAATCTTAAATGAAACACAAAGTAGGTTATGGTTCGGTTTTTTTTTGTTTTAATCGAAACCGAACCAAATCGTGTGGACTATATTTTACATGGTCTAGTAGGCATAATCCGAATATCCGAAACCGAACCGATACCCATGATTTGGTTTGGTTCGGTTTGGTTTTTCGGTTATGGGCATTTTTGCCTACTCCTATCGTCTATATTAACTCTAAAAACAAATACTGCTTAGACAATAAGTCAATAACTACAACGCATATTTAAAATCGAGGTGGAACAAACCCCATTACTGATACAAAAAAAAAAACAAAATACTATATGCATGGCATGGTTTATAGCTTGGTTTTAGACTAAATTGTTACTTCGTAGTTATTTTAAAGAGTGCTTGCATGTCATCGTGAGTTATAGTTATTTATAGTCAAAGTAGGTAACTGCCGAAAGTATGTAGAAAACCCTCTATTGTTTCTCAAGGGAATCCCCACACTTTTATTTATTTTCTTAAATATAGCTAATTTACTCTTTTTGTAAACTAGACGCACCAAAGTTATTTCAAAATTTCAGTTTTCGTTTTTTATACTAATTCAGGAGCTAGAGAATGATAATCAGGATGAGCGACCAAAATGAAGTTGAAGAACATAGTTTCGAAAAAAAGAAATACGAGTAACAGTTGGTATAGTGAAGTCAATGTTTTAAAGTAAACTCGAGTCTGCAAAGAATGAAGATAGGGATGGAAGTAAATGGGCAACGCATTCAATTATAGAACGGTGGCACATCGTTCAAAGCAACTAAATCTTTCAATACACATATATATATCCAAAATTTATTCCTAAAACGAATACTCAGAATCAAATTCTACTTTTGTATCTTGCCTTTGTGAATTGTAAGTTGTGAGACATAAATGAGGTTTAGGTGAACTCCACTTTTAACTTTTGTGATATGCCAATAAATTGTCTAATGAGGATAAACTTCTCCGAGCATTTACTATTCCTACATTTTCCCATGAGATATATCATATGCATGCACATTATTCATGGAATATACCATTCAAAACGAACTATTGGTCTTATATATACACTTTCTTTTAGTTTTATACCTAGAAGTTACCTATCAAAAGAAGAAGAGAAAAACAGTGAGCACAAAGAGAGAAATAAGATGAAAGCAAAACAACTACTTGTAGTTGGATTTTTGTTTTCACTACTCCTGTCAGTCATTCACACTACAGAATCCTCATTAGATCAAGAATGGAACGCGAACGCTAATGCTGCAACTATAAAAGAGCAAAAGCAAATAAACAGAGGAAGACGCAGTGGTAGCGGTCAGAACCGTGGACGCAGAAGCTGCGATCCTCTGTATCAATACTTATTCGGAACTTGTGGACACTGGCCTTTTCCTACAACTCCTTCGCCCGAAAACCCTTTTCTCCCTTTCCAACCTCCACGTCCACCACCGCGTCCTAGACCGCGTCCAAGGCCAACTCCACCACCATTGGTTCCCTCGCCACCACCACCACGTCGGAGACCGCGTCCAAGGCCGACTCCACCACCACAACTTCCAAGACCGTCCCCACCGCCTTTGGTTCCGTCTCCTCCACCACCACCGCCTCCGCCCCTCGTTCCTTCACCTCCTCCTCCCTCTCCGCCTCCGTTTTTCACGTTCCCCTCACCACCACCGCCAGTAATAGTGTTCCCTCCACCGCAAGTAATAGTGTTTCCGCCGCCTTTGGTGCCGTCTCCTCCGCCGCCACAACCAGGTTTGGATCCAACAACACAGCCACCTCCGTTATGGTTGCCACAACCACCACCTCAAGACGAAACACCGCCAATGTTCTTTTTTCCACCGCCGTTGGAAGAGTTTCCACCTATGCCACCAATAACTTGGCTGCCTCCTCCGGATGTTCCCGCTCAATCTTCTCTGTCAGTGGAGTTTTTTTATCAGATCCCTCCACCGTTAGTGTAATCGCCGTCAGTGGAGTTCTTTGATCGTTTCTGTTTGGGCAAAAATTAACCACTTCAAATTGTGATAGTTCTACGGAATGACAAGATGGAAGATATTTTATTAATCAACGAATTACAATCATAATCACATAGAATTACAATAGTTTGGTATCGAAAACCATTGTTTCAAGAGCTCTAGGTGTTAGTCCTAGAAAAAATCTTCTCCCTATTGTTGCCTTTCTTCTCTTTATATAGAGAATATGTCGTATTTATCTTCTTCCTTTGATAAATAGGAATAATTTCTTATATATATAATGAATAAATCTCGAGATTTATTCATTAAAAAGATCTCATAATGATCTAGATTCAGTCGTACCGAATAAAGCCCATGGTAAAATTATGCCCAACAGTTTCCTGATTTCTTTTTTCTTCTGTGTGATCGATTACTACGTAGTTGTAACGAAACAATTTTGATATTTTCTTTAAATTAATTTCATATAATCGATATGGTAACTAGACTACGTAGATGTAACAGAGAAATTACGCACGTAAATTCTTAGATTCTCATAATGGGCCTAACCTAGGCACGTTTTGGAGAAAATGAGCCTAGAAAACAAAGCCTTGTAAATGTTGAAGGGGTAAAAATGGTAACTTGAGATGGTGAATGGGGGTCAGGTTGTGTTAAATGGGTAACGAAGAAGCAGCTGAAGCAACGGCGTGGGATAAGATTACAAGTCTCAAAGTGCAGAGTGAGACTCTCGATTCTTCTTATTCAATGCGATTTTTTTTGAACAGAGCAAACAATAGAAGAGTTTATGCCACGTACTCGTTCTTTGCATTTGTTTACTTCTTCTACTCTCTTCCTCACCTTTTGTTTTTGTTCATGTCGATATATGTATAGTAACTCTTCAATATATCATCTCTCTCTGTAGAAACCGCGAAAACCGAATTAAAAAAACCGAATGAAATGAGAATCCGAATTAAGAAGAAGAAGAAATTCTCGATGATAAAACTAACATGGACTCGAGATTGCTCTCTTTCCTTAATTCGAAAAATCGCCCGTAGTGAGACAGTTTGATACGATTACGAATCCCAGGATAAAACCGTGAGGAAGAACGATTTCGCAACACTCAAAATCGTAATTTGACGAACAAAATTCTATGTATACTGTCGAGACTTACTTTGTGGAGGATCAAAGTTTTTCTGAAGAAGAAAAATTTCGCAGAGAAAAAGGTTCATCGAAGAAGACGATGGCGCGCCAATATTTAAAAGAACCAACCGGGTGCGAATTAAAGTCGCAATGGTTCGGTCACTATGAACCGAAGGGTTGCGAGTTTGAGTCGCAATTGTTCGGACTGACCGGGTTCAATGAACCATTAACTGGGTGCAATTAAATTGAGTCGCAATTTTTTGGTTAACAAGAACCGAATGGGTACGATTAATTCGGTTAAATTTTTAATAAAAATACCCAAACCCGAACCTGAACCAGAACCAGAACCCGAACCCGAGCCTGAGCCCAACTCGGCTCGGTTTGGTGGTGGTGGTGGTGCGCGCGTGGTATCCTTGTGTCTCTCCATGTATGGGTGTTATGTTTTAATAATAAGAATATCTTAAGCTCCTTATATACCACTTAAAAAAGTTTCCCCTAAGGGATGTGGGACTTTTTACATACACACTTCTCATTCCACACTATTTGGGGCTTTTCCAAAATGGCCCAAATCAATTTCTCATTCAAACTTTAACTCATTTTTACATAAACCAAATGTCCAAACCAATGGCCCCATTTGTTTAATAAAAATAGTTCCAACAATCTCCCACATGAATAGAAATGACCTCTAAACATATGACGACTCAATAAACTCTAAGACTCTACTGATTAGACTAACTTATATGACTAGACAGACAGACAGACTTTCGAGAGTATAACAAAAAATTACTGTATCTGAGTTGGTAGCAATTTTTCAGCTTTGAACCACTCGTAGTTAGTAGCTGTCGGATTTACTTGGCCAGGAGGTGAACATGATGTCTTGAACCACCCGAATTTCGATGTAAACCTAGACTACAACTATAACACAACTCATTTTCTCATAGAACCTTGTTCTCTATTGTGTTCGTTTTGGCCTTGAACTTGCCTGGTTTTCATGAGTGAACTTGGAGAATATAGCCTTTCCTTCATTCTCCTATAAACGGCCCCATTTCACACTCACTAGGTGATCTTCATTAGCTTAGCGTTAGAAGTATTTGGTAATACTATCTATTATAAGACTAAAGAATCATTAAAAGCCAAAAGCTTATCCTTATTCCATACCGATGTAACACTGCATGTCATCCTAGGAACTGGGTAGAGATATTAATCTCACAATGTTCTTTCAGTTTAAGTTTGAATTTGTTGTCCCTTTGAACCTATGTCTTGGGATCTCCAGTCCTGTAGGTGGGGTGTCCATCAAACTTTAACTTTATTCATAGGCTTGTAAACCCATTCCTCTTGATGATTTGACTACTTGATCTCTTTCCAAACCTTTAGTGAACGGATCAACTAGGTTATCGGCAGATTTGATATAATCAATCGTGAGTACTCCGGTGGAGATCAAGTTTCTAATGGTTTTATGTCGTCGTCGTATATAACGAGACTTGCCATTATAATGATTATTCAGTGCCCGAGAGATAGCTGATTGGCTATCACAGTGTACACGTAAAGATGGCACTGGTTTCTCCCACATAGGGATATCTTCCAAAAATATTCGAAGCCACTCTGCTTCTTGAGTAGTTTTTTCTAAAGCGACAAAATCAGATTCCATGGTCAATGTGACTATCACAGTTTGTTTGGAAGACTTCCAGGACACTGCTGCACCTCTAAGTGTAAATACATATCCACTTGTGGATTTTGAGTTTTTGGAGTCCGCAATCCAGTTTGCGTCACTGTATCCTTCCAAAACTGCTGGTTCTTTACCATAATGCAGTCCATAATTTTTGGTATAACATAGGTAATTCAAAACTCTAGTTATCGCTTTCCAATGTTTATGTCTTGGATTACTAGTATAACGACTCAGTATGTTTACTGCATGTGCTAGGTTGGGTCTAGTACAATTTGTCAAGTACATTAGACTTTCGATTACTCGTGCATACTCCACCTGATAAATTTCATCACCTGAATTTTTAGTCAGGTCAATATGAGGGTCAACTGGAGTTTTTGCAGTCCCACTTGAATAGTTTTTGAGTCTATCAAGTATCTTTTGTGCATAATGTGATTCTGATAAGATAATTCCTCCAGCATGTCGGTGAATCTTAATACCGAGAATGACATCTGCCAATCCCATGTCTTTCATTTCAAAGTTACTATGAAGTAAGCTCTTTGTTTGATTAATCATGTCATTAGTGTTGCCAATAATGAGCATGTCATCAACATACAAACACAACAAAACATATTCGTGAGGAGTACATTTGATGTATATGCATTTATCACATTTGTTAATGCTGAAACCATTTAACATCATCACATTATCAAATTTTTCATGCCATTGTTTTGGAGCTTGTTTCAGTCCGTACAATGACTTAACAAGTCTACAAACTTTGTGTTCTTGTACGGGGACAACAAATCCTTCAGGTTGTTTCATATAGATCTCTTCTTATAAATCTCCATGTAGAAAAGCGGTTTTGACATCCATCTGATGTATTTCTAGGCCTCTTAATGCTGCGATACTAACCAAAAGTCTGATGGAGGTTATTCGCGTAACTGGAAAATATGTGTCAAAGTAATCCAGACCAACTTTTTATCGGAATCCTTGAGCCACAAGTCTGGCCTTATACTTATCCACAGAACCATCAGTTTTCATTTTTGTTGTGAAAATACATTTACTCCCTAGTGCTTTAGACCCTTCGGGTAGATCGGTAATCTCATATGTATGATGTTGCAATACAGAATCGATCTCACTATTAACAGCTTCCTTCCAATAGGATGCTTCTGGTGTAGACATGGCTTTTGAGTAAGTTGTTAGTGCGTTCTCTGTGAGAAACACCATCATGAAATCATCACCAAAAGATTTTTCCTTACGAGCTCTTTTGCTGCGTCGAGATTCATCTTCTACGTCTTCCACATCATGTGTTGATGTTCTGGAAGCGCTTGCCTCATTTGTTGAGAAGCTTGTTTCCCGTTGTTCAAATGTCCTTTTCTGACTTTGTTTTTCTTTACAAGGAAAAATGTGTTCAAAGAAAGACGCATTTCGTGATTCCATTATTGTATTCACATTAATATCGGGTATGTCTGATTTGTGAACCAGAAACCAATAAGCACTACTGTTGTGTGTATATCCTATAAAAATACAGTCCACTGTTTTAGGTCCAATTGTGACCTTTTTCGGAGGTGGTATTGCAAATTTAGCAAGGCACCCCCACACTTTGAGGTATTTGTACGAAGGTAAAACACCTTTCCAAAGTTCATATGGCGTTTTGCCAGTAACTTTGTGTGGTATCTTGTTGAGAATATAGTTCGTAGTAAGCAAAGCTTCCCCCCCACATTGACTGGGGTAATCCAGATTCCTGCAACATTGCATTCATCATCTCTTTGAGAGTTCGGTTTTTCCGTTCCGCAACTCCGTTAGACTCAAGGGAATAGGGAGCTGTAGTTTGATGTATGGTGCCATGTTATTGACAAAAGTCATTAAATGGACCATCATACTCGCCTCTTCTATCACTTCGAACTGCTTTAATAGTTTTACCTAGTTGGTTTTCAACTTCGAGCTTATACTCTTTAAATTTTGACAAGGCTTCATCTTTGCTACGTAACAAGTATACATAACAATATTTTGTATTATCATCGATAAATGTCATAAAATACTTTTTACCACCTCTAGTTTGTGTAAATTTCAGATAGCATAAATCTGTGTGTATTAAAATAAGAGGTTATGTGGTTCTTTGAACTTGGGGAGAAGGAGTTTTTGTGAGTTTGGCCTGTACGCACACTTCACATTTCTCCTTGTTTACTTTACATTTTGGAATTAGGTTCAAATTCATTAATCTTTGCATAGATTTATAGTTGACATGTCCTAAACGTTCATGCCCAATATTAAAAGACTCAACCAAATAAGCAACATAATTATTATTAAATGAATTGTCAGCAATTACAACATTAGCATTATTAATCTTATCAGTACGAAGGACTGTCGAAACACACAACTTGACAAGTCTTCCTTTTTCATAACCCTTTCCCAAATACATCCCATTCTTCCTAAGTATCAATTTATCAGCTCCGAAGGTCACTCCGAATCCTGCCTTGCTCAAGAGAGTTCCCGATACCAAATTCTTCCTCATGTCGGGCACATGTTTCACATTGGTGACTGTGAGTTCACGTCTTGAAGTCAACTTCAGAACCACTTTGCCGAGACCTTTAATCTTCGATGAAGCCGTGTTTCCCATGAACAGTTGCTCCTCCGATTTGATCTTTTGATAAATGGTGAACATCGACTTATTAGTGCAGATGTGGGTGGTTGTACATGTGTCATACCACCATTCCATTGGGTTGTCATCGACCATGTTCACTTCATTGACAATAACAACCATATCCTCTTCAGTGAGGTTAGCTTCACGCTTTCTGTTCCCCTTGGGTTGGCTCCTGCATACATCAGATTTGTGGCACTTTCCTTTGAACTTCTATCCTGGTTTTGCAACCTTCTTGAAGTTTGTTGAGGATGTCGGTTTTAGGGACTTTTGCGGAAATATCCGTTTCCCTTTACCCTTGCTCTTATGCTCAGCCACATTGACATTATGTTGTTCCTCTGGAGGAGAGAAATTAGCACGGTTCATATCTTCTATTTGGAGCCTCGTGATGACATCTGAGAGTGATATATGCTTCTTCTTGTGCTTGAGATAGTTCTTGAAGCTTAGCCAACTCGGGGGAAGTTTCTCAATGAAACAATTGACAGTGAAGATCTCACAAATTTGCATTCCCTCGCCTGCTATCTTATGATACAACAAACTCAAAGCATCCACTTATTCCATGATGGGCTTGGAGTCCATCATTTTGAAGTCTAGAAACTTTGCGACAGCAAATTTCTGACAAACAGCAACGTCAGACTTGTATTTCTTCTCCAAAGTCATCCAGAGTTCCTTAGAGGTTCGTGCTTCCTGACTGTATACTTGATACAATGGATCAATGAGGTGGCCTAAGATCCAATCTCTACACACAAAGTCTGCATGTTTCCATGCATCAACAACAACAAGAAGGTGAACATCTTTATTTCCGAATGGAACGATCGGTGGATCCTCTTTCAGAAACTTCTCACAGTTTAAGTTACTCATGTAGAAGAGCATCTTATTCTGCCATGTTTTAAAACCTTTGCCGTCAAACTTTTCCGGCAGTAGCCCATGCGTCATGGCTGCGGGTAATTGAGACATCATCTGATAGTTGTCTTGTGGAACACTCGTCTGGAGATGAACTCCGAACAGATTTCGGGCCATCGAGTCCACAGGCATTTCAATTTGCCCATCAGATGAATTTTTCCCAGTCATATCGACATCATCACCATCAGTAGTCATCTGTTAACAGAAAAACAGAAAGATATCAGAATGTGATAATTATTTCGCAAACTCGCTTAAAGAAAGCATTCGCAGAAACATAATGAAGTAAGTGATAACTTAAAAACGTTCGTACAAGTAAACCACTTCGCGGAGAAATTTTAAAAACTAATCGCAAATCCTTGAAAATTTTCAAAAACGTTTCGAGGAAATGTAAAAACAAATCTCAAACTTCGTTACTGATTTGAAAGAAATTTATTTTTTTAGAAAACGATTCCGCGGAAACGTGAAACGAATCGCGAACAGAATTCAGGAGATTCTCAATCCGACTAAGCGGTAAGCGAAGAACGTATTTTTCGAATTAAGATTGTAGGAACCGCGAAAACCAAATTAAAAAAACCGAATGAAATGAGAATCCGAATTAAGAAGAAGAGGGAATTCTCGATGATAAAATTAACATGGAGTCGAGATTGCTCTCTTTCCTTAATTCGAAAAATCGCCCGTAGTGAGACGGTTTGATACGATTACGAATCCTAGGATAAAACCGTGAGGAAGAACGATTTCGCAACACTCAAAATCGTAATCTGACGAACATAATTCTATGTATACTGTCGAGACTTACTTTGTGGAGGATCGAAGTTTTTCTGAAGAAGAAAAATTTCGCAGAGAAAAAGGTTCATCGAAGAAGACGATGGCGCGCCAATATTTAAAAGAACCAACCGGGTGCGAATTAAAGTCGCAATGGTTCGGTCACTATGAACCGAAGGGTTGCGAGTTTGAGTCGCAATTGTTCAGACTGACCGGGTTCAATGAACCATTAACCGGGTACAATTAAATTGAGTCGCAATTTTTCGGTTAACAAGAACCGAATGGGTACGATTAATTCGGTTAAATTTTTAATAAAAATTTTCCCCAAAAAGAATAGTCTTTAATGGACCGACGGTCCAATTTACCAAACCCAAACCCAAACCCAAACCTGGCTCGGTTCGGTGGTGGTGGCGGTGCGCGTGTGGTATTCTTGTGTCTCTCCATGTGTGGGTGTTATGTTTTAATAATAAAAATATCTTAAGCTCCTTATATACCACTTGAAAAAGTTTCCCCTAAGGGATGTGAGACTTTTTACATACACACTTCTCATTCCGCCCAAATCAATTTCTCATTCAAACTTTAACTCATTTTTACATAAACCAAATGTCCAAACCAATGGCTCATTTGTTTAATAAAATTAGTTCCAACACTCTCTACATTAAATTATATGATTTTTAACCTGTTGAACCAGTTCCTTTCTTTCTATAAAGGGTTCTACAAGAACGTTCAATGAAAAATAGTTACTAACTTACTAGCAAAAAACATGCTTGACCAACCCAAACCGCGGTGATCGATTCCAATGTCTTAATAATTTGAGAAAAAGTGTACATATTTTGTTTACTACGATTTTGGCTCAATAGAGCCAACATGATAGTGGTTAATGTATAGATTGTAGTAATAGTGGCCATAATCTTATTTTTTGAGTAAGTCTATTGAGTTGTTAAATACCAAGTAGAAATGGGGTATGTTTTGTTTTATGCATCCCATCATCTTATGTTATTGGTAAAATAACCGAAAGTAAAATAGCAAAACTCCTACACCATAAGCCGGCAAACAACTAGTTGTCCCCCAAGTCAAAAGCCGGCGTACTATAAAATGTCCTCGGAGCCAAAAGTCCAAAAGAGAGAAACATTTAAACTACCGAAGACGGAAAAATAACTAAGCTAATTGTTAGACAATACAAGTGTAAATTTGCCGAGAACAAGCGTGAAGACTAGATACAAAGCAACAGTCGGGAAATTTCATATATTCTTATGTTTCTAAATCTCAATTTTTGTAGACTTCTTCAAGAAAGGAAAGTATTGTATCATGTCCCATCTCTATAATTATAGTAGTATGTTTTGTTTTTTTTGCATATGTCTCATCTCTGTTTATCTAAATTGGGAATCGAGTGTTTTAGAGAGATGGAATTATGTTGTTATGCGGTTTCAAGTTCAACACAAACAAAATAGTTCTGTCGATATTCACTTCAATATTCTTTGTAGCAGAGAGGCTGTGGGCTGGCTAACACTCACCTCAAAGCTCTAAATTCAGAGTCAGTTCTAGTTATTGCTTCTTTACATTGGATTGCGTAACCAAATAAATATTCTCCTTTATTACCAAAAATATTCATTGAATCCTTACAAAATTAGGGTCTTTGGTAGTGACAAACATAAGAATTGCCAAAAATCTATACCATATATATATAGACCATCAACAATACGACTATAAATATGGTCTAGTCCTTCCTTGCATGTCTTAGGAAACAAAAGGTAAAAGATGAAAAGAATTATAGTAAGATGTGTAGTTATACTCCTTTTGATAAGTGTTTCACTAACAGAAGTCATAGAGAATCAACACAAACATAGAAATCAAGACGCGAAAGGTTTGGTTAGACGAAACAGAAGAGTCAAAAGCAAAAGAAGAAGCCGAAGTAGAAACGGTGAAGCTTTTACAACAAAGTGTGACGTGTTTTTCCGGTGTGTATTCGACGCTTGTGGTCAATGGAATTTCCCTATTGTGCCTTGTCCTCAAAACCCTTTCTTGCCTCCTCCTTTGGTTTTACCACCTCCGGTTTCTCTTCCACCACCGTCAATTCCGGTTATTACACCTTGCTCACCACCACCGCCACCAAGCATAATCAACGGTGTACCACCACCACCACTAATATCACCACCGTGTGTAGCTCTCCCAATCTTACCACCACCTCCACCACCACCGTGTGTTACTTGTGTAGTAGCATCACCACCACCACCAATCCCGGTTCCGTGCCCACCACCACCGCCACCGCCAATTCCGGTTCCTTGTCCACCTCCACCATTGCCGCCATCACCACCTCCTCCGCAGCCTTGCATTACTTGTGTACCAGCTCCTTCACCACCACCTCCGCAGCCCTGCGTTACTTGTGTCTCGGCTCCGGAACCACCTCCACCAGTACCTTGTCCGCCGCCACCAATACCACCAACAAACCCATTGCCGCCGATTACAATTCTACTTCCTCCATTACCACCTTTGTTTCCCGTTCTGCCGCCACCACCACCACCGACAACGCCTTCAACTAGTCCGGTGCTACCCCTTTCTCCACCACCAGTATCTTCCTCTCTTCCCTCACCATCCCTTCCTCTAGTTTTATCGCCACCACCACCACAGCCACCATTTACGTTGCCACCACCCCCTCTTTTAGGTGGCGGTGCTCCGGGAATCATCGCATCACCTCCCCCACTTTTAGGCGGCGGAGCTCCAGGAATTATCACATCACCACCTCCTCCTCTTTTAGGAGGCGGAGCTCCAGGATTTGCTAGTATACCTCCTCCGCCATTGGTAACCGATGTCCCGCCCCTACCACCAATATCATGGTTTTCGCCACCTGATATACCTACCGGATCGCCACCGCCATCCCCAGTTTTCCTCCTTCCTCCGCCCTTAGACCGGTCAACAATAACGCCACCATCTCCACCACCCACACCGGTTCTCCCTTCACTACTTCCTCCACCGGAAGACAATTCCCCACCGGATATTGTTATCGGACAGCCGCCTGACCAGTTTACGCCAGCGCTTCCACCACCTGATGATACCATCGAGCCACCAATTGACCAATCACCACCTTCCCCATCAGTCCTTCCCGTGATTTTGCCTCCACCGGTTGAAGATTTCCCACCAATCCTATCTCCACCGGTAAATGACTTCCCGCCAAGTTTGCCTCCACCGGTTCAAGACCTCCCCCCGATTTTACCTCCGCCAGTTGAGGAGTTTCCGCCAATTCTACCTCCACCGATTGAAGACCTCCCACCCATTTTACCTCCACCGGTTCAAGACCTCCCTTCGATTTTACCTCCGCCGGTTGAAGAGTTCCCGCCGATTTTGCCTCCACCGGTTCAAGACTTCCCGCCGATTTTACCTCCACCGGTTGAAAATCTCCCTTCATTTTTACCTCCACCGGTTCAAGAGTTCCCGCCAATTTTACCGCCTCCGGTTCAAGACTTCCCGCCGATTTTCTCAACACCACCGATCGTACAAGATCCACCGATAGTTCCAATATTTTCCACACCACCAGCCCTCGGCGATTTCCCACCGCAAACTCCCGTCTTCACCACGCCTCCAGAGGTTACGAATCCATGGCTACCACCGGATCAACCGCCGGTGACGTCATTCGCACCACCAATCGAGTCCATACCAACGATACCTGAAATTCCAAACCCAGACATGGGTTCGGTTCAGCTTCCTCCTCCATCTTGGGATTCACCACCATTTAACCGCTAAAATTTCTATATTTTCAATTTCTCGTTTTTTAATTTTATTTTGTTAAATCGTAAAACATGTAACGTAATCGAAAACGTAATAAGCCACAATGCCACATTGTACAAAATTATGGCCGTAATTTGCAATTTCAGTAAGCTTTATTTATATAAAAAAAAACTCAAATATCCTCTCTAAAACAGAAATTTCCACGTGTCATTATTGTATTTCTCGCATTAAACTAAATCAGATAAACGTAAATAGTGAGTTGGCAAAGAAGAAGAAAAGTGTGGGTGATGTGGATATGGTGAAGCTGTTTTTGTGAATTCTAATTGGTCAGAAATCTATCCACGACAGCCTCTGAGATTTCATCTATATTCTCATCATCTTCACATTTGTCCCTCTAAAATCTCCTCTTTGGTTCTTCCTGCTCCAAAAACAGAGAGAAGAAGATAAACACTCTTTTCCACAACTTGAGAGAGAACACAAAGGAAGGAGATTAGAGAATGGCGATGGCTGTTTCCGGAGCTGTGCTGGGTTCTTCGTTCCTCTCTGGAAGCAAGAGGAGTGCCACCGCATTGGGAGGTGGCGTTGGCGCCGGAGCTGCGAGAGTTGGCCGGAAATCTGTGATTGTCGCTGCTGCGGCTGCTCAGCCTAAGAAATCGTGGATCCCCGCCGTTAAAGGTGGCGGCAACTTCCTCGACCCGGAATGGCTCGATGGCTCGTAAGTCTATTTATTCACTTAATCTCTCAGTTAGTAGCATGAACTCTTATTTGGCAATTGAATATTTAAAACTAATAAATCTTTGGAATGTGAATGACTTCATTTAGATCTCTCATATAAGAACAATAGATTATGATAATTCTGATGGTCATGAATAGTCATTTGGTTCATAGTTCTGATTTGTAAAATGAATATCAAAAGAGCTATTTTTTACCCAATTTCTGAGTCAAATGTGAATGATTTCCACAGGCTACCAGGAGATTACGGGTTCGACCCATTGGGTTTGGGAAAAGACCCGGCTTTTCTCAAATGGTACAGAGAAGCAGAGCTGATCCACGGCCGATGGGCGATGGCGGCGGTTCTTGGGATCTTTGTTGGTCAGGCCTGGAGTGGCGTGCCATGGTTCGAAGCCGGAGCTGATCCACGCGCGATTGCTCCGTTCTCGTTCGGATCGCTACTCGGTACCCAATTGCTTCTCATGGGTTGGGTAGAGAGCAAACGATGGGTCGACTTCTTCAACCCGGACTCTCAGTCGGTTGAATGGGCCACGCCGTGGTCGAGGACTGCCGAGAACTTCGCTAACTACACCGGCGATCAGGGATATCCCGGTGGACGATTCTTCGATCCGTTGGGTTTCGCGGGGAAAAACCGAGATGGTGTTTACGAGCCGGACAGAGAGAAGTTGGAGAGGCTGAAACTGGCGGAGATTAAGCACTCAAGGCTCGCAATGGTTGCAATGTTGATCTTTTACTTTGAGGCCGGGCAGGGCAAAACACCTCTCGGTGCCCTCGGTTTGTGAGAAAACGGCACTATGTTTTTGAGTCTGTAGATATATTTCTCATCCAGAAACCTAATGTTCCTCTTTCTTCAAATGTGACATTATCAAATCATTGCTTTAATATGGTACCAAGTCATGAGTTTAGCTTGTAAAATGAAATGGCGCATTAGTAAAGAACTTTATTATCACAATCCAAATCTGAAAGAGATTATTAAACAGAGATCCACAACTTCATTTCAATGCAGTAAATGCATGATTGAAGAGCCCAGAGCAAAACAACTGAGCTACAAACAGAATAGAGTAGAGCGACTTTCTTCCCTAAAGAGTAACATGTCTTTCAGGATTGATCAGCATAGCCTCACAACAGCGCATTGCTCGAACCAAAAAAACGTGCAGAGATAAGATTCATAAAGCCTAGAACTTGTAATCAGGGTTATCACGAAGGCTGAGTTTTGACAAGACAAGGCAGTAAGAATCCCAGTCAGTTCGTCTTAGGTATTTCAACAGTTTCTTCCGTTTCTGAACCATTCCTAGAAGTCCCTTCCGCGAATGCTTGTCCTACAGTTATAAAGACACCGGTTATGACATTAGATGTACAGAAGAATGTCGAAAACAACTTGGAATTTTACCTTTTTGTGTAGAGAAGAGGATAAATGCTTGATCTTAGTAGTGAGTTGCGCCACTGCAAGGAGAGATCAGAGACATCACAAGACAATCTAACCAAAATCCGTCTCAAGATATGTAAGCTTTTTTCTGATGGCTAATGAAAGCATTGTCCCTGTGTAGAATTTACCTTGCACACGTGCAGAACCACAATCTGATTCCGACATCTTGAACTCTTCCCTGACTTTCGTGAGCTCCATTTTCATCTTCTCCGCAGAGGACAAGTTATCCGGGTGGAAATACTTTGTTCATGCAGTCACATAAAAACAGATCAATAACCACAGCTTATTTAATGGCCACAAGGCATTGTAGACAATATCATCGAAGAAAGATCACCAAAAGAACTTCTTTCAACTGATAAGCTTCAAGGTGTAAGAGAGAAAAACTTACAGTTTCAACTAGTTCCTCTTTCGGAGGAAGAAGCTTGTAATCAGGGGTATTACCCAAGTAGCTAATAAAGTTGAAATTCTGCTCTGCAAGCAAAGAAACCTCCTTAGATGACATAAAATGACCTTTCTATAGCAAAACATAATAACAACAGGCAACAAAACCAACACCCAAGAGTCCTAACCAAAAAACTACAATTCCTTGAGCCAAAGATCATCTAAAGCATATTTGGATATTCGAGATTCAATTAAACATTCAGAAAGTAGACACATAAGAGAGTCAAGAACGTACGTTCACTTTTGGCAGCATCATTCCTCATATTTGAGATAACAGTTCTGAGTACAGTGTTCCCACTTCGAGCTTGAACCTCTTTCTCTTCCACTTGCCTTAGCTTAACCAACCTCTGATTCAACTCCTGCAACGAGAACCACCCTTCTTCTTTATTTCCCTCTGGTCTAAGCAACCTTAGTTTCTCACCTAATTCTTCTTCGTTGTAAAACGTTAAGAACTCCGTCACCATCTCCCCTGCTTCGCCTTCCCTTCCTTCCTTCCCATCAATTTCCTCCCCGAAAACAGCCTTTGGCAATGCATCTTCTCCTTGAAGCGATTTCAAAGTCCCCTTGAAACCTCGTAAAAACCCTCCTGACTTGTCCATGTTGCTTGAAATGTTGGTTTGATTCTTCAAATTCTTTAAACTTTCCCGTACGTTGTTCAAATTGAGCTCAGGGGATTTCCGATTTCTAGGATCCGTCGAGTTTGGTGCAATGTACTGCTTATAGAGCCCTTCCAAGGAAATCTGAGGCCGAGACTGCGATGGACTCGAAGGTGGAACCGTGGATCTCCGTTGAAACTTGGCGAGATTCTTCCCCAAATCCTGTATAGATCCGCGTGACTGGTTATCGGAGAATCTACTCGAACCGCGATTCTGAGATTGTGAATCGGATCTGGGATTTGGGTTTCTCCCTTGCTCCTGTTGCTGCTGCAGTTTCTGTCTCAGAGTTGTTTTGATGTCAGTGAACGGAGAAGAGTAGGAGACGTCGGACGGTGACTGGGAGGGTTTCTCAGTCGATGCGTTCACGATTTTGGGAGGAGGGTCTGATGAGGAGCTAGAGAAGAATCGAATCAGAGATGGGTTTGACGGGAATCGTTGATTGCGTCTGGCCAGAAGAAGCGCCATGGTTGTGGCTGCTCCTGAGGATTTAGGGCTTTAGGTGTGTGTCTGTGTGAGCGAATTACACGATGACGATAACAGTTTCCTGGAAATGCGGTTTAGTTTGAATTGAAATGTTGACTTTCCCGGTTAGTTATAAAATCCATAATTGGTCAGGGAAAATTTAATTAAACGGGATATAATTCTGAAACACGTTTACAGATAGCCAGATAGGGTCAGAGAAAGGCCACTTTACAACGTTACATGTAAAAAGGCCCATTGGTCTTTACTATTTCGACAAGAGCAATTCTCAAAAATACAAAAAAAAAAAGTTTTTGTTCCAAAAATACCATCAATTTTCAAAAGTTCCAAAAATACCACTTTTTCCAAAAGTTTCAAAAATACCACAAAATTAAAACTAACTTTGAACATTCAAAACTAAAATCCTAAACCTCAAACCTAAATCCTACCCCCTAAACCAAAAAATTTAACTCAAACCAAAAATAGTTAACCCAAACCAAAAAATTTAAATTCTAGGTTCTTGGAAATCAATTTTTGAGGTTGTGGTATTTTTGAAACTTTTAGTGGTATTTATGGAACTTTTTAAAATTCGTGGTATTTTTGGAATTTTTTTTTTT
>OY755208.1:25142984-25544850 GCA_963576765.1 Draba incana
ATATGTTTAGATTTCGAGATGAAAATTTTCGTATTATTATGAAATAAAAACTCAGGACATATAAAGGGTATCTCCATCCATGGGTCTTAGATGGATCTTAATTAAAAATGCTGTTTATGTAGAAAACAATTAAATAAAAAATGGGCTTTTAACCCAAGATCTGGATCCTATACGGGACACTTAAGATTTCGGATCTTAGTATTAGACACTGGACACGTGTCGATATCTGGTATTTTCTCTTGTTTTTATTGGAAAAAAAAATTAAAAATTAAAGAAACAAAAAACATAATGTTTTATGGGCAATTCTTATAAATACCACTTTTTAAAAGTTTTTAAATACCACCAATTTTTAAAAGTTCCCTAGATACCACTTTTTAAAAATGTTCCAAAAATTCTACAAAATTAAAATTAGTTTTAAATGGTCAAAACTAAACCCTAAACCCTAAACCTACACCCTAGCCTCTAAAACTATACCCTAATTATACAATAGTTAACCCAAACCCAAAAATTTAAATTATAGACCCTTTAAAAATCAATTTTTGTGTTTGAGGTATTTTTAGAAATTTTGATTTTTTTTTTGAAATAGTGGTATCTAAGGAACTTTTAAAAATTAATGGTATTTAAGGAACAAAAACTTTGTTTGGTGGTATCCTAGGGAATTTCTCATGTTTTATCCTTTTCTAGTTTTAAGATCCACCAATGGAAGCAACAAAATTTAATTCACTTATTAAAAGTCTGAAATTTTCATCATCAACTATTTATATTAAATATATTCTTAAGACTCAAAAATGTGGATCTATGGATGGAGATGCTCTAAGTGTCACAAAAACAGGATCTAATGAGTTTTTCCGAAGAAGTTTTTTTGTCATCTGATAATATTAAAGTAAGAGTAGAGAACCAATAAAGAGACTTACATTGTTCAGATGACATCACAAAGAGAGAAATCTGAAGGTAAAATATTAGTCCTAACAAGTAACTCAAACAAACAACACAAACACATGCGTAGAACCGAGAATCCTTCTATGATGATCTAATTTACCTCACGAAGAAACAACCAAGGTTTCAAGATTTGGGTGAAGAACTAACAGAGTTCGTAAACCAAAGACTGTGGGAAGAACCACATGCTCTACCGCATCCTAGGAATCCCAAATGAAATGCAAATCCCGAATAAATATGAGGGATAGTGGTGGTACTGGGTTTGGCATCTTCTACCCAGACCCGACTTAGGATAGAACCGACCCAAATATCCATCCGGAGGAGACAAGCTGAGCCTAAATTAACCTAAGAGGCCCATTATGAAGATAAGAAGCTCGTTCTACCTACGGCCGCCGACCTCGGGATACTTGGAGAGGAAGTAGAGAATATATGAGAATATTATTTAAATCTACCTAGTTAGGATACTTTCCCTACATTTCTAGGGTTTATTCTCTACGATGAGTGTAGTATAAATATGTAACTCATTTCGCCCGAACATGAATCCGCGACTCTTTGGAATAAGACATATTCTTGGAAACACTCTTTATTCTTCTAAACTTTTCTTATTATTTGGCCCCCAGATCTAAAATCCTATTTGTTTGAAGAGATCGAGTTCGTTCGCATGAACCTGGTACCTTCAGATAGTAACAAGGAGTGAAACCAACACTAAACCAGCCCGGACAGGAAAGTGATCACGCTTCTCGAAGACGGTCTTACTGGGTTTGAAATAATTATATAAACCCTTTTGTAGATTTAATTTCTTTTCTGTGAACAAAATATCTGGTTATTTTATTGTCTTTATGTCCATTATGTTGGAGTTACGCAGACACTTGGTAAGACAGAGGAACAAAATCACAGAGAAACAGAGAAGAATATTTCTGAATAATACTTTACTGATTTACTCTGATGAACAGATTTTGAATAATCTGATAAATAACAATGAAACAAGAAACCTAAACTTATAGGAAAATAAAAATGTAACTCCTACCCCCATTAAACCATTTGGACTCATTATGTCCTACATTAAAACCAAATAAAAATTCCCAAAATTAAACCAAGATTCTTGTAACTCCCAAACGTTACTTTGAACCCATTTATTCCCAGTAATGCATGTTTGACTCAATCTTCAACACTCTCCCTTGATTCAAACTTGCATACTCCAAGCTTGTCTCTGAAGTAATCAAACTTGTTCTTCGACAATGCCTTCGTTAGAACATCCGCACTCTGCTCATTCGTGCTACAATACTCCAAATTAACCGATCCTTCATTAACCAAGTCTCTAATGAAATGTACCTTGATCGATATATGCTTTGTTCTTCCATGATACGCCGGATTCTTTGTCATTGCGATTGTTGCCTTGTTATCACAAAAAATTGTTGTAGCCTTCCTTTGCTCTTGCTTGATATCTTCCAGAATTCTTCTCAGCCAAACAGCTTTAAATCTTATCTTCTTTCTCATGCATGTCAAGCTGTTTTCATAAAATGAATCAATCTTGTTGTACCACATACCAAACTGTGTTGTACCAGCTCTGGGTGCTTGCTTCAGGCTATACAGTGCCTTACGCAACATGTAAACAGATGCCTCTTTTCTTGAACCACAAAACCTTCAGGTTGATCAACATAAACCTCTCCAAGTAGTTCACCATTCAAGAATGCTGTCTTCACATCGAATTGATATATTGGCCACTTCATATAAGCTCCCAACGCAAGTGGAGTTCTTACGGTGTCAAACCTTGCCACCAGAGAAAATGTTTCTTCATAATCCACTCCATACTCTTGAGCATAACCCTTAACCACCAGCCTCGCCTTGTACTTTTGAATGCTTCCATCAGCTTGATACTTCGTTGTAAACACCCACTTCACACCAATTGAGTGTTTACCTTGAGGTAGCTCAACGAGCTCCCAAGTCTGATTCTTCTCTATGGATGTCATCTCCTCATCTATTGCTTTACGCCAGTCTTCTTTCACTGCTGCCTCATTAAACGAACCAGGATCAGATGTGAATAGAGCCATTGCTGTCTCATAAATTTCCTGTAAAGATTTAAACTTCTGAGGTCTGCCTCCTTCTTCACTATTATCTGACCCACTGCTACCGCCTTCATTTGGTGAGTTAGGAACTGAATTCGATGGTGTATCAACTTCAGAACTAGCCGGACTTTGAATTACCTCTGGTTCAGTGCTGTTATCCATTGGAACTACCACAAGTTCACCATCTTCTCCTTCAATCCAACTCCATGCATCTTCCTCATCAAAAATAACATTTCTACTTTCAATGACCTTCTTGCTCACAGGATTATACAATCTATATCCTTTAGATTGTGAAGGATACCCAAGAAATATACATTTCTCAGACTTCTCATCCAACTTCTTCCTATTCTGAGCGTCAATCAATGAACACTGCTTAAGTGACTTACCCCAGGTTTTCTGCCACACCATGCTTCATATGGCGTTTTGTGTAACACTGCTTTTGTTGGTGAAATGTTCAGCATATACACTGTTGTCGTCACGCTTTCTGCCCAAAACTTGTTTGGTAGATTCTTCTGCTTCATCATACTTCGAGCCATCTCCACTACAGTTATGTTCTTCCTTTCTGTTACACTACTCTGCTCAGGTGTATAAGTTGTAGTAAGCTCACGATGTATCCCTTCATCTTCACAGAATTTGTTGAACTCTCAAGATGTAAACTCTCTACCTCTGTCAGTTCGCAACACCTTGATTCGTCGTTCACTTTGGTTCTCCACAAGTGACTTGAACTTCTTAAACATTTCGAATATTTCTCCTTTCGTCTGCAGAAAATAGACCCAGCTCATCCTGCTGTAATCATCAGTCAACATCAGGAAGTACTTGCTGCCTCCGAGTGACACAGTCTGCATCGAACCACATAAATCAGCATGAACAATCTCCAGAATCTGAGTTGCTCTCCTTGCTGTACCAACTGGAAATGATCTGCGCGTCTGTTTCCCATAGATGCAACCTTCACATAACTCTAGATCTTCAATCTTAGGTATACCATAAACCATACCTTTCTGACTGAGTAGCTTCAAACCAGTCTCATATAAATGCCCATACCGTAAGTGCCACTGCTTTGAATCCTCTAAAACCTTAGCTACTAACGCACTCGCTTCAACAGACGACATCTCTAATGGGTATAGATTGTTAGATGTCTTCTGCACCACCGCTAACGTGAGACTAGATCTCTTGATCACACACGTATTCCCCTCAAAGAAAACAGAACAATTGTTTTCCACTATTTGTCCAACACTTAACAAATTTTGTGCTAGATCAGGATTGTAATACACATCATAGATGAGTTTGAGATTACCATGACAATTTTCGACAGCCACGATACCTCGACCTTCAACTTGAACTTCTTTGTTATCACCAAGCTTCACCTTCAGCTTGTGTGACTCATTTATCTCCTTGAACAACGATTTGATGCCCGTCATGTGATTCGAACAACCACTATCCAAATGCCACACAGATTTGGACGATGCCTCACTCTTGTATGCCATAAAGAGTCTCGGCTGCACATCCCCTTGTTCTGCAAAGCTTACGAGCTTTTCTTCTCTTTGTTTCTTCCAATAATCAGCCTGCATATGGCCTTTCTTCTTGTAATAGTGACACTCAATATTGCTCTTGTTCATGCCTCTGTTGTATGTCTGGATATTACTGCTTGAGTTATTAGAATAACCTCTGCCTCTTCCAAAGTCTCCACGACCTCCAGATCTGCCTTTTCCTCGACCAGATCCAAAACCTTTGTTGTACTTCTCACCAGAGTACTCTCCCTTCATCTGAAACGCCTTCTCTTCAGATTTTTTAGACTTCTTACCAAGTCGATCCTCATGACCGATCAATGAACTCATCATCGTATCAAATGAATATGAACTCATATCATTTGCCTCCATAATCGCAGGAACCACATATTCAAACTTTGGAGTTAAGCTTCTTAAAACTTTACTCACAACCGTTTCATTTGACAAAGCTTCGCCATACGACTTCATTTCGTTGACAATGGCTGAAACTCTCGCCAAATACTTATGCTTCGTCTCCTTCTCTTTCATCAGAAGTGTCTCAAACTGTTGACGTTGAGTCTGCAGTATAACAGTGATCGCCTTTTTGTCTCCCATGTACTCCAGCTTTAGAATCTCTCATGCTTCGTGAGACGTATTCACTGTTGAGATCTGAGATAAAATATCTTCATCCAGTGATGTATGGATCAAAAACAACGCCTTAGCATCCTTCTTGCGATTCTCTCGTAACCGCTGATCAGGTTCCGTAGGATTTGCATCGTCAAATCCATTCTCCACCAAATCCCAACACTCTTGAGATTTGAACATAGTCTTCATCTTAAGACTCCAAAGGTGATACTTTACACCTTTAAAAACCGGAACTAGAGCATGCTAATTAGCACCATTGCCTGACATGGCTTTACTTCAGATATGATGAAAAGGGAACTGAAACCTTCTCTCTGATACCACAATGTTGGAGTTACGCAGACACTTGGTAAGACAGAGGAAAAAAAACACAGAGAAACAGAGAAGAATATTTCTGAATAATACTTTACTGATTTACTCTGATGAACAGATTCTGAATAATCTGATACATAACAATGAAACAAGAAACCTAAACTTATAGGAAAATAAAAATGTAACTCCTACCCCATTAAACCATTTGGACTCATTATGTCCTACATTAAAACCAAATAAAAATTCCCAAAATTAAACCAAGATTCTTGTAACTCCCAAACGTTACTTTGAACCCATTATACCCATTAATGCATGTTTGACTCAATCTTCAACACATTATGCTAGTTGAATTTTCGTGGGATTGGTGGTATTTTATCAGTTCCCCAAGTTACAGTATGGAGACTCGGAGAGTATGAATTTATGATATATTCGCATATCTTTTATAGTTTTAAAGTATATGCTTTTACGATTTAAGTAATTGCTTCGACGATGTCATTCTAATATTTAGAAACAAATATCAATAATCAAAATAATTAGAAAAGTACAATGTTGTGTCTTTTCATTCCAATTTGATTTTATTATTTTATTGTAAATTATGAAAACTGTTAGTCTGTTACAAAAATGATTATACCATAGACAATTCGCTTCGACCTATTAAATCCATGACACACGACAATGCATGCTTTATGTTCATAATGGACACCTTCTATCTTCTCTGCGTGAAATCACGCCGAACGGTTCTAAATTTTTAATTGTACAGCACTGAAAATTTCAAATTACTTGCCTCCACTTTTTTTCAAATCTCATGTACACTTATACACTTGCCTCCACTAATCTACAAATTTATTCATATAAATCGAACCTCAAACTTCTGAATATAGAAACCTTATTTAAACATTAGTTGACTATTGGACCAAATGTGATTCTACAATAATAATTATCCTTTTGAAAGCCTTTTCCATAGTAATTTCCTTGTAAGACAACTATGTGTTTACCTATGTTGCATGGAAACGGAAACGGGTACGTGGAAACGAAACGTTTGGAAACGTAGAAACGAATTTTTAGAAAAAATTAGGAAACGGGTACGTTTTGGAAACGCATACACATACATAAATATATATATATATATATATATATATTGATTAATAAAAAACCAATATTGAAACAATATTTAAAAAGAATTTGACTAACACTAATAATATACATAAATATATTATATATCTTAACAAAATTAAAAATTATGATGATTTTGTTGTTTTTCACCTACAAAGGCAAATTTTCACAATTTATTTTACTTTCACCTATTGAAGTTCTAAATATATTTCAAAACTTCGAAACTAATTAATCATTAATTGAAAAAAAAAGTTTTCGGCGTATTTGCATAAAGAATCGAATCTTTTCAATGTGTTTCCAAATTAAGGTTTTTAGGAAACGAGTTTCTGTTCGAGTTTCCAAATTAAAAATTTTTAGGAAACGTGTTTCCAAATATTCTTTTTCTAAGAAACGTGTGTTTTCAAGAGTTTCGGTTTCTGAAACGTTACCGAAACGGGAAACGCACCTCGGACGGAGTCTCCATGTAACCTAGGTGTTTACTGCTATCACTGTCCTTGTTAACGTTATTAGTCGTTCTTTATTTATTCAGCTACGTAAAATTAATTATTTTCATATAATATTCTGATTGGTGAACAGTAATCTATACTATATAAAAGTTGATGTTATAGCGCTCTTAGGCCGTCCACATAAGATTTAAAACCACCAATCGCTAGATGCCATGTCGTTAATTAGATTTTTCCTAATTAATATTTAATTAGTTTTTTCTTAATTGATTATCCTTCTTTTTTTTTTACAAAAAAAATTTGATAATTACTAATATTCACCGACCCTTTTTGGATATCTACATATTTGTTTTCTACAAAAAAAACAAAATTCCCCAATATTCCCTTAAAAAACTTACCGACTCCTTTTCTTACTAATATCAATAATTATTAATGTTTTAAAAACGGAAATAGAAGGAAAAATTACAATTAAATAAGTTCATCCTATTACTTTTTTAAAAAGAAATCTAAAAAATTTCTATACTATAACTTTTTTAAAAAGGAAATTTTAAAGTTTTCTATACTAATTCCAAAAAGGAAATTAATCGTCAAACCTATATAAACACCAATATAAAGAACTAATCGGCAAACCTATATAAGCACCTATATAAACGATTTTTGAACATTGGTTTGATTTCTATTAATCAATCTATCGTATGACCTTCATAATAATATTTTTTCGTGTTGTTTATTTATAGGTTCATGATGGTTCCAGGTATGTAATTTGTGTTCTTAATTCCGTGCTAATATTAACATCTTACGACTTTGTAGTCAGTTTGATTTTTTTAAAAAAATTTCTTCCATAGGTCGTATTGCCAAGGTATTGGGTTTGTAATCGGTTGGTTGGAGTTGTAATCATTGGGGTTTTTTTTTGGTGAAATATTTTTCCTGTTTTGTAGGTTTCATCTTTATCACACAAGTATAAGTTAATTTTTTTTTTCTTTTTTTCTTGGTATTCCATTGTTCTTCTAAAATACTTGCTTTTCAGTGCCGTAATCTCTCATATACTCAACTGTTATGTATACTACATAATCTCTTATGAATCTCTGTAGTCTCTGATTTTGTTTGTTGAGATATCCTAAATTTCAATTTCTTAAATTTTGTCTTTTCAGTTTATATGCTACACTATCAAAGAATCCTTCTACACTATCAAAGAAAGTGTGAACGGTTAAATTTTATTATTATATTAATTAATAGCTCCATGCATTTAGAGTTGCAAGCCTTTTTGAGCTCAACAATATATGGCCTACGCTGCATGTTTTGATTTTTCCTTTTGGTTTCTTTGTTTTTTTTTTTATTTTTACTTCAGCAACAAGTAATTGATAAAGATAAAGGTGACAAGTGAGAAAGCTAAGGCAAAAAATATATTGTAGATCAAGAGAGCTGAGGGAGAAGAAACAAGCCATTGTGGATTGTCTGAGAAACGTGCTCACTTTCTCTGATTCAGAGACATCTTTAAAGACGACAAGATTTGTTACGGTAACTTAATACTTTGACACATTGAACAAAACTGGTGCATCTTTGAAGTCAAACTTAGTGTTTATACCGCACGGTCCATGGATGTTCTTCTTCTGGGTAACTCAACTGAATAGATATTTTAAAGTACAAAGTTGTTTTCTTTAGGGTTTAGTTGTGTGTTGCTCTTGAGATTATCGAAGACCAATGTTGTTTTAGTAAAGATAATGATTGTTTGTGTTTAGGGACTACGTGTTGAAGAAAGATCGGCTGAATTTTGGTAAGAGAAGAGAAGATAGACTTGCCAAGTGGGAGAATGTGCCACGGGATGAAAAATTGTCTTTGTGTCTCTTGATACACTATGTTGAGACTCTTTTATTTAGATAAACTAAAGAAAAATATAATGATTATGTTTAAGCACTCCCAACAGATACGTAGCTCTTCCTTTCTTATATTATGTCCATGAACAAAGTTTTTGTGATGGGAACCAATTAAAATATTCCAAATCATTATTGAAATAAAATAACTACTAATTATTCCCTTTTCTTTAATCATTGAGCTTACTATTGCGTTAGCCCATTAGTTTTACAGATTAAATGGTCTCCATTAATATTAATCTGTTGCAAAACGCCAATATGCTAAGTTGCATTGAATAATGGATCCAATTAAGTGATATATTTTTGTCTTCTATTTGTCCCCAAAACAATCCATGGCGTCGAAGGCAAATGCGTTTGCAAGTGTAAAGAAATTATAAAATTTTCTTCATTCTGAAATCGTCCATGTGATCTTTTCCTTTTTGTAGAGGCGCTATATCTAAATCTATTGGTTTCTTTTTTTTTCAATCAACTCAATTCCAATTAACAAGAAAAAAAGAAAAAAAATTATTGATACACAAAAAAAATATATATAATAGAATTTTGTTTTCATTCTACAGTAGTGGTCGAATGTAAAAAATAAGAGATAACCCATAGAACTTTGAAACATATCAAACCTTCTCTTCAATAAAAGAAACATCGACTTTGCTGAGACCTATGAAAAAAAAAATTCTTACAGAAAGAGAGCTTATAGAGTTATGATGGCCCCTTCAGCTCCTTCCTCTTAATGCTAACCACTTTTTCACTTGGTTCTCGACAAGCTTGATGCTAGATATCAGTTGGTCAAAATATGCTTAACAAAATAAAAAGAAAAAACTTTCGACTTATATTGAGACATTAAAGTTTGTATTGATTTTGGTTTCATTGTTTATTTGGGAAATAGTTTGTCATTGTTGTTGGTTCCATTCAATATCGATACTTAGCGTTCCAGATACTTTTTACAAGATGAACCAGACGAAGAATCATATTCAAGCTTATGTGGTTTTTGTTTGCCTAATAATTAGTAACTCACCATTGAATTTTATTTGAGCAAGTGTGCAGGCTGGATCTTGACTCAAGTTTTGAGTAGAATAAAGACATTGCAAAACTATTGAGAGTGATCTTGAAAAAGTAAACCAAACGACTTTAAGTCATCTCCTTGAGATAGTTCAAGACTCTTATTGTTGATGTGAAGAGAGCAATGTATGTTTTCGAGTTTTTACTTACTTTGAATCTTTAACAATATGTTTTTGTTTTCTGGCTAACGTGTATGGTTTATTTATTTTTAGAGTAAATGGCAACGACGATGAGCCTTTAGTGATCGATTGGAGATACTTGGATGCATGTTACATGCGTGGATATAGTCGTGGCTTTAAATTCGATTGGCATACTATTCGTCTCAGTGTTTCCCTCAAAGTGGAAGAGAGAAGATGTTGATTGGAGAGAGACACACTAGTTTTATATTCATACAATATCATATAAATAAGAGATAAAAACACTAATTCATTTCAAACCAATCTCTATTTTTTATTTATAAAAATAATTGAATTAAATTATTTGTCTTTCAATATAATAAAATTGTAGAATAAATTCCCGCCAGCCATTTCTAGTAATCATAAATAAAAACGTCAGCTAGCTGTCTTGTCAAAACTAAAATCCCACCGACCTAAATTGAAGCATAATTAAAGATGTAATCAAGAAGCAAAAGCTAGTAATTAAAGTACATATCTAAATCACACACTAATGATAAAAAGACTAATCCATTAAACAAAAAGACTGTTAAGAAGGAGAACAATAAGAAGAAGCACAAAAAGGGGTGAAAATGAAATGAAACTAAATAATTATAACTATTATCAAATTAAGGATTTAATATAATATAATTAGTGATAAAACTTTTTGTTATTGTTAACCCAAGTTTTAAAAAGATAACGATTAACACCAATCCCTTCGCAGAAAACTCTTATCTCTTCTCTAATCGCTCTCTTATCCTTCAACGTCCAACCTAACTTCGCCGCGTAATCTCTCATCGCTTCTCTTTGCTCCGTCGTGAACTTCGACTTCCTCCGCCGCTTTACCGTCGTCGTCATCTTCTCTTCCGTCGAAGTCTCCTCCGTGTCTTCCTCATCCTCCTCCTCTTCTTCCTCCCTTGGTTTCCATTTCAGCCTCGCTAGTTGCTTCACGCGCCTCAAGCTCGTGAAAGGGAACCGCGCGTGGGGGATTTGTGAAGAATTGACTTCCACGCGACGGTGGTAGCTCCGGTGGCAGCCACAGGCGGCGCAGAGATCGTCGGTGAGTGATTGAGAGTATTCACGGCAGCCATCGATGGCGTAAGAGCCGAGCTTAGCCGCGTGGTTACGCATGCATTCTCTGTAGACACAAGAACTCTGCATCTTCTTGTATTTTTTTCTCTCTCGCTCTAATTACAAAACAGAGGTTTTGGTTTTTTTTTGTTTTTGTTTGAGTGATAATTTTTGAGTTTAGTGTTTGTGTGTAATAAGAGTTTGGTTTGGTTAAGATATGATGATGATGTTGTTTGTGTCAGAAAGAAGGAGAGTTGGGAGTTACAAAAAAAATAAAGCTGGTTACTTGCAATTCCTTAAGATTTTGTACTTATATGTTTATTAGGTGTCATAATAAATGTGGGGAAAAACACTTTATGCACTGTTTTACTCACTGGCTTTTGCTTTTACACCCATTAATTTCATATCTTCACCTCATAAAGTTGTCATCTACCCATAATTAATTTTTAGAATCCATTGGTACTTTTGATAGTGCAGAAAAAATGGAAAAGATTACTACTATTTAACCCAGCTAAAATTGAAATTAGAATAGATATTAATGCATTAAGTAGTAACTGAAAAATATACTAGTTTTGTAAAATTTTAGTGGTTTGTGAGTGAACCTGGTGTTTGTTATATAATCAAATAAATATGAGGAGTTTAGAGATAAATAAGAAATACTATATTAATAAAAACTAAACCAAGTACGAAAAATAATAATTAAAAACATAAGTTTGGATTGTATGAGTTGTCACATATTTTTTTTCTAAATATGATAACCAAAAGCATTTATGATTTTCAATAATAAGATTTTGGAAATAAATTTAAAAAGCATCCATTGAGAAAAAAATCAATAATTTTAAATAAATAAATACTGGCTAACAGTTAAAAAGCAATAATCATATATGGTCATGAACAAATCATATTTTGTCTTTTGAGTTTGAAACGTCTTCTTCTTTAGATATTTGTTTCGCAAAAGCGCTTATGTTATTCCATGACATTGTGTGACCCACAAAGTTGAATATCGTTGCCACATGTTTGTAGCCTACTCGATCGTTTGTGTAATTTAGCAAACTAAACGGTTAATTTACGAAAAGATTAAGCACGTGATTGAGAAAGCCTTTTTCTCTCTCGGACCCATTTTTTGAAAGTTGGTATTAACCGTAGGATAATGGAGTCATCCACAAATTATCCAGTGATTATATTTCAAACTTAGCAGGTCACCTACCAAGTTCCTCTACCCCTTTTCTGAAAAACCGTAATTTTTTACAGGATTCCGCCGACTCCTTCCTGAGATTAGCTACAATTTATAAAGGATAAGGTGATTTTGCTTGCTTTCCTTGATATTCTCTTTTATCTTTACATCTTAGAGTGTTTAAATTTTAGCTGTCTGCGAGTTTTAGTCTGATCCCCTCTAAAGAATGTGAAAAATCTAAAGTGTGATTTCTAGTCTTCTACAAACTTAGTCTGATCCCTTATAAAGATCTTTGAAAGAAAGAAAGAAAGTACAAATTTCTGCTTGATAACCCCTCAAGATGAATCGAAGATTTTCAGCTTCTAAAAAAGGAAAAGACCCCCAAACCCTAGAGGAACCCAAGAGCTGCAATAGTTCAAATACCTGATTTTGACCCCTCTAAACTCATCCACAATCACGACCTCATGTTGGTGGGTAGAATAACAAATCCCAAGATCCAGAAAATGTGGGCTTTACTTCCTTTCCTAGGTGACCATTGGAGAGTTTCTTCTAGGCCGATTGGAGTTGATCTAGGGCAAGGAAGATTCCAGTTTTAGTTTGCATCGGAGGAGGATCTCTAAATGGTACTGGATAAAATACCATATAACTTCGCCCACTGGATGATCATTCTCCAGCAATGAGAACCTACAATATCTCCCTTATTCCCATCACAAATCCTTTTTCAGATTAAAGTGCATGGAGTACCAAGCCATATGTGGTCCAAGACAATGCTAATCAGCTTGGCAGCCAATATTAGACACTATGAAACCTGTGAGATTTCTACTACCTCATCTAGAGTGCGAGTACTAGTGGATGGTTTGAAGCCCTTATTGTTACATCAACTCTGGAATTCAAGTCAGTGATGAAGTTGATGTTATCCTAGTATATGAGAAACTAGAAAGGCACTGTAATGTCTGCCTAATGCTAGACCATGATGCAAAAGATTGCCTTGAATATGTGCAGAAAATCCCCTTTGAGGACCTGCAACATCAGAGTGATGTTACTAACAAGAGTAAACAACCCCTC
The DNA here is from genome assembly GCA_963576765.1 of Draba incana. Taxonomy (NCBI): domain Eukaryota; kingdom Viridiplantae; phylum Streptophyta; class Magnoliopsida; order Brassicales; family Brassicaceae; genus Draba; species Draba incana. Next base: position 25,156,367 of record OY755208.1, read on the forward strand.
ATGGAAACTTACAAGCCAAGCTATAAAGACCCTCATCCCTTAAGGAACTCATGGCCTGAAGTATCTGACTCATCGTACCCAAAGAAGGTTGGAAACTACGAACCAAGAAGTGAGAGATATACCTTTGAGATAAATGAGTGCATATACTGTCATAATCCACACAGACAAAGATTTTCCCTCTTTGTAGGCTCAGGAGACCTGCCCAAAATAGATCAAATGATCAAAATGCTTACCAACCTGTGTGGATGGAAAAGAGAAGAAGAAGAGAATTACTAAAAGCCTTCAGGTCTTCTCATGACGATACCCCTTCCCCAAAAGGGAGGCGACCTCCTCTGGAAAGAGGGTCCCCTCAAGAACCTACACATAAATATCCCTACTAAAGCTCTCAAGCTGCCATTGAAGAAGTAAAAGAAGTAATTATACAATATTCAAGCTACACAGATCCTACAGAAAGTGCAGAAGGGAAAGATTTAGACTTGCTGAAGTTGAAGGCCAACTAGAGGATGTTGCGGCACAAATGGTTAAATTTGCAATGATAGTACCTATTAGAGATCTTCCTACTGAAAATGTTTAAGAGAAAATCCATGCAGTGCAAAGACTGGGTTCTCCAAATCCTACCAATGCAGTGAATCATGGCTTGGAAGTATGTGTCCCTACACCTCTGAGGAGGAAACCTGGTAGACCTCTTGGCAGATCTACTAGTAGACCATCAGCTACCAAGAAGAGAAGAGTCTCTGCTCTTCATCCATCACCTAGGAAAAGGGTTAGTAAAGATCCATATCTTAAAGGAAAGAGTAAAGAGAACAACAAAGAACAACAACAAACAGGGCCTAGTGGGGGCCAAAGAGATGAAATACCTGAGGCCTTAAAAGCTATATGTGGAGTTAAACTAGCTAAAAGAGCAAGGAAGCAGATGGATTTTCAAAATCCATTTTCTCATCTTCCTTAACAATGGCCTAGTGGAACTGTCAAGGGTTAGGGAATCCCGAGACAGTTCGTCGTCTCCATGAGATTAAGAGAAGAGTTGATCCTAATATCTTCTTCTTATTAGAAACTAAAAATCCCAATACCTTTTTCCTGCAAAACTTACAAGACTTAGGATTCTCCCATCACTCTATTGTACCACCTCATGGTCATGGTGGTGGTGGTTAGATCTTACTATGGAAGGATGACATAAAGCTAGAAGTGATATCTTCATGTGAAAACTACCTAGACACACTAATAACGTATAAGGGTAAACATTTTTACTCTACTTTTGTCTATGGGCATCCTGATAAAAAGTTAAGAAAACAAATGTGGAATCAACTTATTGACTTAGCTGAGCTGAGAGACTCTCCTTGGTTCCTCTCTAGGGACTTTAACGTTATACTAGAAAATTCAAAGAAAGATGGAGGCACTCTATGCCCTGAAAGTTTTTTTGGTGATTTTAGAACTTTCTTCTCCCAAGGAGACTTATATGATTTACCTCATTCTAGATGCTCTCTATCCTGGAGAGGATAAAGAGGAGAAGATAATGTTATTCAATGCATGCTTGATAGAGCTATATCGAGCAGCAAATGGGCTGGAAATTACCCAAATGAAAGATGTGAATACCTCAAATTCGAAGCATCATACCACATGCCAGTCCTTACCTTTCTAAATCTTAATAAGAAGAAAACGAGGGGTCTCTTCAAGTATGATAGAAGTTTTAAAAGTAATGAAGAAGTAAAGAAGCTTGTCTCTCAAACTTGGTTGGAAGGAAAAATCTATCAATCCAGTAGCGGATTGCAAATTGTAGGTATGCTATTATCTTATGGAATAAGATACAACTAGGAAACAGTCAAGAGGTAATAGAAGAGTTCAAACAAGAGGTGGAAAAGGCCATGACTAACCCATGATAAAACACTAAGAAGATACAAAATGTCAATGCTCTCCTAAAGGATGTTTACCAAGCTGAAGAAGCTTATTAGAAGTAGAGAAGCCGTCAAATGTGGCTACAATTAGGTGACCATAATACGGGTTTCTTTCATGCTTCTACAAGAGCAAGATTTGTCTTTAAAATCGTCCCCAATGGTAAAGTTGTTCATGTGGAAAGCTCTACATGGAGGACTCCCTGTTGGTGAGCATCTGATTATTCGCCAAGTGGATATATCACCAAAATGTTGTAGATGTGAAGCCTCTGAATCGATCCTCCACTTACTGCTCTTGTGTCCATACGTTAGAGAAGTTTGGACAGAGATATCAGCTTTTTAGTCTTCTCAGGTCAATAGTGTATCAGAGGGCTTTGATCTAGCAAGAAACCTCTTTTCCTTACCTCCAATCAGACTTGATAAAGGAGCTCTCTCCCCATGGATCTGCTGGGCTCTGTGGATTTCTAGAAACCAAAAGACTTTCAACTGTAAAGACTTCTCGGCAAAAGATAATGTCCATAGAGCTGTTCGAGATGCAAGGGAATGGAGATTGGCACAACAAGCTCTTGTCCCACCAATTGATCCTAACCGATCGATCATATCCACAAATCCGATCCTTCTTACGGACGGATTCACTAAATGCTTCACTGATGCAGCTTGGCTAGCTACACCGAACAACCCGACTCAACATTCTATATAAAAACTCTTAACAAAAAATGTGGTGGTCCATTGGTTATTGTATAAAGTTAGCTATGTCGTGTAATCGGTTCAAGCCAATCCAAAAATAATAATTTACGCCTTCTTATCATATAATCAATCGCCTAATTCCAGATGCTACGAAATTGTTTAAACCTAGAGTCGAAAAAATTCAAAGTCATTAAAAGAAATTTAGCTAGGAACCGTTATATGATGAACGTATTACTACGTGCATATGTATTGAATAAACTGAAATTAGAAGACTAGAATAAGATCATTACCTTATAAAGCAATAAGAAAGACAGGAACACAATTCTGTGATTTCTTAATTTTAGTACATTCTTATCTTAATTCGTTTCAAAACCAGCAAAGAAATTTTGACGTCGAGGAAGGAAAAAAACAGCATAACAAATTCAAATAAATTATAAAACGTGAAAAAAAGAAATTTAGAATTTAACCCCAAAAAAAAAAACCAAATCGGAAAATGAAGCTATGGAAACGAGCCTCCGTAGCAATCAAAGACGGACCAAGCCTAATCGCCGCCGACGACATTCTCACAGCAGCCGTCGTAAAAGCCACGAGCCACGACGAGCTCTCAATCGACACAGAGAGCGCTCTATTCATCTACCGTCACGTTCGATCAAACCCACCAACTCTAAAACCTCTGGTAAGCGCAATCTCCTCCCGCGTCAAGCGCACGCGAAGCTGGGCGGTTGCGTTAAAAGGCTTAATGCTAATGCACGGTTTCTTCCTCTGCAAAACCACCGCCGCAGAATCAATCGGACGGTTACCATTCGATCTCTCCGATTTCGGCGAAGGAAACTCGAAAATGCGGTTTAATCTCTTCGTGAGAGCTTACTTCGCGTTTCTAGACCGAAGATCGATTCTATTCCACGACGGGAATCGTCGTAACCGGTACGACGAAGAATCGTCGGTTATGATTCGGTTAGTGATTATACGTAAGATGCAAGTTATTGTTGATTCGTTGATTCGGATTAAACCGATTGGGGAAAATATGAAGATGGTATTGATTTACGAAGCGATGGAGAATGTAATTAGCGAGATTTTGGAGGTTTACGGTTGGATTTGTCGTCGGATTGGTGAGGTTTTACCTAACGTGCATTCCAAGATTGGGAAAACGCAGGCGGATTTAGCGTTGAAGATCGTTGCGAAATCGGTGTCTCAGGGAAAGGAATTGAAGAACTATTTCGAGTTTTGTAGAGATTTGGGAGTTTCGAATGCGCAAGAGATTCCTGATTTCGTAAGGATTCCTGAAGCGGATGTGTTACATCTCGATGAACTTGTACGAACAGAGGAAAGGGAGGATCGAGGAGAAGCGACGGAGACGGATACGAGTGACGAAGAAGAAGGGAAAGAGACGAGGTATGAATTGGTTGATCTGTTAATGCTTGATCATAACGACGGCTACGAGCAAGAACATGTTTCTTCTTCTTCTTCTTCTTCTTCTTCTTCTTCTTCTTCTTCTTCTTCTCCTCCGAGAGTTGTTGTTGATGTTCCTGACTTAATTAGCTTCTAGTTATGTTTATATGGTCTGCATTCAACTCTAAAAACAAAATCAATACATGAACACAATCCATCTTGTAGAGAAACATTCACAAATCAATCCAAAATTAAGTAGGTTTAAATTTTCAATGTTAGCAGTTACTATTTATTAACTCCGGGCAAATGTTGTTGAGCTAAATCCGGTCTAGTATCGTTAAATACTCTTTCCATTATTGGAGACTAGGCTTGATAAAAAAAATTATGGAAAATTATCAAGATATTATAAGGGTAATCTGAAAATAAAAACATTTAATTCAAAGAATATCTGTTACAACTTACAGGTCAGTAAAATGTTTATAGAGATAACAGAAGGAAGAGAAAAAAAATGAAATTTCTCTGCAGATTTGGTCAGACAGATTCTTCCTCAGACACAGACATATAAAGAAACAGATAACAAAAACAAAGCAACAATGTAAAATTAACAAAAAGAGAGAATTTCTGCTTCCCAACCCTAGAACCCTAGAACGAAGATGGTCACCTGAAAACAGAATCTAACTCAGATTGCAGACAGAATTGATTTCACATTTGTTGTATATACACGATCATTTGAGAGATCCCATCCCGGAAGAGATCGGAAAAAACCGCCGGAAAACACTCTTCTTCTCTTGTTTACTAGTTAAGAAACTAATCATCTGATCGTGACAAACTTGTTAGTCCCATGTCTAGCCCAATGGCTCTTAAGATCAATCGCATTCCCAAAGTTAAACCCATCCGAAGCGAGTTTCTCAAGAACCTTCTTAAACGCGCCTTGGCTCATTTTCCTTCCCGAGATCCTCGCTCCACGGCGCTTAGTATTCATCGGTAAAGGATGCATCGATATGTTTGTGGTGCAACACGCGGATTGCCAACCGCCACATCCCCAACGGTAACATTGCTGAGGAGCTCCAGTGCAAGTGCAGATCGGAACAGGTATACCCGAAATGTCCATACTCACTCCGTTAATCACCAAGTCCACGCTTTTCTTAGCCGGTTTCACTCGAGAAACGTTATTGTTGTTGTTGCTGTTCTCGTCTTTTGGTTTCCGAGGTTTCTTGGCCTTTGTTGTCGCGCCAGCTTTCGAATTAGGCTTTCTCTTTTTGGTCAGAACAATCTCTTCCTCTTCGCATTTAACCGGGTTTTCCTCGGTCTGATGATGATGATGATGATGATGCATATTCATCTGCATCGCCGGAGCTGAAGAAGTTTCGGGAAGGACATTCACGTAATTAGGAGTGTTTGTAACAGGCAGCATGTTGAAGAATTTATCCTTCTGCTGGTTAATCCAATTGTAGCTCATGTGGATTGGAGGATCCGGATGGTATGACCCGTTCTGCCCGATCATCAAATTTGGGTCTCGGCCGGGTAAAAACGGTTTAGTGTGCCGGTCTATGGTTGACATTAGCTGCAAACCGAGATTATCTTTGAATGTAGGAGCCGCTGGTGAATAGTAACCCCAATTGCATAATTTATCATCGTCCATTTCAAAGATCTACAAAAATGCCATTACAAAATCACAAGAAACAACACAAACAATCAGATATTCAGATCCAAAATCAGACAGAGCAATACTCAAAACCTAGATAAACCAATCAAATCAGACCAAAGACTCATCAAAGGTTCACATTCCTGAATTTCACGGAATAAAAAACCTAACAATTCTTGTATCCAGCAACAATGTAAAATCATTAGATTTCGTAGGTAATAATGGAGGATAAACATGAAATCCAACGAATTTCCCATAACAAAATTCCGACATAAGACATTTCTTCCCGACAAAAACATGCAGATCCATTTAAGTTTCTAGATCTGGGGAATCCAGAGCTAGATCTAAGGAAACTGGACATGAATTAATGAATTTCAAAACCCGAATTGTAAGAAAATGAAAAAAGCGGGTAACAGTGCACAAAGGTCCCATTGTAATATCGAAAAATCAGAGAGAGAGAGAGGAGAGATAGATTGGAAATGGATTAGGAGAGAGAAAACTTACATGAGATGGGTTAAACAAAAACCGACTCTTTAAGGATTTTTTTTGCCCTTCTGGAGAGAGAAACCTGAGAGAGATCGAGGAAAGAGAAGGAAGAGAGAGGAGAGAGAATAATATATGAAGAAAGAGAAGATAAGAAAAAGAGATCTGAAAGAAAGGGAAAGGGTTTTTATTTTTAGTCGTCTGAGTTGGAAGATGAGAATCCTAAAATTGAAACATTTCTAATTAAAAAATTAATTAAAAATATCTTCAAAAATAAATAAACAATCCAAAAGGCTTTTTTTTTTTTTTTTTTCTCTCTCTCGCCTATGCATTTATGCTTTGGTTGGTCAGTGTAAGAGAAAGCCATTTGAGAAGAAGACAAAAACCAAAGCCCACTTTTTAGTCTTTTACAACATTTTTTTATTACTATTAAGACAGTGATATTAGAAACTATTGGAAAAATAAAATAAAATAAATCTTCTATTTGATTATTTCTTTTCATTTAACTGACACAAGAATAACATATACAACCACATATAGTTGTTATGTTTAGCAAATATCTTTCATAAAAAAATGCATAAACATTTCTTAATCTAGTTACTAGCAGTGGCGAAGCCAGTGTATTGGCATGAGGGGCATATGCCCACCATCAAATTTATTTTTTTCTTAAGTTTCTTTAAGTAATTGGTTAATTGCCCCCCTAAACTTTTTTTATAAATTGGCTTAATGCCCCCCATGAAAAATGATTTTGGATTCGCCACTGGTTACTAGTGTTGTTGACCACGAACATCTTGGAAATATTATAATTGCATATTCTGTGTTTTCAATGTGATACAACACTGCATTTGTTTAATTTGTGTTCTCTCTAACAATAACTGGAATTGTTCTTTGATATTCAGAGTTATCAACACAGATTAATATTGCGAAAAATCGATTACCGCTACCTCCAATATTAAAAATCTTGAGATCCTGGACTGCTCAAATTTCTCTTCTCGATCGAGCTACTCATAGTCTTGTGACTCTTTCTCTTGTTTGAATTGCTTCTCTCTGAAGAACAAAGAGGACTAGTACTACTACTACTACTACTACTACTACTATATTGCTTCAACAACATGAAAAGAAAAATTACCGAGTACGAAAAAATCAGTGTCAATAGAAAGTAGTTCTAACTAATTACTTTCATATGAAAGTTTAACGAGTTTAGATTCATTGTCATTTTGAGGATAAATAATGTTGTTATATGTATGTTCTACGTAATATTTTTGTTTCTCCCTAATAAAATTTCTATCATTTCCTTATGATGTGGGGATGTTTAGAAATAATTTAGGCATAGCTTTTCGTTACGACCCTAGGGTTGAATGTTTCATAGTCTTTTTGGAGAAATCATATCTTGTTGCTATTTAGGGTTGCTACTTTCGAAAAAACCGCTTTGTGGTTATTCATAAGGGTTACGTCATGTAAAAAAATATGTCTCGTAGTTATCAATACATCATCGATTATGTCTTTTTTAGAAAATTACTTTATGATTGTCTTATATATATAATGATTTATAGATATACAAGGATATAAAGAGGTTCCTTTTTCGATAAAATATTTTTATTGTTATTTCTTAGGGTTCGAAAACAATATTCTTATAGTTATTAGTATATTATAGCATCAAATCTTTTCTTTAAAACTGCTTTATGGTTTGGACTTGAGAATTGATATCATGCTTTAAAATCTATTAGAGATGATTAGTTGTTTGCATGTGTCTCGAAAATAAATTGTACGTTTGGTTGTGTTTGTAAAAAAATATAAAGAAAAAATCTTGTCGAGATGTTCGTTTGCCCAGTGATTTTGCGGGGGGTTAGAGTCCTAGTTGGAAATAATAAAATCTTTTATTTAGTAGTTATTTAACCTAAACAAGAATAACAAATACAACCATAGATAGATGTTATGTAGGATCTCTCTTTGACTTTAGTACTCATGATCTCTCTTGAGATTGAGGAAAGAGTGTTCTTCATTGTCTTTGTTCTATCATATTGCTTTGATTACTCTTTTATGGAGGTTGTTTACATCCAATCTTTCACTATTGTTTTTAGTGATTGTATTGTAGGGAAAAAGGTTTTGGAGTTTGTTTTGCTATTTGCAAAAACTGTGAACCTTTTAATTGCAAAGATTATTCCTTTGCATTATGTCTCCAACGCTCGCAGGTTGTTACCTTTAGTGTTAGTAGCCGAGACGTTCGTATTCAAAGCCGCTCTTATTGCCGCTTCAACTTTGGAGATCCCACACATGTGTTCTCGATTTCTCCTTTCTCTTGTCAAGCTTATCAAGTGGGAGGTGATGGCAATGAGTGGACAAGCATCCTACGTGACATTTGTTGTCCTTTAGGCCCCTTTTCTCCTATCTCTATCTTTCATGTTTTTCTCACGGCATTTGTTTTAGCCGAGTTAGCTATGTTTCCTTTGTTAAACCTTAACACTTCCTCCATGGTTGGAGTTTAATTATTCTGTAAAAATTTGCTTTGATCAAAAAAAGATAGATGATATGTTTAGCCAATATATAAAATTTAAAATGCAAAAAACATTTCTAATTCTAGTTGACTAATGGTGCAGAGATCACACACATCTTGGATATGTTATTATTGTATATTCTTGTGTTTCTAGTGAGACTGATATTTTATACAGACTGCATTTGTTCAGTCATAACTGGAATTGTTCATTGATTTTCAAAGTTATCAACACAGATTCCAAACAGATAACATTGCGAAAACCCCGATCATCACTACGTTTCTATAACATCGATAATCTCTGATACGATACATTACGCATCATTAGATCCTAGACTAGTCAAATCAATCCTCTTCTCGATCGGGCTACTAATCGTCTTATGACTCTTTCTCTTGTTTGAATTGCTTCTTTCTGCAGAACAAAGAGGACTACTACTGCATTGCTTCAACAACTTGCGGCTTTCTCTATCGAGTTCTCTGTTTTGCTTGCACACGAATTCGACTTCTTGCTCGGCTTTATCGAGATTCAAAACTAAACATTCTTTTTCCTTTTCGAACTTCTTCACCATCGAAACCAAAGACACAACTTTTCGAGTCGATGGCTTCAATTGATCCCATCTACTCAACAAATCTCGACAAGATTTGTCTCGAACGTTCGCTTCCAAGAACACCCTCCCCAATTGAACCTCATCTTCGTTAACGAACAACGCCGCCAAACCCGAATCAACCAAACAATCTTCTTCTTTATCATCAATTCCGATCGGACGTTTCATTTCATCAGACAATTTTCTCACTTCTTCCTCCAATTCACGAACCCTAGACTCTGCTTCTCTTGCTCTTTCGTCAGATTCGTTACCGAAATCCATCAATGCTTCACGATCTTGATGATAAAGGAAACATTCTTTTTCCCACTTCTTACACTGATTCACTAAATCCTCGCACTCGCCTGCTAATTTCTGATTCTCTTCGACGAATTTCTTCAACGCTTGCGCATTCATACTCGATTCGGATCTAACGCCTTCGATTACTTGATCTTTCTCTTTTAATTTCGAAACTAGAGATAGATACTGTTCACGAAGACGACGATGAGATTCTTCAGCCGCGTAGAGTTTCTTCTGGAGAATGTCCATTGAAATCGGAACCCCTAACGAGTGGTCGATTGTTTCTTTGATGTAATCATCGACTTCTCGCGAGAGATCCATTTTTTCGCTGAGAATCAACAAGAAAGTGCTCGTTTCTAGGGTTTCCGGATTCAAAAGACGATTCGAAATTCGAAATTGAAATCAGAGACGCTCTGTTTAATCGAGGAACCTTCTATAACTGGGCCGTAATTTTAGCCCATGAAAGATTTGATTTTTTTAATTACTCCCTAATCTTCTAATTAACCTAGTTTCTTAAATTTGAACTTCCAATCATAAAAGAAGACAGGGAAAATAATTTGACATTTTTTTTTTTTTTTGTCGACTATAATTTGACATTTATTAGATACAAATAAACTCGAATATAACAGTATTTTCGTCTTTTACAATAAAAATATATAGAAAAAAGGATACAAGTAAATTAAATTTGTGTAGCTCAAAATAAAGAGAAGAAGAGAGACTCTCCACTTAAAACCTCCAATGAGAAGAGAGGTTTCTTTAGAAAATAATCAGACATTGTCTTTGTTTTGTGTCTCTCTTCTTTCTAACGAACCTATATCTTGTTTGATCTGGCAAAATTCGTGAGGCAGAAGAAGAAAACCAGCGTAAGAAGATTGGTGTGACGGCTTCTTACTCGCATTTGATCGACCGGTAAATGTGACGGACGAAGAGGAGGGCAGCGCGGAAGCCGACTGTTCCGAGCATTAAGAAGAATCCGTAGCAAATGCAAGCCATGTATCCGAAGAAAAACGAGGTTTGCATAAAACCCGACATGTCTGATCGCGCGTAGTAATAGTATAAGCAGTAGGCGTAGATAAACAAACCAGTCGATCCACCACAGAGGAATGATCTGCAAATGGAAATTTATAGAATCTCAGTCTCAAGTTCTGATGATCAGAGAGAAAGAGTAGAGACGGTGAAACCGAGTGTAACTAACCTCCACCACCATTGGTGATCTTCAGCAGCGAGTTGGAAGTAAGTCAAAGCCACGGTTATAAAAGCAGTGACGATGATGAGAATTATGAAGACGATGAAGAGAATGCTGTAGATGGTGTAGATTCGGTGACCCCAGACACTAGCGAAAATGTAGTAAAGCTCAATGTAGATGGCACTGAAAGGAAGAAAACCAGCCATGGCCATCTGAGGAAGAGCGCTTCTGTACCATGGGAGTGGCGGAATCTCACGGGGATATTTGGTTGTACGGCACGGTGCTTGGAACTCCGCTTTGCTGTTTTTACCAGCTATACCACCTAAGACGAGTAAAGGCGACGTAACTAGAGTCCATATAAGGACGATTACTACAATGGTTCCAAAGGGTAATGCGGCGGTTGCAGTGTAAGTGATAGCTACGGTGTTGAGGAAGCAAAAGGTAAGGAATAAAGGGCCACAGAAGAGGCATCCTGTGAGTAACAAGTTTCTCACCTGGAATAAGGTGAAACAAAGAGAGAGAAGTTTATTAGTTACGGTTGAAGATGATTTGAGTTAAGGGTTTTACGTGTAAACATTTACCCAGCTTTTTCCTTCAAGTTGGCAGTAGAAAGAGGCCGATGTGTATCCAGCAATTCCAGAAGTTAGAGCGTAAATGACAACCAAAGCGGTAAAGAGTGCTCCTCGGTTGTATGGATAGAACACTCCAACAAGAGCAAGCATGAAAATGAATATGGTGCTGTTGAGACAAAAATGAAAAAAAATATACAGTCAGATGTAGAGAAGACGAATTGCAGCTCTGCACAAAAGTGTATCTGAGTTATGAGAGACTTACAGTGTAAACAATTGCGTACCACTACCAAGACATGCGGCAAACAAGGAATTATGCGTTGGGAACCTAAACACATCGCCGTGAATGTACTTCCATCCAGTTTCCTCTTGATCATCAGCAGCTTCCTCGTCTTGAGCATACCTTTCCAAGTGATGGAAAAAAATCAGATGAGATAAGAAAATGTAAAATAGTTGACGTGGAGGTATAGCGAGTAACTTGAAACTTACTTCATGAAATCATTCTTGAGGACACGCATCAAGATAGTTGCGAGGAATCCAGTCAAAAGAAGGACAGTGACACATGAGTTAATAATAGAGAACCAATGGATTTCCAAGTGATGTGGAAGAGAAGAGGACATAGAGTATTTCTCCATTCTTTTCTCAAACGGAGTCTCGGTTTCTTTCCACTTCACAGTGAACATAAACTCCGCATTGACTTCTTTATCCTCAGTGAGATCAACAAGCGAATGAGGATCCATTCTTGCACTGATTTCGATCACACGGTCTTTATTGTACAAAATCTCAAACTGGATGTGCTTGTACAAGAAATATTTGTATTCGCTCGGATCCGATTTGATCTCTTTGTCAACTTTTCCAATGAATCCCCAGATAGGAAGATCATCATAGTACATCTGGAAGTAGTAGTCCTTCTCAACGGCCTTTCGGAACTGCTTGACCTCTTCTTTCCTAAGCTTCTTTTTACAGTATACCTCAGATTCCTTTTCCTCTCTGAAGTTGAGCTTGTACGGAGCGCTGACAAGCCGATCACCATTCAGAACCTCCCCTAGAGCTTCCTTCTTCTCTTTCACACCCTCTAGAAAACAGAGATCAAATAAGCACCAAATTAGCAAGTGTTATAGGTGAAAGGTAAAAACTTTAAGCTTTGCATAGATCAATCTAGTAAGATATATGCATACCTGGGATACAAAAGGGAAGATCAAAATACCGATACGTCTCACTGAAATAATCATTAAACAAAAGCATAATCAGTGAGTCATATAGTATTCAAATCTAAAGACAAATCAATCACACACATAAATTCCAAATTCTTTTCACTCTCTGGATTCAACATTACACATTATAGTAGTGTACTCGAATTTAATATCTCGATGCTCAATTCAATATTCATTACCATTACAGGTTTACATCAACGATCAATTTATCATCCTCGGTTTAGAAGCCCGGTACAATCTCAGATCTGAAGTTCAGATCTAGAAAAGAAGTGAGTAGATAAGATGTTTCTTTACCTTGGATTGTGAAATGGGCCGACTTTGTTGGCGTAGAGAGGAACGTTGTCTCCATCCTTGTAACGGTGGTCGGAGGCGTCGGATCTGACATAACCGGCGCCGGAGAAGATAAGAACTCCGACTAAAAGGAGCAGCATCGTCGGTGTCCTCATCGCGATTTCTCCCCAAATCGTGAGATCTGAGTTTGTTTGTTTTTTTATTTGGGAAAGAAGGAAAAATGGAGGAAATAACGACAATATTTATATTCCCAGACTTCAATCAAACTCGAGTCAGCTTCACCAATTTTACCATTATTTTTTTCTTGAGAAAAATGAACTTTTTACCAAAAATATTCAAGACTTTTACCAAAGGTTATAACAGTAAAAAATACATGGAACTATTTTCTTTCTACCTTTGCTTGCTTCTTAATAAGCTTTTCTAATTTTGTTTTGTAAGAACATGTGAAATAAGTTGTTTATGAAGATGTATATTTGGAGAATATTGGATATATGATTTATTTATTTTAACTACGGCTAACTTTTTGCAAAACGTAAATTATTAATCTAAATGCGAAATTGGATGATTTTTTTTTTTCCGATGATGGTATGTCTTTTTGGATGTGCCCTTTTTTTGTAAGAATTAAGATGAATTATGTAAATTTGTTATGAATGACAAAAGAACCCTGTAAATTTGATAGCATTTTATTCCGAACTAGTTTATTTTTTGTTACCTTAGAAATCATTTTGAGGTTTTATGTTGGATTATACTTTTCGCGGAGTAAAATTTTTTGTCCATACGGTTAATTTTTTTCACGTAGGTTAGGCCGAATTGGTATGACTTACTCTGCGTTTGGATATGACATTGATTGCAATGAATTAACGTATTTGTAACATATTTAATTTTAGACTAATGCTAAGTTGGTTAAAGTTTACTTGTAAAGCATTTTCCAATGTGGTAGCGAATGCATTATTCTGCCAAACCTATTTTTAACTAAAATAATAAAAACCTATTTTGCACAAAAGCCAATAATCAAATTCCGTTCGTTTACTGTTATACGTGCGTTATACTTTTATTAATCAATTGCTTTCCATGATCTCACGTTATTGGTTGAATTAGGGGTGGGCGTTCGGGTAACCATTCGAGTTTCGTTTCGGTTAATTTGGTTATCGGATTTTTGGGTTTAGGAATATAATACCCATTCGGGTATTTTTAAATTTCGGATCGGTTTCGGTTCGGTTTTTGTCGGTTACGGTTTCGGTTTCGGTTACCCGAAATATTCATACTTACTTAATTTTAGTCTAATTTGGTTTGATTAATTTATTTTTAACTCAAGTTTTCCAAAAAATATATTAAAAAAAATGAAAATTCTAAATAATCTATCTAATAAAATTAATTATTTTAACCAAATATACCTACAAATCCCGAATCAACCGAAAAAACTATATAAAAAAACTAAAAAAATGCATAAATTATGTGAACATTATATCTAAATATATATAGTTAATTTTATGTTTTATGTAATTCGGATACCCGTTCGGTTTTCGGTTCGGTTCGGATTCGGTTTCGGTTTTTCGGTTTTAAGAAAATGAAATCCATTCGGGTATTTTATAAAATCGGATTCGGTTCGGTTCGGATAATTTCGGGTCGACTTCGGTTTGGTTTTTCGGTTTCGGATATTTTGCCCACCCCTAGGTTGAATCATAGAAACTCATTAAACAATTTCAAACCTTCACTCATAATACACAACAACGTGCATCGTTTTGTGGCATGAATAACGAAATCGTGCAAGTGATTTTAAATGTTTTGTTTTTGTTTTAAATATGCATGTTTTAATATCAATCTCTGGGCAACGAATCAGTTCTTTCACACTAAAAGATGTTTCAACGAATCCGCTAATCTTCTCGCAAACACATGGACTTCCCGAATCAACTATTTTAATTCCAATTGTATTCACCTTCCTCTATGATTAACTCCATGACTTGCCGGTCTGGTTCAGTCCTTTGCGGACTTATGTTGTGTAAAGTGTATGCATGATTGCTCCTTTGGTTTTCTTGTAGATGCTTCAGGTTGAATTGAAGTTGCTTCGGTGCTGCTCTGGCGTTCTTAATCAGTCTTGGTCTTGTGATGTGATGTGCATGTCTTGCTATGTTTGTTGTTGGAAGATTGTGGGGTTGTGAAGCCAATGCCAGTATTCTCTGGTTTGGTGGCTTATACGGCATGCTTGGGTGGAATATTTGATCCTATTATCGCTACTAACAGACTGTAGTCATGATACAACTTACAAGCTATTTTTGGAGGGTGTGTTGCGTTTTCCAGTTTTAGCCGTGGTGATATATACCTTTTAGTGTCCTTTTGCATGGTAAAATATTTTGCATGGTTGCATGGTGAAGTTTGAGTAACTTTGATGACAAGAAAAAATAATTTACAAATTATATTTCAAAACGGGTTTAGTTAATACTTAATAGTAGAATCCAAAAAAAAAAAAAAAAAAAAAAAACCATCACCAAAAGAGTTTGAGGATTATGTAATCTGTGAGAGAGGAATCACTAAGACTTGTCTCCACTCGGACTCGCAGACCCTGGTTGGAGCAACTAACACGGCAAATCCATTCAAGGAAATTTATGGAGTGCTACAAGATATCATCAACTTCATTCTCATGTTTTCTTTTATTGAGTTTCGCTATGTGCACATAGATAAATACGACTATATTAGGTCGCTGATAATTGTAGCCATGAACTCCGTTTGAATTAATGCCAAAAATAGAATGATGTCATGTGTGTTTTCATCTTGTATTGGATCTTTTTCTGATTTTAGACACCAAAGTCTTAAAAATTTAATATATTTAATTAGCAAAAAGTTTTTTAGATATTTGTGTAAATGTTACCAATGCACATGCCCTTATAGGGACATTAATTATTTGCTTTTTATTATAAAATACGCGTGAAGTTCTTTTTTTTTTTTTTTTAAGAATTGTGTTGGGTGTTTAACTTTGGCTGATTAGGGACATGATGAGTATATAAAATCATAGCTTTTCTTGATGCAAAAAATGTTTTGATGAAGCCATATATATCTTGATCTTCTGAAATTTCACAGTGTTTTTATACTACTTCAGAAAAGATGAAAACACTAAATGATGACCACTAAAAGGGAAAAAAATAAAGAAGAACGTTGAATTCCTCTCCACTCCTTAAAAAATACACCATTTGTAAGGAAATTTTGTTACCTATGATTCCTCTTCATTTCTCTTCCTACATAGAATTATAAAACAAAAATATTCCTTATCAAATTATTGAGAAGGAACAAGAGGAATCAAAAAAAAAAATTTCACAGTTCTTTTCATTCTTTTTTCTCATCATTCTTTTTGTTCCTACAATGGTCACCAATTAGAGCAGAAGTTCTTGTCATATAATCCCGGCGAAAATTTCTGTGGAAAGAGTTTAGATACAGTGGTAATTGGAGACTTCATTCGGGTATTGATAAATTGTTTGTTTAAAAGCATGATTTTTATTTGGTCACGAAAGAGGATTTCATTACTTAATGAGAAATAAAATTGTCTTCGGTTACAAGAGCTTCCTTAGTAATATCTGACATGTATTGTTCGAACATAACAAAAATAATTGAACTAAAGGATAGATAAAAATTTCTAACGTCAACAATTTGGATCTCATTGTTAGGAACAAGACAAGAGATTGTGCATCCTACTTTATTAGGAAGCGGTGTAGCCTGCCTCTATAGCATAATGCAAAGACGGAAAGAGAACCCATGCTTCAGCAGCTAGGGGTAGGGGACGAAAAGGTCGGGAATCTGACGATCAGAGAGGACATGACAGGCAGGATCCATGGTCAAAGTTCGGGGGAAAATGACCCACTCCATGCCACATGATTAATATCAACAAATTCATCTCCACTTCAACTCAACATCTTACAAATGTTTTTCATGTAGTTATCCTTTATATCTGTTTTTGGCAATTACTAGGCTTCAAAATTGTACTAACAGATTTGGATGAATGGATTCTGAAAAAAAAAGATTCTGATAGCAAAAAAAATATATAAAAAAATTGAAAATGGTAATTAAAATGTTGTGGAAAGGGAAAAACCGTAAAACCATATAATTCCCATCAAAACCATTATTTTCACGATAAAAATAAAAAGAAATTCTTGTTATTTTTGAGAAAGAAAAATAAACCCTTGTTGCTTCTCCGTTACAGAGATGACGAGTATAATCGAGGCGGCATTGCCGTACAATTCACCGGAGAAAGCAAGTTCGTCTTCTTCGTATGCAATCGAAAGCGATTCGAATCCTGTAGATGCTGTTATCTTCGCCGGAATTTCGCTTGTTCTCGGCACGGCTTGCAGACATTTGTTTAACGGCACTAGAGTTCCGTACACCGTCCTTCTCCTCGTCATCGGCATCGTTCTCGGATCCCTAGGTTTGATTTTATGCTTTTTATGGATTCCTTCGATTTTCCCAGGAAAATTAAGCCATCGTGAGAAATGGAGTTTTCATTCTCAATTCGTTTTGCTGCTTGTTTGTTTCAATAGCTCAGTGAAAGAATAGGAAAGATGACTGAAATGGAATTTGGATTTGTGTTCTTCTACTTGAAAAATCCAGTTATTTGATTCTGCAGAATATGGAACCAATCATAACCTAGGCAAAATCGGCCATGGGATTCGTATATGTAAGCTACAGTATTTTTTTCTTGTTCAGAATATTTGCAGTACAAGTAAAATGTTCCTGGCGTTATTTTACAGGAAATGGTATTAATCCTGACCTACTTTTGGCCGTATTTCTCCCTGCTCTTCTTTTCGAGAGCGCCTTCTCCATGGATGTGCACCAGATCAAGGTTTCTTCTATCTTCAATGTGGCGTTTTGAGCTACTTGTTTGTGTTTTTGGTTCTCGCTAATGATTGTCTACATTATTGGTAGAGGTGTATGGGGCAAATGGTTCTACTTGCTGGCCCTGGAGTATTAATTTCGACCTTTTGTATCGGATCTCTTTTGAAGGTATGAGTTAGCTTTGGACACGCAGACCGTGAACAATGACTATCCATTAAGTTGTAGTTGTGTTGTGCTCTTGTAGTTCACTTTTCCTTATAACTGGGATTGGAAAACATCATTGTTGATCGGAGGACTTTTAGGAGCTACCGACCCCGTAGCTGTTGTTGCTCTGCTAAAAGAGCTTGGTGCTAGTAAGAAATTGACCACTATAATTGACGGAGAATCTGTGATGAACGACGGGTAATAACGCCAAACTTTTTCGTCATTTTATGTTTAGCATCAAGGTGTGACCTTATGTCATTTATGCTAAAGCTTAGTTGTTTTTGAAATTCAGGGTATCAGTTGTGGTCTTCCAGTTATTCTTCAAGATGGTGATGGGGCATAACTCAGACTGGGGTTCCATAATCAAATTTCTTGCTCAAAATTCACTTGGAGCGTATGGATTCGTTTTCCCTTTGTTAGTGGAATTATGTGTTGGTGTCTTTTCGCTCAGATTCTGATTTGTGGTTCTGTTTTTTTTAGTGTAGGCATTGGTATAGCTTTTGGCATTGCATCAGTTCTTTGGCTTAGATACGTATTTAATGACCCGGTGGTTCAGATCACTGTAACGCTTTCAGTGAGCTATTTCACATATTTCACTGTATGCTCCTCTCCACACCTTAATCTCCAGTGCCAGAATTCTAGATCCCTAGAAAACCTGAGAGTTTTTCTACCATGTACAGGCTCAAGAGTGGGCTGGGTGTTCTGGAATTTTGACTGTGATGACTTTGGGGATGTAAGTCATGGTGAATTATCTCTTCTTTCTTTTGGTGTCATGTATAAAGATTCCTTTTCCGTATAATAACTGTAGGTTTTTAGCTGCATTTGCAAGGACAGCATTTAAGGGAGACAGCCACCAGAGTTTGCATCACTTCTGGTATTGTACAACTCAGAGCTCTTTTGCTCATCATAACTAAGGAAAATATTTACATGTATAATATTAGTATATGACTATCGTTTTCAATTGTGTAGGGAAATGGTCGCTTATATTGCAAATACACTAGTTTTTATACTCAGGTACAAAATGTCTGACAAGATACAAAACTAAAAGTTACCGGGTTATTTTACTAAGAAAACAATCGATTTTTTCTTTTATCCATTCTCCAGCAGAACTAATGCGATATCATTTGTTTCTCTTGTGAATTGCAGTGGTGTTATTATCTCTGAAGGCATTCTTAGCAGTCAGAAAATAAGAGCCGAAGGTACCCCTTCACATTCGATGTTCAGAGTTTTCTTTTGGTTCAGTTCTAGAGAGATATAAAACAGAGCTTTTCCCTAGAGATGACATGATTATTTTGATTTCGGAGAGATGACATGAATAAAATCTAATTGCTCTGGATACATCCTTGTTCCTTATACCATTCCCGCAGTAGCTAGCTTTTACAGATATTAGGAATAATTGTTTAAGGAACACTCATGACTAAAAAAATCTCTTCTCAGGAATCTCGTGGGGATTTCTTTTCCTCTTATACTTGTATATCCAACTTTCCCGCTGTGTTGTGGTTGGAGTTCTGTACCCATTGCTACGTCGTTTTGGCTATGGCTTAGATTGGAAGGAATCCATTATCATCATGTGGTCTGGGTTAAGGGGTGCTGTGTCGCTATCACTCGGTCTATCTGTAAAAGTGAGTTCTGAAGAAATGGTCTTCTCTAGTCATCTCTTTTACTCATGACTAACTCGGTCTATCTCCGAATTGATAGTCATGTCCTCAATTCCTTAGCTCTGACATGCTTTAGCTCTCTGTTATGAAATTCAGCTATCAAGTGGCAATTCTTTTCTCAGTTCGGAGACGGGAACATTGGTAAGTTTTGAAATACATTATGAACTACTTTCGAGTTTCTTTCTGGAGGTTTTTTTGTTTTGGTTATCTTGATGTGTACAGCTGTTTTGCAGTGTCTATTCTTCACAGGTGGGATTGTTTTCCTAACTTTGGTTGTTAATGGATCCACTACCCAATTACTCTTGCACCTTCTTCGCATGGACACTTTAACGGCCACCAAGGTCAGGATTTTAATTCATATTTTCTTGTACTACTACTATTAAAGATGCAAATTTAAAAAGTAGTTTGGAACCTTAGTTTGGAAGATAATGGTACCTCAATTCTCATATACACAAGTGACTGCATCTTGCCACCGGTGTGGCTATATTAGCTTAAGTTTGTGTCTTTGCGGTAATAGGTAGTGAGAGATTGGATTAAACCTTATTTGGAATCCGTCACTGATCCTTGAAATGTACATGCCCACGTAATGGTAACTGTGGCTACGAAAATATAACGATTATATTTGCTTCTCTGATTTGTGTTTTTTTATTGGTAGAAACGAATTTTGGAGTATACAAAGTGTGAAATGATGAAAACCGCATTAAAAGCTTTTGAAGATCTTGGAAATGACGAGGAGCTTGGACCTGCTGACTGGCGTACAGTTAGAACACATATATCAGGCTTGAAAAATTTCGACAGGAGACAAGTTAATCCTCACAATGGATACGAAGCTGGCATTGTTGACCCTACGAATATAATGGACATACGTACACGCTTCTTAAATGGTATTCACAATGCTTAGTAAAATCTTCTGGTTGTAAAAATTATTGTTTCTCCAAAACTAGCTATTGATTCGAGACTCTTGCCTATACCAGGTGTTCAGGCAGCATACTGGGAAATGCTTGATGATGGTAGAATAACACAAAGTAACGCGAATGTTTTGATGCAATCAGTAGATGAGGCCCTCGACCTGGTTTATACCAATCCGCTATGCGACTGGAAAGGTTTAACACCGTGTGTTCATTTTCCAAATTACTTCAAGTTTCTTGGATCACCACTTATCCCCCGTAAGTTGGTTACATATTTGATCGTTGAAAGACTGGAATCTGGTTGTTACATTTCCTCTGCATTTCTCCGTGCCCATAGTATTGCACGACAGCAACTGCACGACTTTCTAGGTCTGTTTTCACTTTGTTTTGTTTTGTATACACTCCAAAGCTCACCTGTCTCTTAGTTGTATTTTTTTCCTTTACACAGGTGACAGTAACATTGCTTCTACCGTAATCAATGAGAGCGAGGTGGAAGGAGAAGAAGCGAAACAGTTTTTGGAAGATATTCATGATTCATTTCCTCAGGTTCTAATCCATATACTCTTCTTGAAATGTCAGGAATTCAGGATTATTGCGTCTAACTTTGTGGTCGTCCAGGTTTTGAGTGTTTTGAAAACAAGACAAGTAACGCATTACGTGCTGAATCATCTAAATGGTTATATAAAAAACCTTGAGAAGGTTGGACTATTAGATGAAAAAGAAGTTTCTCATCTTCATGATGTTGTCCAGGTACCAACAATTCTAGATTTCTTTGTCCTCGGATGTTTTTGCCAGATGCTAACGTAATCTCTGTCTCTCTTTCGCTCTTATATCAGTCTGACTTGAAGGAGCTCTTGAGAAATCCTCCTTTGCCAAAACTCCCAATTGTGGACGATTTGATCATCACTACTCCATTGAGACCTCTATGAGCAATGTGGCTCAAGCTTCAGGAGTTTAGACATGGACAAGACATGATTCAAGTAACTAAATAGTTTAGGTATTCTTGTACGATTGAAGTCGTTGGTATAGTTGTAGAGGAATTTTATTTTTATGGTGAAACTGTAAAGTAATTTGGTGAGTGTCTCTGACCTTAGCAAATCAATCAGTAATTTCAGAATTTTCTTACCAAGGCGACCGAAATTGAATTATAGCACTAAAACTAAACTACTAAACCAAAGCAATCCAAAACGAATTTGTAGAGACCATGTAGACGTAGTGACTGTGCCAACAACCATAGTCCTTGAACAAAACCAACACACCAATCTAGAAGACTTCTAAAAGAAAATGTGTTTTTTTTTCCTTTTGAGTTTCGCTTTAATTCCAATAATATGTCTGAAAGAATGGTTGACAGCTAAAAATGGGCAATGTACAATACTACAATTCTTTTGTCCATAATCCATATATATTGACACCCAAATCTTCCCTAAGAAATCATATAAATTTGAATAGCAATTATTACAAAAGCAAATAGTATCACGTCATTTCTTTATTGATTGGTTGTACATCGATTTTTTTAAAATTTATTAATCAGGGGGAAAAAATAACCATAGGCAAAAGAAAAGAAAAATTGAGCTATGGTTTACAGTATTTCCGAAAATGGAAAATAATATTAGCATCATAATTAAAACCCGGTCGCTCTCTTAAGCAACAAACGCGTTAACTTTGGTACCAACGAAAGAAAAGTCTAGGACCACTTCAAACTCTCAACAGTAACACTTTTAAACTAAAACCTATAGTAATCACTTATATGCAACAAGCAAAAGATCCCAAAAATATATTTAACTTTTCAAATTATAATTGGAATAGCAAGAAGAAAAATAAATAAGAATGAGAAAACGCGTCTAGATGATCTTCACGCGGTCTGTTAGCTCTCTAACTCTTCACTATATTACCTTCACGTCGGCACTTCCAGCTTGCAAATACATACACATCATTACCAATATTCTCTACTACTAAACCGAACCAAACCAAAGTAAACCGCAAAAAAAGAGAGAAATGTGTGAAAGAGAGGCTCGTGTAGTTCCAAAGAGAGGAAAAGTTCTTAAGAAAGTTTTGAGAGTTGTCTTCTTTCCTTTTCTTTGTTTCTCTTGCCGGAAAAATAGTCAGTCATGCCTCCGATCATCTTCGTCCTCTGCTTACGTCACTCCTTCTCTTGATTTCATCAAGCATTAGAGACATTGTTATATAAAATATATAAAATATTAGGATTAAACCAAAACCCAAATTAAGATATCATATCAACTTGTTTTTTTTATGGTACAAGATTGTTCAATATGTTGTTGTAGTTCATTACGAGCGAAGTTTGCTCTTGTGGGTCACTTTTTATGGGGTTTTTCGGAAATTTCAGCAGAGAAATTCCCAAGTCTCTGTTTTGTTTTTATATTTTTTCATATAATTTCAAAGATTCTCTAATGTAACAACGGTGTTTTAATACAATCTTACGTTGGCTTAAAGCAAGAGGCCAAGAGCTTATGATGGTAATTAACATATTCGACTGTTTCGCTGTCTGGTGTCTGTATGTGATTCATATAGTCACAAACGCAGACGCTAATGGAAGGTTTACCAGATTAATGAATTCCACTTACCGGTTTAGCATTTAGCTTATACCAGGTTTTCAATGGCGACCCAAAGAAATCTAAAAAAATTAAGACCAACTGTGAAGAGCTAAATTCAAGAAATGTAAGTGATGTTTATAGCAGTAGGTAGCAACAACATATTCGAGTTTGACAATTGCAGAATGCACCCTTTATGGGCTTGTATATACTATATAATGGGACTAATTTCTTTCATCTCATCTAATTAAGAATATATCTACAACGCACAACTGCATTGATCGTGTAAGACTCTGAAAGAGTCAAGGCACAGAGAAGCCGCAGAGACATAACGCGTTTTTGCAAACCGAAAAAACCTAGCGCAAAAAAAAAAAGAAAAACTATGTTTAAAGCCTACACGGTTCTCAATGTTTGTACTATGTGTTCTGGTTGCATACCTGCGACAATGATGAGCCCGTCGAAAAAAAAAACAAAAGCAAAGCAGTATCCTTGTATCGAACCTACAGAGAAGAGAACCAAACTGCACTAAAAAAAGCTTAACCATAGTAAGAAGAAACATGATCAACACGAAATAAAAAAGACAGGGCCTAGTATCACTTAGTGTAAAGAGAAGTTTTTAAAAAAGATTACAGAGCCAAAACGTTGCCTCAGAACTAGCTGCAAATTCAAAACAAGCTCAAGTCAGTAATACTCATTCTTCTTCAGTCTTAAAACTCCATAATGATTGAGCAGTACAAATAGTTTTGGCCATCAAATTTAAACATCTAAAAGAAGAATTAAGAGATTAAAAAGCATTTCCCTGCATCCACCAGATGGTCGTCTCTCTATCTCTTTCTCCCACCACGTTCTCTGAGCGACAGTGTTAGGATCTCTCCTGCGCCCACATTGTAATGTGCAAGTGACATGTTGTCTTTTAAAAACCCGGCTTTTCCACTTAACTTCTGTTTGTTTGCTGGAATCTGTATCTCTCCGGCTATTTTCTCCTTCAAACTTCCCACGTTTTCGGATAACGACTGCACTGTGATCTCAATAACTTGCCCGTCATCCTTTGGAACAGAAACCCTGATTGTAGCCGAACCCTGAAAACATACGTAAACCAGGTAAGATACAATTCAAGACTAAAGAAAAAAGGAAATAATAAAACGACTGAAGATAAAAAAAAGATTAAAAAACGTTTACCGGATGCTGAGCAAGAAACTGGTCTTCTGGTACAAGGGCTGACTCGTCGAACTTTTGTCTCTTTAGCTCTGGCTCCTCAGGAAGTGGCGGTGGTGCTTCCTCGGGTGGTGGAGGAGGAGGCATCCCATGCATAGGTGGTGGTTGCATCATCTGAGGTGGAATCTGACCATAAGGTCTAGGAACTTGAAGATGAGCAAACTGAGATCCCGGTGGAGGCGGCACAGGCATACCATGCTGCATTTGTGGTGGTCGGTTCATCATCATTGGCGGGTGTCCAGGTGGCCCAGGCATTGTGAGCTGGTGTTGTTGATGCATGGGTTGCATCATTGGAACACCTAATGGTCTTGGTGGACCAGGGTACTGAACAGAAGGAGGACGAGGGAGGTTCAAGGCGAGATTAGGAGGTGGTGGCAATGGCCGGACTATTGGGACACCAGGTCGAGCAGGAGGAAAAGCAGCTGGACCAGGGAAGCTATTGGGATCTCCATAGACCCCATCACCTTGCTCCTCTCCATTAGCATTTTGAGTCAGAGCTTGATTCGCTGTGCGACCAATACTTCCTGTGTGACCATCCCATATCACTTGCTTTGGCTGCTCATCTTTCTTCTTCTCGATCTCTGCTTTAACTGCATTTGAGACTTCTTCCTCGGTTGTTCCAAAGATATCAGGACGCAGACGAGCAAGTCCAACTATGTTTTTAGCAATCTCATCATCTTGTGCAAGAGTAGTCTCACGAATCTTAGCAAACATACGATCCTTCTGCTCTTTGAACTTGGGGTCGATAAGCGAAATCCGCATGTGCTCAGACATTTCGTTAATGGGAATGAGCTCCCCGGTAATCGGTGATATAACAACTTTGGTCGGATCTCTCTCTGCCGGGATTCTATCTTCTGGCCTCTTCCAGTTCTTAACAATTCTCATAGGCGCTTCTTCGTCGTACACGTTTTGTATCTGCACAGAGCCACCATTCTCTTCCAGATTCGCTGCTCTCATTCCTTCAGCGACAAGCTTAATCTCTTCTTCATCCATTTCCATTTCGACTTCCTTTCCAGGCTCAACGACTTCTTCTTCTTCTTCCGTCGCTGATACTTTGCTCCTCCTTATAACCTCGTCAAGTGTCATAGGCGGTGGCAACTCATCATCTTCCTCGTCATCAAAATCTATCGACTCAACAACCACAAAATCATGCCAATCAATCATCGCCATCTGAACTCTCTCCTGCTCCTTCTCGTCTTCTTCTTTCTTCCTCTGCTGCTCCTGAGAACGATCCCATTCAAGACGATGCAAACAACGCTCAAGAACCGTCGTCAAATCCGCAGAACTCTTTCTCAGCTTCTCTTTCAAATCTTTCGGAGGCATTAATACTTCCGTATACGCATCAACCAGAGAAGTGAAAAAAGTGAACATACTATGAGTTGGCTTCATAAACTGAAACTGAAGATTCTTATCTTCTCTACTCTGCAATCCTTTCAAGAAGGATAAACCATTGCGCGCCACAAACTGCGCGGTAAGCTTAATAATATCAAGCTCCTCCCCCGTGATCCCTTCGGGTAATCTAACCGTATACTTCTCAGGCTCCGGAGGTTCTAACGGCTTAGAAGGAACCCTAAACTGAGCCTGAAGATCAGCTTGTGCATCACCACCTGCTTTAATCTCATCCGCAGCAGCCGCGGGATCGGGTTTGGGATCTGTACCATCTGAATCACCACCCTGAGCTCCTCCGTCTTGATTCTGAGCACGGAATTCAGCGAGCTTGTGCTGGTAAAAGGCATGGTAAGGATCTGAGATGTTCAAAAAGTTGAATTTAGCATTATTGGCTTCACTAGCGATAATCCTCTTCTCAAACTCAGCACCGATTTTCGAAACGAACTGTGCCGTTTTCTCGACGATAGTTCTGATATCTGGAGGTGGGTGAATGATTCCGATGGTTCTGGTGTGAGTCGCTACAGCCGCCGGAGCTTGATTTTGCTCAGCTTGTAGCTCCCTCTCTGCGATTTCTTCATCGGTTAATTGAGACGGAGGAAGTGGACCGAGATTTCCATCGGTAGGAGGAGCCTCGAGTGGAAGTATCTTCGTCGAACTGAACATTTTCTGCAACCGGAAATATCAGGAAAACGTAAGAATCGGATTCTGCTCGAATTTTTTGACCTAAACTATCAAATCTACTGAAATTGGGGAAAAACCAAGATGCTAGAAAAAGAGATGGATACGGAGGAAACAGGAATTGGTTACGCCTAGGGTTTTGGAGGGAGAGAAGAAACACCGTACCTCAGCCGGTGAAGAAAAGCTCCGCCGTGACGTCGATGAATCAGTAGGAGTTTTTTGACGATTTTTGATGGAAATCGATGGAACCAGGAAAGAAGAAACATCCTGAAAGTAACTCGAGCCCTAGGATTTATGAACGAAAGTCGTATTCTGGATTGGGCTTTTTATTGGGCTTGTAATTTCTGTCCATAATAACTACTATTAGCATAAATGCATAATTATCAAAATAAACTTTTTTTGACGTATCTACAATCATCAAAATTAAACTTTAATTATCAACTCTGTTTCTACAAGTGCAAGTTTGTTGCCTAGGTGCTCTGCTTATGGAATCCTCGAGTGCCCTTTCTCCAAATCGATAAACGAATACAAATTTATAATTATAATTTTCTTCTAGATTATTTCCACAGTTTTTCCGTAAAAAAGAAAAAACAAAACTATTGGAAATTTCCTTTTTTTCTTGATTTCCTTTTCCTATAGAATAGCACTCACAATTCGATTGCTTGGACTTCACGAAGCCAAATAGTATAAATAAACACTACACGCACAACTCTTTGGCCAAAAAAACTCTTATCAAACATTATTCTACGAACCAAACAACACAGAGATCAAATCGAATCAAGAGAAAAGACGAGTCAAGAAGAGAATATGCTTAACGAAGACAGAGAAGTGATGGAATCTTTAAACTTTGCTAGCGAACTTGAACAAGTTCTAGAGGACAACGATGAACCGAAATTACCGAGGAGAAGGCTAAACAAAAAATTACTAGAGATAGTATACGAAGACGAAGAAGGTCTTGATGATGATATTGTGGAACCACCTACGGCTAATGTTAACGACAAAGCAGAGAAGAAGAGACAGAGGAACAAAGATGAGTCTAGTCTCCCGAAAAAGAACAACTCCAAGGTTAATGGTGATAAGGTGAAAGCGAAACGTCCTAAGAAAGATGATGAGATAGACGAATTGTTTAGGTCGATGAGAAAGCAGAGAAAGGTAGAGAAAAAAAGCAGATGAGATTGCGATGCAAGTAGAAAAAGTAATGGCGCATCTTGAAATCGCGGTAGAAGACGATGTAGAGCTAAACAAACAAGAAAAAACCCGCGAAGTTGCCTCTTCTCAATGAATCTCTCTCAAAGATACTACTTCAAGATACGTTTTAGACCATGGAGTACTTAACCTTCTCAAGAATTGGCTCGAGCCGCTTCCTGATGGTAGCTTACCAAATATAAACATCCGCGCAGCTGTCTTGAAGATTCTCAAAGACCTACGTATCGATTTAGATCAAGACTGTAGAAGAGAACAGTTGAACAAGAGCGGTCTCTGGAAGGTCTTAATGTTCTTATCAAAATCAGAGGAAGAAACTACACCAAATAAGAGACTCGCTAACGAATTAGTAAACAAATGGAGCCGTATCATTTATAACAAGAGCACAAGATATGAGAACATGTATTGTCAAGAGGAACAAGAAGAGAATGAGCAAATTCTTTTAAAAAGACAGAACAAGGCAGTTCCTAAGGTGTCTGCAACAAAAGCTAGACACTTTAACGTAGAACTTGACTTTCTTGAGAAACGACTATGCAAGCTAGCAGCTAGTAGAGAAGTAGGAAGAGCGACAGTTCCGCAAGCAATGTCGATGGACTTTACGATCCATCCTCAAAAGGTAAGAGTCGACAAAAAACTAAAATCTCTTGCCAAGTTTCAAATGGACGATAGCAGCGTCCATAAAAGAATTACCGACAGACTTAAGAGGAGAAAGGCGCTCGGTAGGAAAGGCCAGCAACCAATAAAGATTAGTGCAACACGGCCACACGGCCACATCATGATGTCTAGTTCAAGATCTCCATTTGAATGATCCATCTTAATGATTTTCGTTTTCGTTTTTATTTGTATGTCCATTTGAAATGATCTATCTCAATAAACTTTTGTTTATTATATATAATTTACATCTCTATTTGAATGGTTTTAATAACAAAATGACTTTAATTTAATCTAATCACATTTTTATCTTTTTTTCTTTGATCTAAAATATATGTAGTTTTCAAATCATTCAAATTATTATAGTTGGCATTCATAAATTTATAATTTCATGAAATGTAACAAACTAATGTAAAAGGAACATGTAAATTTTTCTTTTATGGGTTATGAACACGGTCTTGCAAATTTTTGAACTTTTGATTCATTCATGCTTAACACGCAAATTTATAATGCATGGTTATGAACATGATCTTGCAAATTTATGAACTTTTGATTCATTCATGCTTAACATGCAAATTTATAATACATGGTTATGTACATGATCTTGCAAATTTTTGTTTTATGGCTTATGAATATCCAAAGTGCAATAGCAATTATTATCTTTATTTATGCTTGTTTTCAAGACATCTTAACCAATAGTATTTGATACTTTTTCTTAAAAACTACAATCTTCTATGAAAATCTATCTTCATGAAACAAACTAAAAAACTCAAAAAATCTATCTTCATGAAACGGAGGGAGTACATATATAATTTCGCTTTATATTGTTTGATTTGCATTCTACACATTAATCGTTTTATGTAACTGAAAAAAATGAAATTTAGTCATAAATATATATAAGTGCATGGTTGCAAATCAAACTTAATTAGACCATCCACAACCATGTATCTTAAATTTTTGATCTTACCAATTTTTAATTATAAATTCTCCATCACAACAATTTAAGAACTTTGATAAGAAATTATTCTTATTTTTCGTTCGTCCAATGGTAGTTCTTAAAAAAAAAAAAAATTAGAAGAACAAACCTGTATAAATTTTATTGATGCATTGAGCAAAGTCTTACTTCCAACAGATGCATAAGAGATTCACAGTGCTATAGATAATGTAAATGCCAGGAGGTTATGTGATGCAATGCTTATAAAGAAGATTGATACCAGAAAACCAAAGCATACATTAATTCGTGTGTTCAAAACATGATCCCAGATCAAAATCTATCTTTTCTTTGATTCAAAATCTATAAATGGGGGACTTCTCGTGGAAAGTTGATTCCCAAGTAGTAATTCAATATATCTCAAAGGCAATAAAGCACGACATTACTTCTTGCGAGAGAGCACGACACTAACCGCTATAGAGACGGTGATAATGGAAACAGGAACAACCTAATACTGCTTCGTCAAGTCGATAACAGGATGGGAAAAAAGCGTAAGGAAGTAGTGTCACCTTCAACATTTTGAGCTGTTCTTGCAGATGCTTCTAGAAAAAGCACAACATGTTCTTTGGCGTTCTCCTTCTTCTTTGCTAACAGCTCTCTTGTGAGCAAGATCACATTTGTTCCCGATCAGCATTATACTCATGTTAGGATTTGCATGTTGCCGAGCATCCTTCAACCAGCTCGCCAGATGGTTAAACGTCTCTCGCTTGCAACCAAAAAGTACAAAAATTCTGAGTTTTGAGAGCAGAATGATCAAAGCTTGAAATGACTTATTCGTAAACTCTTGCAATCCTTCTTTTGGTCGTCTACACATCTCAAAATTCCACAAAAATAGAGGAACTATATCACCATTTTTGTTAAGTAAGATTCAAATGGATGATGAACTTAACAACATCCTCCCAAAAGAGTAAATGGCAATATCATAACCAAGAATTTTATTCAGAACACAAGTAACTTCCCAAAACAAGTATATATACGAAGAGTCCTCAAGAAATACCAACTTCTAAAACCTCTCCAAGAGTCTAAGCTTAAAATTTTGCCCAAGAATACAGAAGTGATCATTTCCAAAACCTTGCTGAAAGTACACTGGTACGAAGGAATACTAAACCTGGTGATGTCGTAAACCAGTAAAGCTCCGGCTGCTCCTCTGTAATATGATCTGGTAATGGATCTAAAAGACTCTTGTCCAGCCTACAACATCACAAACTTGATTAAACCATAAAAAGCATCAAACAGAAACTGAGCCAGAAGCCACAAAACCCAAACTAGAGCAACAATTCAAACCCATACATTATCCAATGCAAAAGATGTTATCCTCTTTCACCTTTGTCTACACAAATTGAAGACGTAGTCCAGAATCTCGCAATTACCTCAAGCTGAAGAGCAAAATCATGGACCAGAATCTCGGGACACGATTCTCCAGGTTCGTCTTCGCAATTCCGGTGAAGGATTTCGAGATCGAGAGATCCAACGGCCTCCTTCTTCACCCATTTACCGTCGAGACTTTATCCAAAATCCCCCGTGCCGGTCTTCATTCTCCGATTTGGATCGGATTACCGACGGATTGGGATTGATTCTCCTCCAATTTCAGTTCATGCAGAACACATCTCCGACGAAATCGCCGTTACAGAGAGAGAAGAGAGAAAGATGAGCGTTATTATTATTTTTATTTAATTATCTACCATCCACCAATCCGTGACTGACACGTGGCAGCTCTTAAGCTGATCTAAAAAGACTAATATAAGCACCGAATCTTACCATTTCCCATTATTAATCCATTTAACATTTAATTTTTTCACTTAAGCAACTATGAAGATCACCTTTAAGAGTCGTGGTTGTGGATGCTCTTATGCTTTTATTGGATGTAAATTCACCTGGGGTTCCGTGATTGGAAACTTATGCCTTTAGAATCTTATGAATACGTTTATGATATTTGTCTTGGATTTTGGATTGAAATCTTATGAATATGCTTGTGATATTTGTCTTGGATTTTGGATTTGTTTTCTTTGATTCGAACCTACCCAGCTAGGGTTTATTGGATCTTATGTGATTTTTCTTCTTCTTTTGGATCATCATAAAAAAATGCTTTTATCAACAAACAAAAGGTTGCTATGTTCTTTATCTATTTTAGTAGTTCTTTATCTATTATTCTCTAGTTGTGTCTTATTTTAGTAACGATCGAATTGTTTGCCGGTGGCGGCGGGTAGAAAGCGTCGGAGAGGGACGGTGGTCTTCTTCCGGCAACACGAGAAACGACGACGGGACTTGTAATGAGAGAGCGGAGTGTTCTAATGAGAGTGGGGAGGTCCGCTCTTCCGTTGCCGCTTGGTTCTCCTTATCACCATTTTCCATCATTGTTTTGTCCTTCTCATCTACTTCAGTCACCGATGGTTCTATTTCTCCAACCTCCATCTCCGTTTAATCAACCTCCGGTGGTGATTCCGATTGCTCTACTTCCGGTGTTGATTCCCTTTCATCAACCTCCCCTCCGGTTCGTGCAAAAATCGGGCAGAGTGAGGAGAAGGAGATGAAGGGGGATCTTCATAAAGCTCATATGCTGAAAACCCTATTGAAGATTCGAGGACGAATCTTTCTTGGCCGGCGAGAACTGTCATAATAATTAGAATAATTGTCATTTATTTGTATTTTAATAATATTTATATTTATGATGTTTATCTTTTAGGAGTTTCTAGAATATTTCATAGTATCTAGGATTTTCTATGTTTTATTATAAATAAGATGTTTAAGCCTCTTTTTGTAATCAATTGATTCATTAATAAAATTAAAAAGCTTTTAGCTTTTCAGAGAAAAGCATTCTCTAAACCCTTATTTTCAGTTGATCTCAATGAATCCAGGAATGCGTTGATCTTAGGTATTCTCAGACTAAATAAGACATTGCATCTATCTAGCTCCCGCTACGTCAGAAAGGAATATTGCTTAGAAAGCGCTCCCGCTACGTCAGAAAGGAATATTGTTTAGAAAGCAAACAAGATGTCCAGTGAATTTCAACCTTCAGAACTTGTAGTAATGCTTAAAGTGAGGGTACGAGTACCCCTTCAAGTGATGCATGAGGTTTCAGAAACAACACGATCACTTGGAAGTCATAAAGAATATAATGAGAAGAATTTAAAAGCTGCTTCAAAGTATTTATTAAAAAATCAAAAATAAGAAAGGAGCTGATATTTATTTCTGGCACCTTGCCCTCTTCTCTCCTTATCCATACATTTATTTGTGGGCAACCAAGCAGTACTAGACACCAAATTGTACAAAATGCAAACGCTTCAAAGTGCAAAAACACAAATGAACATCCAAATGCTATTCTGTTTGCCCATAAACCTCAGTTTCTCATGTTAGATTACATCGAGCTTCAATGTGTCAAAAAATAATTCACCCGCCGAGAATGTTATACTCTTGAGAACTCTTGTTGCAACAAAAACTATATTAAGTTTTAGAATTATAAAACCAACGAAAGAAAGAAATACACAAATACCCATGATCTTAAGAAACCCTAATGAAAAGAAAACGTAGGTAAAAGAAGTAAAATTTACTTTTAGAAAAACCCTAAAACTTCTTATAACTTTAGTTAAATCTTAAAACAAATCACGTAACCACTTTTCTTGTGATTCACGTAATCATCTTCTCCATCTCAACCGTCGTCAACATCGTTTCTTCCCATGATTTCTTTTTGCAAAAGCTTAGTTTAAATTATCTAGGATCACATGCTCTGATATCAGACCAAATATTATAAAATAAGAATATTATATTGAGTTGTGTTATTCGAAATCTTATGATACATATACATAGTGATTATATTAACATAATGTTATTACCAACATAATGTCAATTTTTCTAAACGCATAAGGACATATGCTAACATAATACTATTACCAAACTAGTGTAAAATTTTCTATTCAACTGTATCATCATATAAAGGAAATTTCCTTGTATAAGAAGTAATATAGAGAGATCTGAAATATTCTTTAATTTGGGCTTCACAAATTTCACTTTATAGTTGAATCTTAATAATCCAAAATAGTGGTTCGCAAGATACGTACACATATTATTCTCCAAGCTATTTTCAATATTTTTACTTCTTTTCAGCACCTTCTTTTCTTTCGCTTTAATTTCTTTATTATTTATTCTTCTTCACGTTTCGTTTATTGTTTGGTAGTGTCTAATGAATATTATCCAAAGAACAAAAAGATTTGCTAAGGGGAAAAAGAGTAAAGAACAAAAAGCACGAACATGCAAAAACATAATAAATCAAAAGCAAAAAAAGATAATTCTTAAAACGATTTGGTTTTTCTATCGATGTATACACAATTTTGGTTTCATTAAATAACATTTCTATATAATTATTGTTTTTTCTAAATTATTCTTGGTTTAATTTAAAGGGAAAATCAAAACCATAACCATCTTTTTCATTAGATACAACAATAAGTTTAAACATGTCAGCCAATGATTAATAATGTCTCAACATCTCAAGTACACATTTCAAAGACCCCGTTTAATTATCAATATTACATATCTCACCCCTTAGTTCTTATAATAGTGATTGTACCCCTTCCTAATGTTTGTATCTTCGTGAACGCAACCACGGCTTTGCCTGATAGACCCGGTCCATGTGCGGAGACAGACGGACGGCACGCAAACACTCCAACCGGATGCCGAACCGGCCGAGCTGATGGCATGAGAATCCTCTTATTAATATCATTTAAGGTTACATCTTCTTCTCGACCACCTGGTTTGACCACTCCAAATGGATAGACCACTCTCTTTTTACTCTCGTAGTCATTCTTCTCTGTGATGCACATCTGCTAAATTAGTACATATTGATATAACCGCAATAATTTAGATGTAGATAGCTAAAGATAAACATTTCATTAACACAAAAGAGAAAACAATATGGCCCATAAAGGTTATATAAAAAAGAAGATATGGCCCCATATAATAAATTGTTTTTTTGGAAGGCAAGGCAGCTGTAACGAATGCATGTTAATCGGAAAAGGAAGGAGAGAATACATACTTGAAGTAGACGATGATGGTTCGAATGAGTTTTTCGAATCATCAGAAGAATCTGAAGAGATATTGATGGATGAATTGGGATACTCATCTGCTTAGAAATATATAAGAGAATTTAGTTAAAACGTATTATGAAACTATATATCTTATAATTATTGGGGAAATTCTCAAAAAATACCACTATTTTTAAAAAAAGTTCAAAAAATATCATTTTTTATTCAAATTTTTTAAAATACCACAAAATTAAAATGAAGTTTCAACATTCAAAACTAAATCCAAAACCCAAACTCAAACCCTACCCCCTAAAACTATATCTTAATTTATGAATAGTTAACCAAAATCTAAAATTTTAAACTACAAATCTATTGAAAATCAATTCTTGTATTTGTAGTATTTTTGAAACTATTGGAAAAAATGGTAATTTTGAAACTTTTCAAAAAAAAAAGTTGTACTCTGGAGAATTTCTAATTATTATACTATGACAACACTAATACTATGTAGAAAAAAAAAACTAAAATATGTATGGGTGACAGTAATGAAGAAGTAGGTCTCACCTGCAAACTGACTACTCGTGCAACTATAATTTTCAGAGAGGCCCCACTTATTCTGCATTATTATATTCCACGATCAACCAAATCAGTTTCATAAGAAACAAAAAAAAAAAATATATATATATATATATTTGATCAATTATTTAAATGAAAAACGACAAAACAAAGTATTTACATGTAAAACCTGAGAATTGTCAAAGTGGTTATTTGGTTTGTCCTCGGCATTGAACGAGAGACGTCTGCGTTTGCTTCTCACCCTGAATTCGATGAGTGCGTCTTCGAGGTAGCCTGTGGAAACGTCGCCGATATCCATCTCCGGCGAACGGAATATATGCTCCCGCGGTTCATCAATGTCCCCACATGAATCTACAAGTACATTGCATGGCCAAATTCCTCGCTTGTTAAATATAAAAAAGTTTTTGAAATACTAGTACAAATACATTCACCTCAACAAAAGAATACACTGTTTCGTTTGCATGAAGCCATTCTCGTACATTATAACAATCCCAACATAAATCATATCTATATATAAACATACATAAGCAAACCATAATATATATATAATTTTGTGTGTGTGGTTGTTTTATTTACCTAAATCGAAGTTTTGGTTGAAGAGTGATCCAAGATTATGGAGATCCCAAGTGGGGAGAGAGTAGAAAAGCTCGCTCATTTTTTTTATGAAAGATTTGTTGATTGCTCATGAATGTGATGAATTAGGAGAATACCATGTGGCTGTCTATTTATCATGGTGGGTGTGACTTTTGAGTAAAAAGGTTAAAATAAATTAAAATAAATAAAAAAACAAAAAAAGTAAAAGCAGTGAAGAATTCTATTAGTACTACTCAACACAGTCAACTGTCAAGAAGATAACAATAATGGTTGGATAGTGTGTGCCCATCAGGATTAATTTCAAACTAACAATTTAAAATTTATTGGTTTTTCGCGAGTTGGTGAAATAATCATTTGATTATACTCTTCCTTGCTAACCGCATTGTGTTATAGAAATTTGAAATTTTCTTAAAGAAATATAATTTGGTCTAGAAGTATTGCATTACATAAAGTGCGTATACATTTCTTTTACAATTCGCATACCAAACTCAGATTAAACTGATCACTGATGTAGTGATAATAAGTACGCTAATAGAAATTATCATATTGTGTTAGCTTTTGTTAATATATATATATAGCAAATGTATATATATGACGACATGATGTACAAAGCAAAACTATATGTCCTTCTTCTCCAATCTCTCCTACTCAAACATCGCCAAAGGCTATCTCAACAAAACCAAACCGTCGGGACCGAGTCCATTATGAATCTCCGGATGATGATGATGAAGAATATGATCGTGCCCTCCTCGACCCATCTTCAACCTTCCTGTCTGATCACGAAGATCTCACATCTTCAAGTTCGGCTATTAGAAGAAAGCATCATCACCTTCGTCTCGCTCTTCTTCGGCTAAGCCTCAACCTCAATCCAAGTCCATAAAAGATCATCGAAGAACTAAATTATCCAAGATTAAAATTCCACCGTTTATTACGAGCAAACGCCTTCTACTTCACTAATCCTCCTCTTTTCTTCTCCTTGATAATTAAATAGTTAATCATGTCTACAAATATTAATACTAATTCTTTGTTTTGTTGGAATGTTAGGGGTCTCTCTTCGTCACGTCGTCAGCGGATGGTAAAGGCTTGGTTACGGACACACCGTCCACACATAGGTGCCTTTTTGGAATCCCGAGTCCGCGATGAATCCGATGCTCACCACATCAAAAACACTATTGTTCCTACTTGGAATATGGATACCAACTATTCGCATTCCAATGCTGGGCGAATTTGGGTTGTCTGGGATCCAAATATACAATGTGTAACTTATTCCAAGTCTCCTCAGATGATCTCAATGGGTGTTACTGATCAGGTTTCCGGGTTTTACGCTACAATGGACTTTGTTTATGCTAGTAACTTGTAGACTAAGCGGCGTATTTTCTGGAAGGACCTAATTTCCATAGCGTGTGATCCACATGTCTCTTCGCGTCCTCTCTTAGTCCTTGGCGACTTTAATCAAATTCTGCACGCCTTGGAGTATTTTTCCTCTACTCCGGCCCCTTTTCCTCTCTCCGGAATGGCGGATCTTCATCAATGTTTAGACCAAAGCGAATTGTCTGATTTGGTCTACAAAGGTGCTTTTTACACATGGTCTAACAAAGGCAGCCTTGTTCTCAAATCTCGCAAGCTAGACAGAGCCTTAGTTAATGAAGTGTGGCTGCTCTCCATACCTCGGGCTTCTGCATTCTTCGACTCTCCTGGTTCTTCGGACCACTCGTCGTGTCTCGTCTCCCTTCCTTGCTCTCCCAGAGCTCGATCGAAGACCTTTCGCTACTTTAATTTCATCGCCACACATCCCCTTTTTCTAGATAAAATCTCATTGACTTGGACGAATTGCACTCCAATGGGTTCTTGTATGTTTGTTTTTGTAGGCAAGCTTCGTGCGGCTAAGGATTGTTGTAAGCAACTAAACAAGGATGGATTTGGAAAAATCCAGGATCGAACCGCAGCCTACGAAGTTCTTAAGCAGGCCCAGCTTGCCCTTCTTACTGATCCTAGTCATGTCAACAACCAGGATGAGCTTAAGGCTCGTGACGCTTGGCTTTTATTGGACAATGCTTTGGAATCTTTTACAGGCAAAAGTCTCGTATTAAATGGCTCAAAGCTGGTGACGCTAACACTAGATTATTTCATCGATGGGCCCTGTCCAATGCCCAACGAAACGCTATTATATGCCTTCGCGCTGAGGATGGTTGCTTAGTCACATATGAGGCTACTATTAAAGACATGGTGGTTTCTTATTTTGCCAATCTTCTAGGCCATGCTAACCCTTTAGTCTCTCCTCCTTCGATCGAGTTCCTTCGCCAACTCTACCCTTACCATTGTGACGACGCTCTCCGCCACATCCTCTCTATTATCCCAACTCATGCTTCAATTATCTCAACCATCTCCTTCATGCCTTCTAACAAGGCTCCGGGACCTGATCGGTTCCCTATCGACTTTTACCGTTCTGCTTGGTCGATTATTGGTAATGAGACTATTAATGGGTACTTGAGTTTTTCAGGTCTGGAAAGCTTCTCAGGCAACTCAATGCCACGACTATTACCCTCATTCCTAAGATCACCGGAGCTGAAAAACTCACAGATTTTTGACCAATCTCCTGCTGTAACCATTTTTACAAGATCATATCTTCGATTCTAGCAGGTCGTCTCAAGATTCTAATACCCAAGGCTGTCCAACATAATCAAGTGGGTTTTGTTCAGGGTCGTCAGCTTTGCGAGAACATTCTGCTCGCATCGGAACTGATTGATGGCTTCAATAAATCAGGACCTGTAACGAGAGGCCTTTGACAATCTTCATTGGGACTTTATTCTTCAGCTTCTCCATGCCTTTCATTTCCCTCCGATCTTCGTAGGCTGGATCAGAGAATGCATCTCTACTTCCTCCTTTTCCATTAATCTCAACGGTGATCTGACAGGTTATTTCCAGGGCGGAAAAGGCATCCGTCAGGGTGAACCTTAGAGGTTCCTTCGAAGTGAGTCTGAAGCAGATCCCATGCTTCCTTTGCTGTTTCACATCCTTGAATCAGCTCGAAGGTCTTCTTAGTTACAGAAGAATGTATGGCAGACAAGGCTCTGGCGTTGTACTTGGCCTTCTTTAATTCTTCCTCCGTCCATGTCTCCTCTGGTTTGGGAGTCCTGAATCCATTATCATCTACTATCACAGGCGCTTCCCACTGTACCAGTACAGATCTCCAGGCCAGTACATCGATTCCTACGATTATGAACTTCATCCTAGACTTCCAGAAACCGTAGTTTCCGCCATCAAGTATCACCTTATAATTGTTAACCAATTCATCATAGCTATCCATTTTCTCCACAATATCTCACATGTAGTAATACGAACAAGTGCCGCTCTGATACCAAATGAAAATGTAATAGCTACTGCTTCAGAACAATCACACTAATAGTTCTGAATAAGAACACAACACACGGGGTTTTTCCAAAACACTTTACTAGTATTGATTGATAAAATACTTACACGTATTAGCCTCAACCCATTCCTAGCCTTTCCTGTTCACGAATCACACTTGATATCGTGAACCTCTCTCTACCCCTAGCCCTAGATACAAGATCTCTTTTTTCCCTCGAAACCCTTATCCCTTTTGCTAAGATTTGCTCTAGTTGTGTTAACTCTTCCCACGAGTAAACACACCCTATTTATACAAGTGGCCTGCGGCTTAACCTAGCCTTGCCCTCTACTCCATGCTAGATTTACTCTTCGATATAAATCTTCATGGATAAGTACACTTTCCTTATCTTCTCCTAAGAATAAGAAAATCTTCAAGCTTGAGTAAATCTTCTCCAAAGATATCCTCCAGCCTTCTTTGAGTGCTCATCACGTCCTTACTTGCTTGGACTGATCCACTCCACAAGCCCATCAAGCTTCAAGCCCACCAGCTGGCCCGCACCTCTTCTGAAGTACTCCCATCTGGTGCTGCTACAGATTGCTGCTTCAACAACTGCATCTTCAGGTATGACTTGATTTAGTCTTGTTATGTAGTACACAATAAATAAAGTAACGATGACTCAATGAACTATTATATCTTTGTTTTGTACATCTACTTGAATGCGATAACTACTTAGCGCCAGTTGTAATAATATCGTCCTTGAACTTGGCTTCGAAGTTTTAATTAGACTGGTAGTGAATATATACTTTGTATAACCACCAAATTGATAGCATATAAATAACGAAATATATACATTTGAAACATGGTAAAAATGAAGTGGATATTAACTATCATAGAAAATGTAAGAGAAAAACAACGACGAGCGATAAATATATATATGTGTACTAAGTAAAGTAAGATGGTTTATCAAGATCATGCATGTCGACCAAAAAAAAAAATGTTTCACATTAGAGAAATTCAAATTTTCAGCTTTAGGTTTGTGGAACAACCTGGTCTTCTATTAGGGCATCCTTATTGGAGATCCTAGAAGGTCTAAAGTGTTTATAAAATTATTAAATTGAGTAAAAAGAAGAAAAAGAGTGTTTTTGTGGGGTATATTGAAATATAAAATTTGAGTAGAAGGAAGAAAGAGAGTGTGTTTAAATATAAAATTAATAAAAGTTGAGTAAAAGAGAGAGAGAGGGATCTAATATTGGATCTTTTGGAGAGTGTGTTTAAAAGTAAAAGAAAATGTTTAAATATAAAATTAATAAAAGTTGAGTAAAAGGATGAAAGAGAAAATATAAAGTTGAGTAAAAGGAAGAGAGAGTGTGTGTTTTAATAATTTTATATGGCCTTTAGACCTTTTAGAGTCTGCAATAAAGATGCCCTTATGGCATGTACAATGGTGACACCGAAGGGTCTAAAGAGGTGTTCTTATAATATAAAAGTATTAAAATTTGAGTAAAAGGAAGAAAGAGAGTGTTTTTGTGGGGTATATTGAAATATAAAATTTGAGTAAAAGGAAGAAAGAGTGTTTTTGTGGATAAAATTAGATATTTTGGAGAGAGAGGGATCCAATATTGGATTTTTTGAAGAGTGTGTTTAAAAGGAAAAGAGAGTGTTTAAATATAAAATTAATAAAAGTTGAGTAAAATGATGAAAGAGAAAGTATAAAGTTGAGTAAAAGGAAGAGAAATGGTGTATTTTAATAATTTAAAAATGACATTAGACCCTTAAGGATCACCATTGTACATTGCCTTATTAGGTATTTTTTCCCTAAGGATTTTACTTTCATATTTCTTCCCCATCGTGGGGTCATGTCATACCTATATCACGTTTACTCCATCATTACCTACCATTATTCCAATATTTGGTTATATTATAGAAGTTGCATAGTTTTTGTTTGTGTACCATATATTTATGTACGATCATGAGAATATAGGCACAACGCAAGCATACTAATTACAAACTCGATCGTCTTAAAACTCGAAGACAAATCTTGGATAAGATAATAATTTATGGCTTGTTGACAATTTTTCTTTTTGGTATAAGATTAGCTAGTTTATGGCTTGTAACGATTATTGAAGTATAATGTTTTTAACATATCTCGTTTTCAATTTAAATATTCCCGTTCCGCAAAAATAATCAATCGTAAGATTTGTTTCACATTCAAAATTCTGAAACGAAGTGTGCAAAGTTATACAACAATTAATCAGTCTATTCTTGAACAAATTACCACACATTTGTTAGACAAAACAAAAAGAATTACTTTATATTTATATATTACCTATATCTTAAAATATGTAAATGTGACACCCAAAATGCTTTTTTTCCTCGATTGCAATGTTTATAGCCGGCATACGAACTCTGAGTGGGGCCGAATGTAGGCATGCTTGTGGGGCCCATCATGAAAAATGAGAAAATTTCAACCCGTATCATTTGTGGGACCCACGTCTTTAAATTCGACTTTGAATGGTCCAACAAACACCCTCAGATATGAGAAACTACACTAACGAATAACGATTTTAGTTAGATGATTGCAAGTTACTGTGTTTTCTTTACATCAAAAATCAGACGATCTCAACCATTGACAATGAGACTCATTGTTGGATATTATCCCTGAAATCCGGTCTAGAAAGGCTTTTTATATTCGAGTCTGATTATAAACAAAAGTGGATCTAAAACCTAGAAAATCGCTAAACTAGAAAGAGGCAAAACGTATATTTAAATATGTCTGGACCTGAATTATTGGCCAATTAACATGATGAGTTTAAGAATGTTCAACCGCCTCAGTCAACAAAGTTGGAACGAGTTAGCGAATATCCAGCGTCCCAACTGCAATCTTGACATTCCTAGAAGATAAATCTGAAAGTGCCTGAAATCTCCTGAACCGTGGAGAGATACGTACGTGTGGAGCTGAATGGTTTAATTGCCATTTATTTCAATTTGATTAGTATAGTATTTTTCAGTTATTTAATATTTAAATTAATAATTAAATTTTATGTAAACAATAAAAATAATACAAATCAGAGATTTAAAAGATTTTTTGCCAATGGGAGTGTTCCTAGGACTAAAACTTATTTTCTGAATTCACGTATAAATTCTTAATGTAGAATCTAGCTTTTACACTAATCTATTTCTTTTTTGTTATATATTTCAGAAATAGTTAAATTTTTTGAAGCCAAAAACTTTAATCTGGGGTCAAATCACCACAAACTACGAGTAAATTTTCGTACGTAGCATTGCAAATATGCAACATACGATATTCAAATATATAAAAAGGATTTTCTTAAATGATATATATGATTGATCCATGATAATATTAAAACCTCTAGGTCCGAGCAGATTTCTTTTAGATCCCATAGTGCAGAATCATGAGATAATATTCCAATATAATATTCTAATATACTGTTTTACACAGAAACCATTTACATAGTGGGGGTAGATTTTAACCAAGTCTTATATTTTTTCCCATTAGGACACGTAATAATTGGTTTTTTATATATGTAAAAACTACGTACTACTAATAATTATTTTAAATAATAATATATCTTCACGGATACTACTGCACTAATCATATCGATCATTTGAATTTTCTTTTGGTAACTGGCATTTTCTTTTTCGCTTTGTCTGAAACTCATTAAATTTCCAGAACTTACGATTCCCTTATATAACTTGTTGCGATTTTAAAATAACCACTAAAAAATAAAGCCACACTTAAATAAAAAACACAGATGCTTAATTTTAAATCGATGAGAGAATGTTGTTAAAAAAAAAAAAAAAATTTAGGCTTTGAATTGAGTTCATAGTACTATTTTTTAGGGCATCTCCAACTCTATTTTAGATCTCACTCTAAAAGGAAGTTTATAGTAAATTTTTTTGCAAATCCACTATAAATCACACTCTATAATAGAGTAACTATATTTTTTACTCTACATGTAGAGTAATCTTATTTCTCACTCTATTCTAAAGGTGGAATTTATTTATAAAAATAATCCTTTAACTTTTTATTCATTCAACTTCATACCTAAAATATATTATTAAAAATATATTTTTGTTATGGTTCTAAAATTGTTGATAAAATGATTAATGGCCCTTTAACAAAACTACAAAATGATAATCAAAATTCATATTAAAAGAAAACTTTTAACCAACACAATTAAAATGCAACAAAATATTTCAAATACGATGAAATTTATTAATGAAAAATAATGAAATTAAGATAAATAACATAATTATGTGTTAGATGATATAATGACTACATGTATCATTTTGCATAACATGATAATCGAAGATGAGCGTGATCTCGATGCACCGATTGAAATCGATGAAGAAGCTCCGCCTCCGGAGGTTGAATTAGTGGGAGATGATAATATTCAATTTTTTGGGTGAATTAAAGGAATCAAAGATAAAGAAGCTCATTTTTCGATTCATAATGATTTAGTTGATCATTTGTGGAAAATTTCAATAATATTAATGCTTAGATTATATTATTTTCTCTTTTTCTATTGTGTAATGTAGTTTTATTTCTATAATAAAAATTTAATTAAAATAATATTATGATTTTAGTGAATTATTGTTAATTATAATATAGTTGGGTAAAATATGTAATTTTTGATAAATTAATAATTAAACTGAAAAGAATATAATAAGAATATAATTTTTAAAGTGAAATATAGAGTAATGTGTAAGGAAAGTGTTATTGTCATGTTTCTGAATGAGAATACAAAGGATACTTATACAATGAAGAGGAGACCTTAGACAGCTAATTACAATCAATCCCTAAATCATAGTGGTCAAATATTCACATATCTTTCATATCATCAATCATATCTCTAATACGCCCCCTCAAGATGGAGGGGCGAGAGTCACTCCAATCTTGTCCCTTAACTCAATAAAACGAGCCGGCGGTAAAGGTTTAGTAAGCGTGTCAGCCAATTGGTCCTTGGTAGTGACATGGGCAACCTGTAACGCGCCTTGTTTAATATGACCACGAACGAAATGATAATCAAGAGCGATGTGCTTCATCCGGGAATGAAAGACTGGATTAGCACAAAGAAATGTGGCGCCAATGTTATCACACAACACAATCGGTGGTTTTGGAAGCAAAAGACCAAGATCAGTGAGCACATTGCATATCCAGAAAAGTTCAGCTACTGAGTTTGCGACAGCTCTATACTCAGCTTCGGTAGAGGACCGAGCATCTCCTTTTT
This sequence comes from Draba incana, assembly GCA_963576765.1. Lineage (NCBI taxonomy): Eukaryota > Viridiplantae > Streptophyta > Magnoliopsida > Brassicales > Brassicaceae > Draba > Draba incana. Next base: position 25,200,142 of record OY755208.1, read on the forward strand.
GTTTCTTTGCGGTTCCAGAGATAGGGTGGCTTCCAAGATAGATAATGTACGCATTTGTAGACACATAATCATCGGAATCTCCAGCCTAATCTGCATCCGAGTAAGCGTGAAGCTGCATATCATTCTTGGCAGAGTAAAAGAGACCATGAGACGGTGTACCAGCTAAATACCGGAGGATTCTCTTGGCTGCCTGCCAATGATCTTCACACGGGCGATGCATGAATTGTGAGAGCCTATTAACAGCGTATGAAATATCTAACCTCGTGAAAGCAAGATATTGCAAACTGCCAATGAGCTTCCGGTACTCCGAGGGATCGAAAAGTGTAGTACCAGAATTGAGAGTGAGTTTCGGAGTAGTTACTGGTTTGGCATTGAGCATATTATATCGGTGGAGAAGATCGAGAACGTACTACTGCTGAGACAAATGAAGACCCTTGGACGTTCTATGTGCCTCGAGTCCAAGAAAGTAATGAAGATCCCCCATGTCCTTTACCGAGAATCGATCAGCAAGGAATTGAAGTATATGATTGATATCGGCTTTGCTATTTCCTGTAACAAGTATATCATCGACATAGACGAGGAGATAGACAAATTGTTTACCACGCTGGAAGACAAAAAGAGATGTATCTGCAAGAGAGTTCTTAAAACTGAGGCTAAGAAGAAATGATTGGAGTTCGGTGTACCATGCCCGAGGAGCTTGTTTAAGACCGTAGACAACCTTGTTAAGTCGACAACATGAGAAGGATTATCCGAATCAACGAATCCTAGAGGTTGCTCCATATATACTTCTTCGGTTAAGGTGCCTTGGAGGAATGCATTATTGACATCAAGCTGTTGAATCGGCCAATCATTAGCCACTACAACGTTTAGAACCAAGCGGATTATGGTGGCCTTGATCACGAGGCTAAACGTTTCAGTATAATCCTCTCTGTGTTGTTGGTTGTATCCCTTTGCAACAAGTCGGGCTTTACATCGATGGTGAAAACCACTTGGCAAAAACTTATTTGTAAAAAGCCATCGACAACCAACAACAATGAAATGCGGTTGTCTAGGCACCAAATCATAAGTGTGATTTCGAGCAAATGCTGTCATCTCATCAGATATTGCTCCCCGCCATCGTTTATCATTCATAGCCTGTTTAACCGTGTGTGGCTCAATGGGAATCAAGATGGAGAGAGCGGCTGAGTTGTTATATTTGGGGTTGGGTTTCACAATGTGATTCTTCCGCCAAGTAGTCATAGTGTGAGTGTTTGGCGGAGCAGGAGGTATAACGGTGGTGGTGTTTGTGGTTATCGTCGATGGGATAGAGGAAGTGTTTGGGTGAAGATTTGTGTGAGTGATTTGGGCTTGAGAAGTCACTGTATTTGGGCCTTGGTTGTTTAAGGAAGGTGATGGATTATTTGGTGGTGATGGATTTGTGTGAGTGATTTGGGCTTGAGAAGTCACTGTATTTGGGCCTTGGTCGTTTAAGGATGGTGATGGATTTGAGGATATGAAAGGAGATGGTTGTTGTGGGGCCACAGGTTCTGAATTATTGGGGGAGAGAGAAGAAGAGTCAGAGTCAGAAGACAATACATGAGAGTTTATCGATGGTGATGATGATGCCGCCGATGATGAGGAGCCGGAGAGGTGAGGGATGGGGCTCGGGGGTCCAGTCGGAGTGAGCTGTATCTGCGGCGAAGTTGTGTGAGTTTCTCGTGGAGTGAATTGAGGAATTGGAATAGGAGAGGCCACAGGTGAGGAAGATACATGGACTGGTAAATCGAGCAGTTGTGAGGAGGGTGAGAGCTTTTAGAGTTGCTTGAACGTGAAAGAGTTTTCATCAAATTTTTCGTGACGCGAGACAAAGATACGGCCAGTGTTGCGGTGAAGGCAGAGGTATGTACTCTGAGTTTGAGAATATCCGATGAATACACAGGGAGTCGATCGATCTTGTAGTTTGTGCTTGTTATAGGGTATGAGCCAAAGAAAGCAGTGACTACCATAAACCTGTAGCTTATCGTAATTGGGAGAAGCGCCAAAGAGTTTATGATACGGTGACTCCATGGCTAGCACTGGTGTCGGTAACCGATTGATGCGGTAAACATCGGTTGTGAATGCATAAGACCAATACGATTTCGGCATACCCGCATGTATAAGCAGTGTAAGTCCTGTCCCAACGATATGCCGATGCTTTTGCTCCGAGACTCCGTTATGTTCAGGCGTGTGCAGGGGAGAGGTGAGATGTGAAATTCTAGCTTCCATGAGAACTTGTCTTAGTGCTAGGAATTCTCCACCATTGTCAGAGTATAATGTTCCTATTTTAGCACCAAACTTGTTCTCAACCAGTGACTTGAACGCAATAAAAGTATCACGCACTTGAGATTTCAACTTTAGCGGATAAAGCCAAGTATACCGCGTGTAGTGGTCAACAAGCACAAGGTAGTACTTGTATTTATCAACAGATATAACAGGAGAGCTCCAGAGATCCGAGAATATGTATTCCAAGGGTATTGTAGAGACAATTGATGTTTGAGAAAAATGGAGTTTATGAGTTTTACTAATGGCACAATCGGAACACAGAGTGTTTAAAGAGTTTGAGCAGGGTAATGAAAAACGACAAACAATTTTTTAAAAATTTTTAGAAGAGGGATGGCCTAGGCGATGATGCCAATCGGCATATGATAGTTTGGTTGTTGTAGCCGCAAAGAATTATTGGAACGGGTTTGGAGAACCAGACCACTCATACAGCTCATCTGTGGTTGTTCCATGAAGCAATGAGACCCCCGAGCTCAGATCCTTCACCTGAAATTTATTGGGGAAAAATTCAACAGAGATTTTATTATTGTTGCAAAGGCGATATACGGATATGAGGTTTTTACGTATATGCAGAACACAGAGAACACTTTTAGTGTTAAATTACGAGATGGAGAGGATAGAGAAAGGGAACCACTATGAGTTATGGACAGGCCCGAGCCATCACCGATGAGAACCGCGTCTTGACCGTGATAAGGCTGATGGATGTCGAGGTTATGCAGATCACTCGTCATGTGATGCGTAGCACCACTATCCATCAACCAAGCATTTGAAGGAGTCGGAGAAGTCATGGCGACATTAGCACGAGGCTGCCATGGACGAAACTTTGTCGATTGCTGGTTGTGTTGCGGGACAGCGTGTTGGGACAATTGAGAGCATCGTTTGGCACTTTGGCTGAATACACCGCATAACTGGCACTTCCCTTGGTAACCCTTGGTGCTCCTTGTGTCTGATTTTTGTGACTGGGAAGAGGATTGAGGTTTGTTCCAGGTTGATGATGATCGTTGTTGTTGCTTTCCACTGTATTGTTGAGGTCGGGTGTGAGCAATGTTTGCCGAGACAGAATGCGCTGCATCTAGAGAGAGGAGTTTAGCTTCTTTGGTGAGAAGCTTCTCATGGACTTCGGTGATAGTAGGAGTAACGTCACGGCCTTCGATTTGTTCTATGACCGCCTTGTACTCTTCAGGTAGTCCCTTAAGGACATCCATGATTTGGTCTTCATGTGAGATCGATGAGCCGAGGAGGGCTAGCTGATTGAACCGAGTAACTAGACCTTGCATATATTCATCAATGGTGTTTTCACTTTTGCGAAATATCTGTAACTGTTGTTTAAGTTGTAAAATGTGTCCGCGGCTGGGTTTGGCGTAGGTTGATGCAACAATATCCCACATTTGAGCAGCGGTTTGAGCCGTGGAGACGAGAGGTTGAATAGTCATAGACATGGTGCCTAAAAGAGCATTGTATATAAGTTTGTCTTGTCTCTTCCACTTGGAGAGAGCTGGATTTGCAGAGCTTTAGTTGTTGACAGTGATTGTTGCAGGAAGAGGCTGAGTCGAGCCGTCAACATGGCCAGCGAGGTCATACCCATCAAGAAGGGAATGAATCTGAAGCTTCCAAGTGAGGTAATTGGTAGAGTTGAGTTTTGTGATGTTGGACATGTTTATATTCAGGAGAGCTGGAGTAGCATCAATGGTTTCAACCGTAGTTGCCATGGTAAGGAGATGTGAGGTGAATAGAGAGGAGAAGAGAGGGGCGGTTGCTACAAAAAAAAATTAGGGTATCGATAGGCTCTTGATGCCATGTAAGGAAAGTGTTATTGTTATGTTTCTGAATGAGAATACAAATGATTCTTATACAATGAAGAGGAGACCCTAGACATCTAATTACAATCAATCCCTAAATCATAGTGGTCAAATATTCACATATCTTTCATATCATCAATCATATCTCTAATATAATGGGTTGGAGAAAACTCTTACTCTAAAATAGAATAACTCTATTTTAGAGTGAAAAATAGAATTACTCTATTTTAGAGTGAAAAATAAAGTAATTGGTTGAAGATGGTCTTATATCGGTCATTTGAATTCATTCGACTCTTGTTTGTCTCTAGTCTTCACATTTGTTCACGGCAAAGTGTGCCTTCTCATCTTTGACATTCTTATCTCGGCCCATTTCCGATTGTAATGTCCAACAATTAGTTTAGTTACCAAATGGTTCTTGGTCTAATGATTTCCTCATCACAAAAAGTGATAAGAGGTCTCTAGTTCAAGTCCGCTTGAGAAGAGGAGGATTTCCAAAAGATATTGATTAAAAGCTGACTCCATATCAACGAAAATTAAAATTTTGGCCCAGGCTTGGAGATTTTTTTTTTTTTTAAATTAGTTAGTCATTGGTTGTTTAAATGCTTCCCTCTTTTAGTCGTTTGGCTTTTGGAACACTTCATAGTTCGCAGGTTTTTGGTTTCGGAGACATCTAATTGTTCGCCAGCTTATGGTGTAAGACTTATGTATTTCATTTTCCGTAATTTTATCAATAATTCCATATGACATGAAAAAAGCATAAATAATACACCCAACACAAAATTCTAAGAAAATATGTGTGACAAATAATTTAAATGGTTATACAATTTGATAATTCAAAACCATATGTAATATTGTAGGGCCTAAACACACAATACATGCATATTAAAGCATTCGGTTTTGTAGATGGTTATCATTTTGATGATGAAATTAAAGGAAACTACTTCAAGATATCTGAAATATACCAAAAGTAATCGAACCGAATTTTATAAGTACATTAAACGAAATTTAGAAAAATTAACCACATTTTGACACAAAAAAAAAAACTATCCACACCAGTTTTCATCAAAAAATTTGTGGAGTTTCAAGGAACCAATTTGACTAGAGCAAAGCAAACCGGATTCACAGTCTAGTTACCTAGCTGAACCGAACCAAATCCTAATGTTAATAGAGCAAACCGTTTTCTGGTTCAGTCTGGTTAAGTAAACCAATTTGATAAGAGCAAACCGGATTCTCAGTCTAGTTAGCTGAAGGGGGATAATACGGGGAAAAACCCTCGCCGGCGTTGGCTCTCAAATCGATTCCTTTCGTTTCTGGGTTTAGGTTAAGAAATGCAGAGATCATCTTTACGGTTGCTAATTGGGCAGAGCCGGCGAGGTTTTTGCACTAGCTCCGAGAAGATCGTTGCTTCGGTGCTTTTTGAGAGATTACGTGTTGTGATACCCAAACCAGATCCTGCTGTTTACACTTTCCAGGAGTTCAAGTAAAGCTCTCTCCTTTTCTCTCTTTGTGTAGATTGCTCGTGCTCTGTGTAATTTTGGCTTAAAAATGATGTGAATCCGAGAGAAAATGGGGGAAAATTGTATAACTATGTGATTGGATAGAATGATTTTGTCTTGTGGAATCAAATAGGATTTGAGTCATTGAGCTGTGAAATTTACGATCTCATAGGAATGATATTGTTGCTCTATTGCAGATTCAATTGGCAACAGCAGTTTCGTCGTAGATACCCTGATGAGTTCTTGGACATAGCTAAGAACAGGTAATTAATTTCCTTAAGTTTGTGCTTTTCTCAATCATGGTGTGTCAAAAGCATAAATCTGCTCATACGGTTGATTGTTCATTCAACTTTGTGTAGTATTTATAGCTCCATGATTTATCGGTTCTTAGTTATTGAGTAACCAGAGCAGCACTACCTTGGCTGTAGTGAAAGTTTACTACTGTTATATGCTCATAGATAATATATATATATATATATATAGTGAAGGTTTTGTGACGAATTCTAGCTAAGTGTAAATTTGATCCAAGTGTTGTGAAGCTTCCTTGAAAACTCCATTTCATTTTTGGTTTAACTTTTGATGCGTGAACTCAGAGCCAAGGGTGAATACCAAATGGACTATGTACCTGCTCCAAGAATTACAGAGGCGGACACGAAGAACGATAGAAAGTAAGTTGTTCGAAGCTTTAAAACGATATGAACTTGTGTCCTCTTTCGCTGATGATCGGTATTTTACTCTTGGAAAATGCTGCCTGCTATTATAGGTCATTATACAGAGCTCTTGACAAAAAGTTGTATCTTCTCATCTTTGGTAAGCCATTTGGAGCTACTAGTGACAAACCTGTCTGGCATTTCCCTGAAAAAGTCTACGATTCTGAGCCAACTCTTCGCAAGGTTTGCCACTACTTCAATCCACAACACCATCAATTCTGTTCCCGTGCTTACTGTTGACTTGTTGTCTTGTAAATCCGGTTTTTGTAGTGCGCGGAATCTGCTTTGAAGTCAGTCTTAGGAGACCTCACTCACACATACTTTGTTGGAAATGCTCCGATGGCTCACATGGCTATACAACCTACAGAAGAAAAACCTGATTTGCCGTCTTACAAGGTAAGAAAAACAAAGCTTTACGGGTTTTCACTACAGCTTTCATCGAATCATTGAACTTGACGGGTTCTCTTTTTATGTTGTTGTCGTTGTGTAGAGGTTCTTCTTCAAATGCAGTGTAGTAGCAGCATCGAAATACGATATAAGTAACTGTGAGGATTACGTGTGGGTAACAAAAGACGAGCTCTTGGAAATCTTCCCTGAGCAAGCTGAATTCTTCAACAAGATGATCTTTAGCTGAGTCACAATCACATCACAAAACTCCTCCCTTCTTCTTCATCACTAAACAGATCTTTCTGGTCACTGTAATAAACACCATTTCTCTGTTTTTTTTTTACTCAGAGGTGACTTTAAAGTAGCTTTTGTTGTTCACACTTTGATCTGAAATTGTTGAATGTAGTTTTGGCTTCTTTCTTAAACAAAATCATATTAGGATCTGAAATTAAAGAACAAAAAATTCACGGCACCGGATTTGTATCTTCTTCTCCTTCTCATTCCAACTTCTTATTTCCGTCGCTTACGAATCTACTAAATCGTTCGTTTCATGGCAGCGGATTAATGGTACGGTAGTGATTTCCGATTGTTTACCGTTGGGATTATCATCGGATTTCGAAATTGTTCTGCCGTTTGTTTAATTCTGAAGTCGATTGTTTGATTTTTTTTTTTAATTCTGCAGTCGGAATCACTTATGTGATTAAGCAAAAGCTCAAGCTCCGAGTAGAATCATAACAAAAATGATTCTTAGTCAGTTTAATTAAATGCGTATTCGTGGTTTATTCATGTTTTATGATGATGTAGAATGAAGAAGTGTAATCTAGAAACTAATGAAGAAATCTGTGGAATGAGAGAAAACACAGATGTTGTATAAGCACAAAACAATGTTGTCAAGAAAACTAAATCCTTAGATGTAAAAAAACTGAAAATGATGAACAAAATGATAATGTCAAGTCATACCCAACTCACGGAGGTAGTCTATATTTTTTTTTTGGTTTCAATCCTCTCAAATGTCCACAAAAAATATGCGTATCATTGGAAACTCTCAATTTCATAGTGTTGTGTTCACCACTAAACAATTATTGTCATACCTCTTAGAACATCTCCAATGCATTCATCAAAACTTTATTTATAGAGCTTTTTTTGTTCCAATGGGATACACTAAAACTTCAAATTTGAAGTTTTGAATAGTGAGACTCCATATTTAAAGTTTCACTATTTGAAGTTTCATCTTTTTTTTTTTTTGCATTTGAGTTCTTATGTTTCTATAAATCATATAAATAATCTTATTTATTTTGTTGTTTATGTCCCAATTTTTTTGTATCTTATAAATATTTGACATAAATTCTTATAAATTTAAATTTTCACATATAAAATTACATTGTAAACTTAAAATTAAAAATAAATTAATAAAATACAAATATTAAAAACATATATCGGAGCATTACGGAAATAATTTTAATGAGTAGTTTGTTATTTTATTTATAATTTTTAATTTGTAATTTGGTTTTTGGGTGTTTTTAGATGTAATTTGTAGCGTCTCTGTCCCAGGATCATATACCGGGGCTATTTATTTTGGGATAGGCTAGATCCCAGTCAAGAAATGACTAAAGGATAAGCTTATCCAATGGAAGCTCAAATGAGTTAGCCAAAGAAAGAAGACCATTAAGCAAAACTAGCTTAGTAAGCTGGACAAGCTGAATAAGCTAGCTAGCTAAGCTAAACTAGCTGACCAGCTGGACTACTAGCTGACCAGCTAGAGTACTAGCTACCTAGCTAGAGTACTAGCTACCTCATCTAGGCGAGCTGGGCGGCAGCTCAACTCAGCTGGGTGAGCCGATCAACTACTGACCCAGCTTGGTGGACCGATCAGCAGGAACCCAAGTTGGGTGGTGTAGGGTGGTCACTCAAGCTGGGTGCCAACACCAAAGGGTGCCAACGCCAAAAGACACATCCTTTCACAAAGGGTGGGGGAACGAATGGGTACAAGTCCCAAAGGACACATCCCTTGGTAAAAGGAACCCTTCTAACCCTTATATAAAGGGTTGATGGGCAAGGGAAACATCATCAGGTTTTTGGGAGAGAAACTCTCTAAAAGAGAGAGAGAAACCTCATACCAAGACATATATCTCACTAAAAATAGGATTGGGATTATCATGTTCATGTTGGGGAGCGATTAGGTAGATCTGAGGAGGATACACGGTCGTTCTAAAGGAGATTATGGTGGTCCGGATATTGAAATCCGAGAGAGTAATCTCCCGTCAAACCGAGTCTTGTGGGGGAAGGTTGGTTGAGTGACTTGGTTTTGATGGGGGATTGGTGAGACAAGCATCTTGACGGTTACAGTGCAACTCCGAAAGGGTGCAACACGAAAAGGTGCCATCTTGAAAGGGTGCGACCAAGAAAAGGGTGCGGCCACGAAAGGGGGTGACCGCGAATGGTTAAAACGATGATCATGGATTAAACGAGGAGGACTCGGTCTCTTTGTATACCAAGTCAGTGGGGATGGTTAGTTGAATGACTAAGTAACGAAGGGATCCATCAAGCCGATACATGGGTATTGGACGAGGGAACAAATCTGCGAATTGGCTAAGGTAGGGCCTAAACCTTCTTGTAGATCGATTGGATACTTGCTAGATCTAGGCTGGTTAGTTAGAGAACAACCGGATACGTAGACTTGCAAAACTTGGCCGTATATGATGAATCTTAAGCCGAACAGAGGCCGATAGATAGGATGAGCGCTTGAGACCGAAGTATTTTGGCTAAGACTATTCTATGTTAAAGGGTCTATCCGAAGGTAAGGATGAATTTCATCGGTACAAGGGTTAGTTCAGGTGAATGAACTTAGAACGGTTAGAGAATTTTATATTATGTTTTCCGCTGCGTACTTATGGATCTAAACTAGGAAAGACTAAGAAGAGTCGTACTAAAGATCCTTGAGGAATATATGCCTTAAAGAGGCATAACTTACAAGAAATGGGTTTGACCCATGAGGTTCGGCCAGGATGTGGCCCGAACGTGGAACTTCTTGTCCGCGACCCTGGGAGGCCGGGACGGGACGTTTCATAATTTTCTATTGTTATGTAATGTTTTATTAATTAATATAATTTTTTGAATATATGTGTTATAGTTACTTATAAATAAAAGTTTTATAGGTTTAAATAATTATAAGTAATATTAAGGACTATAATGCAAAACATATAATATTTTGAAGTTCCACTTGAAGTTTACCATTGGAGAAGAATACACACAAACTTCAAATATGAAGTTTGCATTGGAGATGCTCTTAGAAATTAGTCAATAATCACAAGTTAGAAATAAGTTTTAAAAACAAAACTCGCGCGTATGCGTGGGCTCTCATCTAGTTAATTAAACAAAAGGGTTTTTTATCTGCTTCACTATTTGTTTACGTACCATTTCCCAAACGGAGCAACGTTTATTATTCTCTTTCTTTTTCTCTCACTTTCCATGTCGCCATGGCTATGCTTCTCAGAGCTTAGAAGTTTGTTTCCAAATTTTTCAAATCCCCAAAAATTAAAGAAATCGCCAGTAAAAAACTTGATAAAGCTAAAGAAGAAGCTAAGGAGAAAATCGGTGAAGAAAACTACTCTAGATTTTTCCTTTAGCATTTACATAGCTATGTACGTAGCATTTCCCGGAGCAACACCTAGCATTTATTGCTCTCTCTCTCTCTCTCTCTCTCTCTCTCTCTCTCTCTCTCTCTCTCTCTCTCTCTCTCTCTCTCTCTCTCTCTCTCTTTCCTCTCACTTTTTGTTTCCGCCATGGCTGCGATTCAAAAACCATGGAAGGTTGTTTCAAAAAATTTCTGATCGCCAAGAGTGAAAGAAATTGCGAGTAAGGAATTAGATGAACTTAAAGAAGAAGCTTCTTCAGCAATGTAGTCAAAACCTGTAATGAATAACCATTTGTACAAAACACGCACTGTCTTTAATTCTGTGAAAAGTCGAATTGTGTGGGCTAAAGGATGCCTGAAGGCATTTATTAGGTTTTCGTTCAAAATCTTTAAACTTTCTCCGTTACTGGAATGTTGAAAAATTGGGATAAAGTTTATGTTTGTACTCATCTTCAGGTAACCTGAAGGCATCAATCAAAAACAATACTTGAATGCATTTCATTAGTAAGTTGTCTTTGGGGCTCCAATTTCCAGGAAATGATGAGCCTGGACTAATAGAAGTATCCCACTGTCTTCCCTCTTAGCAAGAGTAGTTGTAGCTTCAGGTTTTGAACCGGGAGTATCTAAGTGTGTCCTCATTGTTTTGCTAGCTTTGATAGACGTATTGGGTCTACAAGCGGTAACCGAACTCGTTTTGACGAGTGTAGGAGGTAAGACCTTAATTACAAAATCACAATGGCAAGTGATATCTTTAAGAGTTTTCGACTATGTCGTGGATTCTCGTTTGACGCATCCGAGTCTTGAATCGGATCCGCTGTCTTTCATCTTTTGCGATGAACAATCTATGTCTTTTTATGCTTTTTTGTATGATGATTTGTGTTTAGAGGATATTTATTCCCTCCTTGTAATGCCACTCAAGTTTGAATGAATGAAAAAGAATGTGTTAACAAAAAAAAGATGAGCCTGGACTTATAGTTGAGGGACAAACTTTCACAATTGGTTAGCCATTTTTTCTCTACCATGTCATGGTTTTCATTTGCTTTTATGATTACTCTTATGGTAAAACCTTGATGGATGTTTTCCGTTGCAGATGCCAGAACCCAATTTCAAGTGTAAAAACAAATGCTAGTATAGTTGTATCTTAAGCACATAGTGAATCAAAGAAGTGACAAGTTTTCAAGTTGATCATCTCAAGACAAACTAGAAAATGCTCGAACCATAAAGCAATCACTAGAAAAAAGGTCCGAGCTCATAAGTTTGTTTCAAAAGCAACAAATTACGATATATCTTAGCAAACCACAAAATGAAGACAAGAGAAAAATTTCTTTGGGAAAGAAAAAATCCTACATCTTACTCTCCAAAATACTTTCAATATTTTTACTTGCTTTTCAGCACATTCTTTTCTTTCGCTTTAATTTCTTTATTATTTATTCTTCTTCACGTTTCGTTTATTTGTTTGTTAGTGTCCGATGATTATTATCCAAAGAACAAAAAGATTTGCTAAGGGGAAAAAGAGTAAAGAACAAAAAGCACGAACAGGAAAAAACATAATAAATCAAAAGCAAAAAAAAAGGTGATATTCTTAAAATAAATTGGGTTTTCTATCGATGGTATACAAAAAAATATTCATTAAATAACCTTTCTATATAATTCTTGTCTTTTCTAAAATTATTCTTGGTTTAATTTAAAGGGAAAAACAAAAACATAACCATTTTTCTCATTAGATACAACAGTAAGTTTAAACAAGCCAGCCAATGATTAATCTTGTCTCAACATCTCAAGTACACATTTCAAAGACCCCCGTATAATTATCAATATTACATATATCATCCCTTAGTTCTTATAATAGCGATTGTACCCCTCCCTAATGTCTGTATTTTCGTGAAAGCAACCACGGCTTTGCCTGATAGACCCGGTCCATGTTCAGAGACAGACGGACGGCACGCAAAGACTCCAACCGGATGCCGAACCGGCCTAGCCGATGGCATGAGAATTCTTTTATTAATGTCATTTAGGATTACATCTTCTTCTCGACTACCTGGTTTCACCACTCCAAATGGATACACCATTCTCTTTTTACTGTCGTAGTCATTCTTCTCTATAATGCACATGTGCTAAATTAGTATATATTGATATAACGGCACAAATTTAGATGTAGAGAGCTAAACATAAACATTAGTTAACCCAAACGAGAAAACAATATGGCCCCATATAATAATTAGTTTTTGGAAAGGCAAGGCAATAACGAATGCATGTTAATCAAAAAAGGAAAGAAAAAATACATACTTGAAGTGGACGAGGATGGTTCGAATGAGTTTTTCGATTCATTGGAAGTATCTGAAGAGATATTGATGGATGAATTTGGAGATTCATCTGCTTAGAATTATATAAGAAAATTAAGTTAAAATCGTATGATGAAATTATATATCGTATAATTATTATACTATTACAACACTAATATATATCGTGTAGACAGTGCCGTGCCAAGAGTTGTAGAGGCCCGAGGCGAACTAAAAAAAAGAGCATTTTCAATAATATTTTTAATGGTGGTTTTAAACCATAAAATTAACTAATTTAAAAATAATGATAAATAAAGTCTAAAACCAACAATTTTTTTTTTAAAATGTTAACAAAAAAAGAAATATGGCAAAAATAAATTCTTTTTCTATGAACTCTTTGATCAAACTGATCATAAACAAATTGTCAAACCAACTCTTTTTCTATATATATGACAGCCAAGTTATTCAACATTTCTTATAAAATAGGTTTAATCATTTAGCAAAATCAAAAGAAACATGAAAAATGAGTAATATTACTATAATGAGAACACTAAATGAGCATATGGTGTTTGTCATAAAGAGACATGAATATAACAAAATCAAAATCGATAGAAAGATTGGAAACAAAATCGCACCACTAACATAATATAATTAATAGGAGGAATTTATTTGAAATACAAAATACAAAAAGAATTGGAAGAAAAAAACACGTGAAATCAAAATCTGACGAAGACTAACACATCAAAGAAGAATATAGATCTAAGAGTTTTCATAAATAAACAATAATACTCGGAAAAACACAAATAATAACACTGAAATAAAATTTTATAGGTAAAATTTGGAGTTTCAAACTCAGGTGGGGATATTATGGTAGACTAATCAAATTTTGTGTAACCACTACACTATGACTAATATTTGAAAAATCGGGGCCCTAAAATTTCTAAATTATTTGGAGGCCCTAGGCGAATGTCTTTTTCCTAAGCCTATAGGCACGGCTCTGCGTGTAGAAAGAAAAATATATATAACTGCAAACTGACTACTCGTGCAACTATAATTCTCAGAGAGGCCCCAATCAACCAAATCAGTTTCACATGAATAATAACTCAATCACTTGCTGCTGTTACTCTTCAGTTTTCTGTTGAGGTCTATCCTGTAGAGGTACTCAAATTGGATCAGTGATCGATTTCTAGGTTTCGTCGTAAACCTAATTGGTTACTTCCAATTACGTAAATCAAATAGTTTAAACTGCACTCAAAGGTAGGGCATTTCCCATTTTTATAGGAACTTCTGTACCAGAAACAATGGTATCTCCAATTATAGCCCCTCTGGGATGTAAAATATATCTCTTCTCACCATCCCCATAGTGTATGAGACAAATGTATGCATTTCGATTAGGGTCGTATTCTATGGTTACGATTCTACCATATATGTCTTTTGCATTTCGTCGAAAATCTATTTTACGGTATAGACGCTTATGACCTCCCCCTCTATGCCTTACGGTAATGATTCCTCTGACATTACGACCTTTACCACAATGATGCTGCCCACATATCAAATTATTTCGTGGATTGGATTTCACTTGACTGTCTACGACTCCATTGCGTGTGCTCGGGGTAGAAGTTTTGTATAAATGTATCGCCATGCTATTAAGTATTTTGATTTAAGTTCTTTTCTTTCTAAGAGGTGGAATAGAATAACCCGGTTGAAGCGTAATGATCATACGTTTGTAATGCATTGTATGTCCCAGAATAGGTCCTATTCTTTTAACCTTTCCGGAGAGTCGATGACTATTCATAGCTATTACCTTGACACCAAAGAAGAGTTCGACCCAATGCTTTATTTTTGTCCTAGTTGATCCTGATTCGACATTAAAAGTATATTGATTTTTCCCCAATAGCCGAATATTTTTGTCTGTAAATACTGCATATTTAATTCCATCCATAAATCGATTTTCTTCCCTATGAGTTCTAGTCTCAACACTGAATAATAACCAAATCGCCGCTTTCTTCTCACACTGAATTCGACAAGTGCGTCTTCAAGATAGCCCGTGGAAACATCGTTGATATCCATCTCCGGCGAATGGAATATATGCTCCGGCGATTCATCAATGTGCCCACATGCATCTACAAGTACATAGCATTGTTTTTTAGCAAAAACAAAAGTACATAGCATTGCTAAATTCATCGCTTGTTAAACATAAAAACTTATTGATATACTAGTACAAATACATTCACCTCAACAAAAAAATACATTGTTTTGTTTGCATGAAGCCATTCTCGTATATGTATTATAACAATCCCAGCATAAATCATATCTAAAGTTTCAAAAAAAAAAACACAAATCATAGGATTAATTTCAAGGGAAATTGGGTTGAATAATCTTTAAAAAATTATAACTGAAAATCTAACTAATTAACCTAATTTTAATGGATAGGATTATGCCACATAGGTTACTTTTTGTCTTGACAAAAAAAAAAGATTACTTTTTGTTAGTTTTCTAAATTTTTTTTTTGTTATTAAACAAATTAGTCCTAATTTCAAACTACAATTTCAAATTTAATGGTTATTCGCGAGTTGGTGAAATTATTATTTGATTATTCTCTTTCTTATTAACCACATTGTGATTTAGAAATTTGAATTTTTTCTAAGAAATAAAAATTGGTCTAGAAGTATGTACATTACAAAGAGTGCAAATACATTTATTTTACAATTCGCATACCAAACTCAGATTAAATTGATGTACTGATAACAAGTACGCTAATAGATGTTACCATGGTGTATTAGGGCAAGTCTAACCGGACGGTAAAACACCAAATATGGTGTGGAGTTTACTCCAATGGAACGGCATAATGGACGGCAAATTTTTCTTTGTGTGTTTTGTGAATAGTGCTACACCAAATTTGGTGCAACACTATTCACAAAACACTAAATTTTTTTTTATTATTTTATTCATATTTTTTATTTACTAATATAATTAAATTGTTAACAATCAACTAAAAAGACCATCATTAGTTTTAAACTTGTTAAATTTAGCTATTGATTTCCATTTGTAATAATTAAATGCAACAAGATAATTTTGAAGGACATAATATAAATTTAAACAATTTTCTAATATCCAAAATAATCATTTCCGGTTCCAAAATCAAACAAACAATTGTGGTCCGAATATACTAATTATGAGAATTAGTACGATGTAATTTATTATATGCTATTTTAAAATTATCGATTGTATTTATTTCCGCAATTTTTGAAGTACAATGTTATTTATTTTCTACTGTTTCATTAATCAACCATAAATTAATTACTATTTATCAAATATATATTAAAAAAATAGATTTAATAATATAATAATAAAAATTCTTTTTTTAGTGTGGGATTTGGTGTTGTGGTTGGAGATGGAAAAACTTTTTTGACACCAAAACACCAAATTTGGTGTAATTTCAACACCAAATATAGTGTCAAGGTTGGAGTTGCTCTTAGCTTTTGTTGATATATATATATACAAATGTATATATATGATGACATATTGACATGATGAACAAAGCAAAAACTATGTGTCAATGAAAAATGAATTGGTTTTGTTTTTTTGACAGGTAATTGATATTGACCAATGCATAAAACAAAAATGGAAAAAATGTACATTAACGTTTTGAAATTTGAGTGGGGTTAGGTAAATGGGGGACTGAATAATGGCTAAAGGCGATAATACTGGCTTCGAATGGAAACAGTGCAGTGCGAGGCGGAACAGGTGCGGTGCGGTACAAATAGTAACAAAAATATATATATATATATATATATATACATATGTATAAGTATAAATTTTTGTTAGATACACATATATAAGTATAGATTTTTGCAACTGTTCAGTGCGGGGCGGATCGTCACCATTCGCAGCCTATGACTACCATGATGATGTCTATGTTCTATTGCTGCTAAATGCTAATGCATGTTACTCATGGACGAGTGAGAAAGTACATACATGGTATGACTTGATTTAGTCATGTTATGTATAGTACAATAAATAAAGTAGCGATGACTCGATTAGTTATTTTTGGTTTGTACATCTACTTGAATAATAAATTATCGTCACTCGTATTAATGATGGTTTAAGAATGCGATAGCTACTTATCGACAGTGGTAATAATATCGTCCTTGAACTTGGCTTCGACGTTTGAATTAGACAGGTAGTGAATGTATACTTTGTATAACCGACCAAATTAAGTGCGTATAAATAACGAAATATATACATTTGAAACATGGTAAAAATGAAGTGGATCTTAACTATGATAGAAATGTAAAAGAAAAACAAGCTGATCCAAATTTAATCGGGCGGGCTATATATAAATAATTAGTACATTAATGAAGTGTGAAACTTCGTTAAACTATTCTTGTTGATAATGTTTGATTCAACTATATTCCGCATACACACACAAAATGTCAACAGCAACACGTCGCACTTTCTACAATATGCATTGTGCAATATTGTTCACGTGATATATAAATAATGTATCAATTTGTTTTTTGGGTCAAAATGTATCAAATTAAATACAACGACGAGCGATAAATAAATATGTGTACTAGATGGTTTATCAAGATCATACATGTCGACCAAAAAAATAAAAATAAAAATCAACGTTACACATTAGAGAAATTCAAATTTGCAGCTTTAATTTTGTGGAACAACCTGTTCTTCTATTATTAGGTACTTTTTTTTTTTTTTTAATAAACCGTTGGAGTTCCGGATCTTGGATCCATAATTTCTTCGGTGTTCGGGGCCAGCTGTTGATAATACTACATTAAAGGCGTAAATCACTTTTCCCAAATGCAATTGACCTAGTGACCTTAAAAACTCTTTTTCAAATCTCAAAACCATTAGGCCACCATCCACTTGGTATATTATTAGGTACTTTTGCCCTAAGGATTTTACTTTCATATTTCTTCCCCACCGTGGGGTCATGTCATACCTATGTCACGTTAACTCCATCATTACCTACCACTAATATTCGAACTGGTTATATCATATAACTTTTTTTTTTTTATGATTCAAGGCATTCCAGGTCTATGTAGGGATCCAGACTAATTCCTCTAGGAAGTACAGTCCATGGATAGATCCTCTCTCCAGGTATTCAAATAGACCGAAAGCGAAGACTCATATCCGTGTGGCCAAATGGGGTTGATAGCAATTCCACGCTTGAGAGGAATCGATCCCTGACCTAGACCAACAGGGCGATTCCTTCTCAAGTGGGAAACCACTACACTACCACCACTTGATTTATATCATATAACTTGCATAGCTTTTTGTTCGTTTGTTTGTACTATATGTTCTGTATGATCGTGAGAATATAGGCACAACACAAGCATACTAATTACAAACTCGATCGTCTTGGAACTCGAAGATGAATCATTTTTTTTGGTAAAACTCGAAGATGAATCATAGTGTTTAGGTTCATAAGATTATAAGTTTGTTGACAAATACTATAAGATTAGCTGCTTTTGAGTTTTGAAGTTATAATGTTTTTAACATATTGAAGTTATACGAGTTTTGAAGTTATAATGTTTTTAACATATTGAAGTTATACGAGTTTTTAACATATCTTGTTTTAAGTATTGACATTCCGCAAAAATAATCATAAGATTTGTTTCAAACTCAAAATTCTGAAACGAAGTGTGCAAATAAGAACTATACAACAATTAATCAGCCTATTCTTATACAATTTACTTCACATTTGTTAGACAAAACAAAAAGAATTTATTTTACCTCATTTTAAAACATGGTAACGTGACAAACTATATTTGTCTCAAAAAATGCTTTTGTCCTCGATTTTATAGCCGGCATACGAATTTTGAGTGGGGCCATATGATGGCATGCTTGCGGGCCCCATTTGGAAAATGAGAAAGATTGCAACCCGTAACATTTGTGGGACCCACATCTTTGAATTCGACTTTGAATGGTCCAACACACACATTCAGATTTGAGAAACCACACTTAACGATTTTAGTCAAAACTGATGATTTCAATTTACTGTGTTCTCTTTACAACAAAACTCAAGTCGATTTCAACCTTTGACATTCATCTAACTCATCTAATTCCTTTTATGTTGTATTTTTCAGAAATAGTTAAATTTTGTGCCACAAACTTTAATTTGGGGTCAAACTACCACAAACTACTAGTATTAGTTTTAAATTTTCGTACGTAGCATTGCAAATATGCAACATACGATATTCAAATATATATATAAAGAACTTTAAACGATATGATTGATCCATGATAAATATTAAAAATTCTGGGTCCGAGTAGATTTTTTTATAAATCCCATAACGCAAAATCCTGAGATTATATTCCAGTATACTGTTTTACACAGAAAGCATTTATTTAGTGGGGTAGATTTTAACCAAGTTTTCTTTTTCCCATTAGGACACGTAGGACAAAAAGGTACTAATAATTCTTTTTATATATGTAAAAGCTAGTGTTAATAATAATTAGTTGAAACAATCATATATATCTTCACGGATACTACTGCACTAATCATCGATCATTTGAATTTTTTCTTTTGGTAACTGGCTTTTTCTTTTTTGCTTTGTCTGAAACTCATTCGACTTTCTAGAACTTACGACTGCCATATATATAACTTGTTGCAATTTATAAATAACCACTAAAAAAATTAGTTACATTATACCTATCAACCAAAGAGCCATGAAGAATTAACTAGATGCTAATCAATTAATTGAATCTTCTTTGTAATGGATAAACCGATAAACAAAAAACGAATCAAGAGAACGCTTGTTTTAATGAAAGACGTTCTATAATTGTCTTTGCATGTGTGTGTGTTTGTACGGGTTGTTCATCGGACGGTTGGAGATCGTTTGAAGATTATGTCTGTTGCTATTACTTGGATTGGACCCACTGCTTTTGATACACTATTGGCCCCATGTAAAGTTAAGACCACACTTTAATCAAAGACACAAAATGCTTAATTTTAGATAATGTTGTCAAAAAATAATTATATTATCATATATCGTTAGCTATGTAAATAATACACCCAACACAAAGATGTTAAAAATATTATGACCAAGAATTTATGGTTATACAATTTTGTATTTGAGAACACCATATGAAATATTTTAGGGCCTAATTGATTTGTGATTTAGTTCCCAACCCAAAGACATATAAGCTTTCCGACCAAAAAAAAAGACATATAAGCTTAGAATCTTAGGCTTTAAATTACTACATAAATAAGACATATGCGTATTTGGAGCATTTGGTTTTGTAGATGGTTACAATGGTGATCTTTTTGATGATGTTACAAACTTTTACTCCAAACATCCGAAATGTAGTTAAAAATAAGTTAACTGAATCTCATCGAAATAACCAATTTAACCAAAATTAGAAAAAATAACTAGCAGTTTTCAACAAAATTTGATCAAAATAATTGAATTTGTTGTGAATAAGCATCGAACAGATATTTTATATTTACATAAAACTAATAAAAACAAAGACTATAAGAGGAAATGGCTCGTGAGAATACTAAAGGGATGAAACCATTTCTTCTTATTTATCTCTTAACTTATGTACCATACATTTGATTTACTTCACTTATATAGAGTATTAGAGATTACATGAACTTATGATACTTAGATAAACACAAGGATACATTATTCACTTGATTACTGGCATCGAAGTGTTTAATTTAACATAATAACATTTGTCACTAAACTAGATAATCTTAGTGTCAAGATGATAGAATAAATGAATAATCATCAAATTTATAACAGAGTTTGATTTCCTTCAAACCGTATTCTGGTTCGGGCTGGTTATGTAAACCAATTCGATTAGAACAAACCGGATTCTCAGTCTAGTTAGGTTATGGGGGAAAAGCCTCGGCATTGGCTCAGGGTTTGATTGGCAGAGCATTTAAAAAAGCATCATGCTATGTACTATCCAATCACGTATAATTAATAAAGCATTTACTAACTGCTAATGCTCTCAAATGCTCTTGCCCTCAATACTCTCAAGTGGAGCTTTTCCGGAGCATTGAGCTCTAATATATTAAAAAAATTTAAAATAAAATTTTCAAACTAAATTATTTTTAAATAACATCAAAAAAAATCTATAAATAAATTTTTTTAGTTATTTTAGTTCATGTTTATCATTATTTTATTTGTTCTATAGTTTGAAATAATATTATAAAAGGAAAATAATTCATTTAAATATAATTTAAATTAGAAAAATTTTAAAAGTCTTATCATAATAAAAAAAATAATATATACACAATGCATTTCACTAAAAATGAATATACGATATTTATGTAATTATAAAATATATATGTATATATATGTTTATTAAAATTTAACGTTGCTTTATATGTTCTATCACTTTTAAATAAATTTTAATAAAATATAACTTGAATAATAACATATTCAATTTAATAATTTATAAACATAATTATATTAACATTTAAACTTAATATATATTATTAGTTTATATGACATACTATTTGCTAAAATAGTATTATAATGAAATAGTAATTTAATAACAAATTTTTAAAATTTTGATGTATAATTTATGACATATATATATATGTATGTGTATATATACATATATAATGTATAAGAATACATATAAATAATGTAATAAAATAATTTATCTTAATTTTATATATAATTACTCACATTTCTGCCAATCATGCATTTTAATCAGAACAGTATAGCATAATGCTAATGCTCCTTGATGATCCTGTTCCTGCTCAAGCTCAAGCTCCATTATATTTTGCCAATCGAACCCTCAATCGATTCCTTTCGTTTTCGACATTACGAAATGCATACATCATCTTTGCGGTTTCGAGAAGATCGTAGCTTCGGTGCTTTTTGAGAGATTACGCGTTCTGATGCTGTTTATACCTTTCCAGGAGTTCAAGTAAAGCTTTCTCCTTTTCTCTCTATGTGTAGATTGCTCGTGTTCTGTGTAATTTTGGCTTAGAAATGATGTGAATCCGAGAGAAAACGGGGGAAAATTGTATAACTATGTGGTTGGATAGAATGATTTTGTGTTGTGGAATCAAATAGGATTTGAGTCGTTGAGCAGTGAATTTTACGAATGAATAAAGGGTCAGTGAGAGTGGATAAGCTTGGCTTGATATTGTTGCTCTATTGCAGATTCAATTGGCAACAGCAGTTTCGTCGTAGATACCCTGATGAGTTCTTGGAAATAGCTAAGAACAGGTAATTAATTTCCTTAAGTTTGTGCTTTTCTCAATCATGGTGTGTCAAAAGCATAAATCTGCTCATACGGTTGATTGTTCATTCAACTTTGTGTAGTATTTATAGCTCCATGATTTATCGGTTCTTAGTTATTGAGTAACCAGAGCAGCACTACCTTGGCTGCAGTGAAAGTTTACTACTGTTATATGCTCATAGATAATATATATATATATATATATATATATATATATAGTGAAGGTTTTGTGACGAATTCTAGCTAAGTGTAAATTTGATCCAAGTGTTGTGAAGCTTCCTTGAAAACTCCATTTCATTTTTGGTTTTAACTTTTGATGCGTGGACACAGAGCCAAGGGTGAATACCAAATGGAGTATGTACCTGCTCCAAGAATTACAGAGGCGGACACGAAGAATCTGCTTTGAAGTCAGTCTTAGGAGACCTCACTCACACATACTTTGTTGGAAATGCTCCGATGGCTATACAACCTACAGAAGAAAAACCTGATTTGCCGTCTTACAAGGTGAGAAAACAAAGCTTTACGGGTTTTGGTGGGGCCACAGGATTCCAGCATGGTATGCCACTCTAGAAGAAGATGAGCGCAAGGAGATCGGTGCGTACAATGACCATTGGGTTGTTGCGAGAACTGAGGAAGAAGCTCGAAAAGAGGCTGCTCAAAAATATTCTAGGAAGAAGTTTGAACTCACACAAGATCATGACGTACTTGATACGTGGTTTTCCTCTGGGCTCTTTCCATTATCTGTTCTGGGATAGCCTGATGAAACTGAAGACTTCAAAGCCTTCTATCCGACATCTGTCCTAGAGACTGGACATGATATTCTCTTTTTCTGGGTCGCTCGTATGGTGATGATGGGAATGAAACTAGGTGGTGATGTTCCATTCAGTAAGGTACGAGTAAATAAAAAGTTAAGAGGGGTGGTTTTAACAATTTTGATGATCTAGAATCTTATAGACGAATATGGTTGATGGAGTTGCAGAATCGGAGAGAAGAACATCAAACCGGCCAAAGATCCCGAACCGGAAGTACATGTCGTAATTACAATCTCGGTTCTGTTTTCTTTATTTCTGTTTTTGAATTATTGTTGATAATAAGGAGAAGAATCGGTCTTCCTATTGAATAGGAGTCATTTTCACCACTTTTCCACTTTTCTGCATTGTAGGAGTTACAACTCCATTTTCTCTTCTTGTACTTTTCTATTTAAGAAATCAAAAAGCCAAAAAAGAGGAAATATCAATTGTCCAAAACAAAAGACTTATTGTTCTGTTCTTACTCTGTTATCAAAGTTACAATACGACGAGGTTGTAGCTATCAATTGGTATCAGAGCATTGTGCTCGATCCAAATTTTTTTCATTTCATCATCATCATCACACCATTCCACCTACACAAAAACCACTAAACCCTAAGGTATCACAGCAAGCGTCGATGGCTAACACCAAAGACAAGCTTGACGAATTGGAGAGAGGGATGGGCTTGGTCACTGACGACTGACGACTTGAACAAACTGACGCCGACGAAACCTTTTGCCGCCCGAGTAGCAGATGGCCACCCACTTCGATGTCGGGGCACTTACTGGCGGACGTTGATGTGTCTCGGTAACGTCTCCTTCACCATCGATTTTTATGCACTACCATTGACGGGTCTCGATGTTGTTCTTGGTGTACAGTGGCTGGAAAGCTTAGGGCCTATTTTGTGCAATTGGAAAGCCCAATCATTGGAGTTTATGTGGGCCGAACGTTTAGTGAAGCTACAAGGCATGCAACCACAAAAGATCTCCAAGGCCCATTCTAGTGAAGTGACAAGAGAGGCAAAATTGGGCCAGGCCTGTTTTGCATTAACGATCCAGGAAGAAAAGACCATCGTTCCAGAACTCGACGAGGAGATGCGACACCTTCTGAACCAGTACAGCGATGTCTTCAACACACCGTCATCGCTACCTCCTTCCCGCAAAATTGAACATCATATCACACTAAAGGAAGGTTCAGACCCGGTGAATGTCCGTCCCTACCGTTATGCCCACTTCCAAAAAGACGAAATCGAAAAGCAGGTCCAAGAGATGCTTCGCTCTGGCTTGATACGACCCATCTCTAGTCCTTTCTCCTCACCGGTCCTTCTGGTCAAGAAGAAGGATGGTTCTTGGCGATTTTGCACGGATTATCGCTCATTGAACTCAGTAACAGTCAGGGATCGGTTCCCCATTCCTATTGTTGACGACATGCTAGACGAACTGCACGGAGCTTCCGTGTTCACCAAACTCGACCTTACTGCTGGATACCACCAAGTATGAATGCACCCACCGGACGTGCATAAAACCGCTTTTCGTACTCACAACGGCCACTATGAATACCTGGTAATACCCTTTGGCTTATGCAACGCTCCCTCCACTTTTCAATCCCTCATGAATTTGGTTTTTCGAGATTATCTGCGGAAGTTTGTGCTCGTCTTTTTCGACGATATACTTGTCTACAACTCCTCGAGGACAGAGCATCTCCAACATCTGCAAGTTGTTTTAGTTATTTGTGAAGTTGAAGAAATGCGAGTTCGGGAAACGTGAGCTGGAATATCTCGGCCATATAATCTCAGGTGACGGGGTGAAAGTAGACCAGAACAAGATCGCAGCGATGACGGAGTGGCCAAAACCAAATACTATCACCGAGCTTCGGGGATTTCTGGGGCTCACAGGATACTATAAAAAGTTTGTGAAGGATTACGGTACTCTCGCAAAACCATTGACAAATTTGTTAAAGAAGGGGAAGTTTGAATGGACACTAGAGGCAGATGACGCTTTTGAGAGGTTGAAGTATGCCTTGACAACAACTCCGACACTAGCTCTACCGGATTTTAACACACCGTTCATCATACAAACAGATGCTTCGGGAGAAGGAATTGGTGCGGTCTTGTCACAACACGGTAAACCCATCGCTTACATGAGTCGCTCTTTAGGGGTAGCAAAACGCAACTGGTCTACATACGCTAGGGAAATGCTGGCTATCGTTGTTGCAATACGGACTTGGCGGACATACGTTTTGGGACAGCGATTCACCATCCAAACGAATCAAAGAAGCCTTCGTTTCCTCCTGGACCAGCGAATCCTCACGCCGGAACAACAAAAATGGATGGGTAAGTTGGTGGGCTATGACTATGAGATCACCTACAAGCCTTGCGCCACTAACTCTGCCGCCGATGCACTCTCCTGTCGCGCGGACAGCCTGTGCCTTAACGCCATCAACAGCTCCCAAGCTCACTTCTGGGACGAGTTACGCAAACTCCAATCTACTGATCCATATCTGCAACGAGTGGGACAACTAGCCACGACAGCCCTGGGACAGCCTTATGCGCGACACAACAATCTTCTGTGCTACAACAACCGCATGGTTCTTCCTTCTGGATCACCGCTAGTTCATTCTCTCTTGCATGATTACCACGACACACCAGCTGGGGGTCACTCCGGTGTTCTCCGTACATTCAAGTGGCTAGCGCAACAATTTTAGTGGCCAGGTATGCACAAGTCGGTGAAATAATATGTCGCAGCATGTGATGTTTGTCAACGGGTAAAAGCTGAGAGTCTCTCCCCTGCCGGACTACTCCAACCCTTGCCAATTCCTAACCAAGTTTGGGAAGATCTCTCTCTCTCGACTTCATTGACAAGCTGCCACCATTGAACTCGTACATATCTCTCATGGTGGTTATTGACTGTCTCACCAAGTCATGCCATCTGATTCCCCTCACGCATCCCTATTCCGCTCTCACGGTCGCAGCAAAGTTCACGGATAATATTGTGAAGCTTCATGGCCTTCCGAGATCACTTGTCAGCGACCGCGATCCGGTGTTTGTTAGCGATATTTGGCATGAACTTTGGCGTTTGTCGGGTACACAGTTATGAATGTCATCAGCCTATCATCTGCAAACGGACAGTCAGACCGAGGTAGTCAATCGCTGCATCGAACAATTTTTGCGTTGTTTTGTTCACCACAGGCCGAAACAATGGAGTTTTCTACTCCCTTGGGCGGAGTACTGGTAAAACACAACACACCACTCATCCATTGGCATGACACCTTTTAGAGCCCTGTACGGACGCGACCCTCCAACACTTCATGGTTATGAGTCTGGCACTACACCTGTTCTAGAATTGGATGAGCAATTGCGAGCGCGTGATGAGATTTTGTGCGAACTAAAGAAACACTTGGCAGCAGCAAACAATCGATAAAGCAGATTGCTGATGCTAAACGACGGGATGTGCGTTTCGAGGTCGGTGATTGGGTGTATCTGAAACTACAGCCTTATCGCCAGCACACAATTTTTCGCCGGACTAATTAGAAGCTCTCCACGAAGTACTACGGGCCGTTCCAGATTGAAGAACGCATCAGCTCTGTTGCATATCGCTTGAAATTGCCTGAAGGTACCTGTGTTCACTCTGTTTTTCATGTTTCACTGTTGAGAAAGCGTGTCGGCGCGGATACTCCAACTTCGGGTACACTACCTCCCCTACGAGCAACCGGACTGTTACGCTTATGACCGGCGAGAGTGCTGCAACTGCGAGAAGTCTCTGACAATGGCCAAACACGACAAGAGGCACTGGTCTTGTGGGAAGGGTTGCAACGAGAAGATTCTACTTTGGAGGATCTTGGTCAGCTTCAGGACAGTTTTCCAACCTTGAATCTTGAGGACAAGATTCATTTGGGGGATGGTGTAATGATGGAGTTGCAGAACCGGAGAGAAGAACATCAAACCGGCCAAAAATCCCGAACCGGAAGTACATGTCGTAATTGCAATCTCGGTTCTGTTTTCTTTATTTCTGTTTTTGAATTATTGTTGATAATAAGGAGAAGAATCGGTCTTCCTACTGAATAGGAGTCATCTTCACCACTTTTCCACTTTCCTGCATTGTAGGAGTTACGACTCTATTTTCTCTTCTTGTACTTTTCTATTTAAGAAATCAAAAAGCCAAAAAAGAGGAAATATCAATTGCCCAAAACAAAAGTCTTATTGTTCTGTTCTTACTCTGTTATCAAAGTTACAATACGACGAGGTTGTAGCTATCAGTGGTTGAATTTGTTGTTCTATCAAGGAATTGGTTAGAGAGATTAGATAGTGAGCAATGTTGGCATAAGAATGAAGAAGCTTCCTACACCATTAACTTGAGTACTTGCCTCAGATCATGTTGTTGTGAGAGTTAGAGGCAATATATGTATTTGGTTTTTGGTTATGCTGAAATATTTCATTCTTATCCTTCTGCAACAAAATGTTTCCACCTCTATTGCTCCATTCATTGCTTACCTGAGTTTCCTCCAGTCTCTGCAACGAGACGAGCACTTTCTTTCTCAAAGAAATCGAATTCTTGGAGAATCTTTGCTGGGACCTTCTCTTCGTACCCAGTCACGCTCATTATCTTCTGCAACTTCTCCTTTTGTCTGATGAAACAAGAAATAAAATATCAAAAAGTGGACTTACTAGTGTAAACATTTTTAGTTTGATTCAATTATTGGAGAACTTACTTCTGTAGTTCATCAATCTTGTTCTTGATCTTTTCTTGTTCAGCTTCTGTGCTAATGGCTCTTTCTACTTTGAGATATACCTTGAGCTTCTCGTTCATTTCTAAACGGCAGGATCTGGTTTGGGTAAATTTACTTTTCTCCATTTTTATTCAATTTGAAAATAATGGTAAATTTGTTTATCTGCATTTTCAGTTTAAGTGGTCTGTATACTACCAGTACATTACAGAGCTTTGGGATGTGTGTGGTGGTCTGATCCGTTCCCTCCCTACAAAACCTTTATTTCCCTCCCCAGTTTCGTTTTGTCGTCTTACTTCATTTATTTAGTTTTGTTTAAATTGAAGGGTTAATTAGCTAAAAGCCAAAAAAAACTGTGATAAAATTAGCAAAGTAACAAAATTTTTGGGGTTCCTTTACAGTTTACACTATAGGTGGTTTTGCAAAGCTTTGTGGTTACTTACCTAATTTCGTTATAATCTTTTGTTTAAATACCTTTTATTAAAAGTAAAAATCGTTATCCAAACTCCCTCTAACTTGGAAAAAAATGAAATTTAACACACAGATTTTGAAAAGGTTTGGATAATAGAAAATATTTTTATAGTGTTTTAAATTTTAACAATTTAAACTTCTAATTCAAATTTCATATCATACATTTTAAATGTTTTCGTATCGATTGAATTGTTACAAACGGTAACTTTTATAACATTTCGAATATGAGACGGAATCATAATATATGGTGGTGTGCAATTTTGTGATTGCCAATGTGTACAAGTCGCCTAAATACCGTCCAATATCATAGCTTTTATTTTACTGGGTATAATAAAAAGGGTGAATTTGGTTAATAGCCTAGAAAAAAATTATAATAAAAAAAGTAACAAAAGAATTGTGCCACATATAGTGGTTTTGGTTAGATTTTAAGTTCTATTTTTTCATGGCTATATGGCCTAATTTCCCTAATAAAAACTTCAAACATTGCTAGCTTTTTTGTTCAATGCATTTTGCATGTGAAATAAAAAATCACAACCTCTCATCTTTTAATTTACTATAGACTTACAAATATTTTCTTTGACGTATACTTTAAACTTCGGACAATAATATAATGATAGAAGAAGAAAAGTATTAGTTGCCTAGTAAATCAGAATACTAATCAGTGGAGCTATATGGTTTGTTTACAAAATGGAGCGAAACCTTCATACGATAAATTTATAACGAAGTTATAAGAGGCTTATAATTAAATTTCTATCTTCCAAATCTTCTTACATGAGTTTTTGATTTCCTCCATGTGTTCAACAGAACAATGGGACGTAAAGCTTGGATAAATCAACAAAAGAGAAAGAAAGCAATACCATTATAGACGAGAGTTCCAACTTCCAAGTGAATTGTCAGGCAAGGACAACAGGAGATGCACGAGAATTTCCTCGAGCCACCACAGGTAAACCAACGGATGACCATCGGTTTGGTACCAAGTCATCTTCATTATTGATTCCCCCACCTTTATCATCCATGTATAGTCTCCAGTGTACTCTTTCACTTCTAATCTTTCGCAAACTTAATTTCCATCAAAATTACAATTCCTGGAAATCGAAACTTGTTAAGAGATCTGAGTTAAGCATTTTCACCACCAAGGAATAAAGTCATGTTACCCTTGGTAGGTTTTTTAGTGAGTCCACCAGTGACCAGCGTTGAATATGTTTTCTGATAGCTTCATGATCGATCTTTGGATCTTATCAAGACTCAGTGTCTCTCTCTCTCTTCATGTATCCATCTTAGACTTCTGATACTTGGACAAGGAACGTTGTTTTATTTAAGTCTACAAAACGTTCGAAGTCCCAACAAGATATAACTTTCATGAACAGCCCTAAAATGATCTAAATCAATAATAGTATACATTTAATACTGCAAGATACTTACTTTGAATCCGTAACCATAAATCCTTGTCATGGAGATTGTTCTGTTTCTGGCAAACTTATGAACTCTTTTCTTGTCTTCAGTAGACTCCCGCATGAGTCTGTTCAATGACTCACCAATCTAATCTTTATCATTTCCTTCCCATCTAATCTAGATACCCAACAAACAAAACACTAACAAAAAAAGCAGAGTCACCATGTGAGACACCCTATCTACAAAGGAAACACGAAACTAGAAGTCATTACTCCAAAAATCTGATTGATTTCAACGCCAATACATGAAAAACGAAACCCGTATCCTCCAGAGGGTATGGCTGATTGTAACCAAATCAGAGGCATGAACGAATAACAAGCACAAACGAATTTGGAAAAAGGCACTTACCTGAGCGGATGAAGGGAGGATATCAATTCTAAAATTTCAGTGTTGGAGGGTAATAGAGTTGAACCACACGGTGACATGAAAGCAGCGAGAAATATCTTTACCAGAATAAGAAGACAAATTAGAGAGAGATTCTCCGGTGGCAAAAATGAATATCGGTTTCATCAATGTATCCAATTGGTCAACAAGTTAGTTGAAGAATTTATCAGTTTGATTCAATCAGATAATACAATGTCATCCATTAGTTGTCCGAACCAAAACCAAAATCAAACAATGGATTTAAAGCGTCACTCGTCGCTTTCAACACTTGTGGTTCATTCATCTGGTATTTTAGCCGTTGCTCTAATGGTCACTCCATTACCGTGAAGGCATCGAGTATGGCTCCGACAATCCTCTAAAGGTTTTAAATGTAAGTTTGTATTATAAGCTTCAAATAGTTCATTTATATTTTCTATTTTTTTTTAGGTAGCTGATAGTTTCTCTAATTTTCTTTTTGTTCCAAAATGGTTGATATTCATATATAGCTGCACCCATTTCTCATGTATAAATGAAATCTTGTTTATTTAATGCAAAAAAAAATCGTATTGTTTTCAAGATCCAACTAGCAGCTAGGTCTTATAAATTCAACTCTTGTGATAATACATATAGTTTTTAGCTTTATATTTTTTGGTTTGCATTATATACATTAATCATCATACCATAATAGGACACAACAAGAGAATAATAGATAAGAACTAAAATAGACAAAGAACATACCAACTTTTTGTTTGTTGACCAAAAAACAGATCTTTTTTCAGTAATAACAAATAAACAAATGCTTCCTCACGTGCATTTTGATATTACCATGTTTCGAATAGAATGAACGTTGTGGTAGGCTACTATATATTAAGCCCATCATAAATACTCATTCCTACCTTAAAATGTGTTTTTGTCCATCCCCATCAAACTTCACATAAATGCAAACAATTGAAATCTTGTTAATTTAATGCCAAAAATAAAAGAAAAATCGTACTCCCTCCGTATGACTTTAAGTGTCACATAAATTCAACTCTTGATAATATATAGTTTTAGCTTTATATTGTTTGGTTTGCATTCTATACATTAATCATCATACCATAATAGGACACAACAAGAGAATAATAGATAAGAAGTACTTAAATATATAAAGAACATACCAACCTTTTGTTTGTTGACAAAAAACTATCTTTTTTTAGTAAGGATCAATTTGCATAATAACACAAAAATTTAATAATCAAACAAATAGCAAAAAGTGCCATATATGACCAAATAACAATCCTTAGATTTAGGATAAATGGTTATAAATTTAGTTATAGTTTTTTTGTGTTATATATGCCAATTTCCCTTTTAGTAATAGCAAAAACAAAAAGAAAACAACCTTTTTGTATTTATCTTACTCACAAACCCCACAATAGCAACGTTAACAATTAACGGTAGTTTGCACAACTTACTAGAAAATGATTTAATAACACATGTCCTCCTCACTCATGTGCGTATCTTTTTAAAAAGAGCAAATAGTTTGCCCAAAAAAACTGTAATCTATACTATATAAAAGGAGAAATTTTCTAAACCTTTAAAACCTCTCTAAAACCCTCCACATCAGCATAAATATTCTAAAAAATAATCAACCAATTAAATATGCTCTTTAAGCCATGTAATCATCCTAATCATTAAGAATTTGATGTTCTGGTTTATGTTTCATCTTTGATCGCTTAGATGCTCTGTTTTTAAATTTCCTTTTGTTCATGATTTTGGGAATGAAAATCCAATAAAAGAAGTCCCGTAAACCGATAATCGAGGATCCATCTCAACATGTTTTGACATTCCGCACATGGTTATCATGAATGGTGTTGTGCGTGGTACAGTTACCGGTCCAACCAGCTCATGGAATCCTCAGTCGTGGATTACATCGTCCTTCTCCTTCTACGAAAGCTCATTGTTGGAATATCAATCAAAGTCTCACATCTGAAGATTAGACAAGATTGGTCTAATATATAAGTAAAGTCCATCCAAATTAGTATGAAGTCTTTCTGTAACGCCCGTGAACCAAAAATGTGATTTTTGGTGGGTGTCGATCGACGCAGTGTGTGCGTGTCGATCGACACGAATTGTTGTTCTCTCGAAATTTTGGGCAGAGAGGTCCATGTCGATCGACACAGTTTGTGTCTGTCGATCGACACAAGTTAAAATCAGACCTAGGGTTTTGATTTCGGTTCGTTTGGTTAATGAGCCGGTTTGGGGGACCTTATATAAACATAGAGGACGCGTTTCCCTAGGGTTAGCCGCTCATTTTCGCAGAATCAGAGAAAGAAAAGAGAATTGAGAGTTTTGAGTGTTTTCGTGAGCCGTTTCCTGAGTTTGTTCCCTTCGTTTGAGCGAGGTCGTGCTCGGTTTGTGGTGACTGGATTGGAGCGAGACTTCGGTGGTAAGTTCTCTGATCCTTAGACTTGATTTCGGTGAAAACCGTTTATCGTTTGATGGATTATTCGCTGAGTTCTGGTCTGTGAAACTTGGCTAGTTCGTGCAGTTTCTGCGTTTTTGGGTGCGATTAGCCGGTTTTGAGGAAGGTTTTGCCGTCGTTCTAGAGAGAGTTAGAAGGAGTTCTATACACCGTTGGAAAGCCCTCGGTGTCTAGTTTCCAGATCAGTTTTCAGAACCTGATTTGGTGAAGGGAGTCGCGAGTTTTTCCCTCTGTTTCAGTCGGGGGTTTCCCTTGATTCAACCGTTCCCGAGGTGAGTGCGTGTCTATAGGTTGAAGGATCGATTAGCGAATCGTGATTATGTTTAGATGCTTAAGAATTGTTTCCCGTGTGATCGTTTGCTAATTTCGTATGATGATTGAGTGATAATCGTGTTTTCGTGTGTTTTATGATGTTTGGTCTCGGAGAAGAAACCTAGTGTCGATCGACACACTATGGTGCATCGATCAACACGACGGTAGAACCAGCGTCAATCGACACCGTGTGACGTGTCGATCGACACTCTGTGTTTTCTGATTGAAATATTTTTAAGCAATTTGTGGGGGTCGAAACCAACACAATTAGATTAGTAAGAGTTCGTGAGGGGAATTTAGAGAATTCTATGCTAACTCGGGCTCACAAGAGATTGAGAAAGAGTTGTTCTTATTGCTGTGTAAAGTTGAGTACAATGTTTGTGTATGAGAAATCGGATTTTATCCCCTTTAGGGTTTTTACAATGACGTATATATACTTTCCTAAGCTGACTAAATCTCCTAAATCTTCACGGAATTGCTTGAGTCGGTTGCGTTACGTGGGCTTCGTGTCTGGACCGGGTTCTCCTTATGTTATTGGGCTGAAGACGCAACTGGAGAGGGTGTGATCGGCCTTTGGGCGAGGCCATGGTCGCCTAGACTCGGCGAGCCCATGGTCGGTGATGAGCGAGTGCGTGGTCGCGACCCCGAGTCTCGACCGAGCCTGTAGTTGCGGTTGAGAGCCGATCGCATGGTCGCGGGTGAGAGCCGATCGCACGGTCGCGGGCTTGAGTGGAGCGAGCCCATGGTCGCTTGCCTCTGGCGAGGCCGCGGTCGGCTCTGTAAGGCCGAACACGCCTTCATTCGTCAAGTCTTGAATGGCCCTTCACCTTGTCCAGACAGCTTCCATGATTACTAGACTTGCTTCGCGTGAAGACCCAAGAGCTGACTCGCCGTGTTTGTTATGAATTTGGAGAGCCATTTCTTTAGTTACTTTGGCTTTGGATGTTAACGCTGAGCGGGTGATAACCGACCCCAACAGTTAGCCCCCCAGCTCGGTAGTGTTAGAGCTAATAGTGCCGAGTTAAAAGATGTATTGAGTATCAGCGTTAACGTTTGAAATCAAGATGCTTGTTTATCCTACAGTAGTAGAGAGTGACTTTATGCAAGAGGTTTTAAGACTCTGCAGGTGTTGTGAAGATTTTAAGACTTCGTGCTTCCTCTGTCGAAGCTGCTGCGTTTTCTGCAGAAATTTTTTTTTCTTTTTCTCTCGAAGATTTTAAGACTCCGTATTTCCTATGGAGGTTTTAAGACTCCGTGATGCGATTGCTAATGTCAATGATGTTTCCGAGTAATAGCTAGGCGATTTTCGGAGGGAAGAGTGTTGTGTTGTTAAACGGAGGCGGGACCCGTGTGGTGAGAGAAAGAGAAGATCCTTTTTCCCTTAAAGGGATAAGGTTTGACCTAGTCAACTCTTTCTCCTTCCTTTCCCTTTCTTCTAGATCTAATTTTTTTTTTTCTTCTCTTCTTCTCCTCCTTGCCGCCGACCACGACATAGCAACCACCGACCGTGTGCTCGTTTGTGGCCGACCGTAAGCTCGCCACTTCTCTTCTTCCTTGGTGAGTTCCTTCATTGATTCTCTTTGCACAAGTCTTTCTAAATCTCATAGCTTCATGGAAAATTCAAGTTTGTAGATCTAGATTTTCTCATGGAGAATCAAACTTTGCTATGTTGGATTGTTGATTGCTTAGGAGAATCCTTGAATCTTTGATTGCTATAGATTGCTTAGGAGAATCCTTGTTTCTTTGCATAGTCTTTTGGAGATTCCTTATTGAAACTTGTTAAGGATTGAACTTGTGCTTGAGATGTGTTCTTGCTGAATGATGGAAATTCTTGACTTTTGATTTATCTTGTTGACTTGTGCATAGGTAGACTTGTTGTTATGGAACAAGACACACTTGATTCGGTTGATAGTGGGGGATCGGTGCTTAGAACCGACCCCGTGGTCGCGTCAACCAACCGGACCGACCATGCGGTCGCGTCGCTACGCGAGGCCGAACTCGCGATTGAGCCTCCCACGCCGACCGAGGACGCGGTCGCATCTCCTCACCAGAGCGAAGACGTGGTCGCACTTCCTTACCAAGCCAATCCCGTGATCGCACTTCCTCACCACGCCGGCCCCGTGGTCACGATGTCAGGTTATGCCGAGCCCGTGGTCGCACCATCAATCCGAACCGACCCCGTGGTCGACTCGTCCGACCGGACCGACCCTGCGGTCTCACTGTCAAGTTACACCGACCTTGCAGTCGCATCATCGAGCCGAAACGACCCCGTGGTTGCACGTCATAAGAATGCGGGCACTGGGATTCGCCTCCGTAGAAAGCTTACCGTTCCGTGGGTTAGTCTTGGTGAGGTCGATGAGAATGATGATGGTGTTTTCGATGACTTAGCTGATGTTGAGGAAGAGAGGAGGCCTAGCGGTGATGAGGATTTGATGGCTCGTAATGGAGGAGTTGGACTTTCCTTCTCCCTTAATGATGAGGATCCGGGGCTCCCAGATGGTGCGGCCGACGCTGCTTTGTCAGGGTCTTCTTCTTCTTTTAGGTCACTTCCTTCCGATGCTGAGGATGGTGATGAGGTTGACCGACCTACAGTGGTTAGGAAGAAAAAGGCGCGACCGGATCCTCCGGGATCCACTCTTTGCGACGAGGAGTCACTCCAGCTTCTCCGGGAGAAGTGCGAGATTTTGGATGAGATCGTGTTGGTTGTTTCTGATCGCACACAGCGAGCTGATGCTCCGCCTCCGGGGCACTTCACCGTGTACGAGAACTTCATCGAGCATTGCCTGTTGTGGTTCCCGGTACCTAGCTTCCTTCTTCGTTTCTTAGATGTGAATGGTATCTCCCTTGCTCAGATCAACCCCAGGGGGTTAAGGCATGTTATTGGTATCTACGTGCTTAGTAGGGAGTGTAACGCAGAGATTAGCACCGAGCAACTGTCTAGCCTTCTGGACTTCAGGCCTAAGGGCCGTGCAGATGGGCTTAGGTATTTGGTTTCTCCGGTTCCAGGTCGTGTGCTCATTGACGGGTTCCCGAGCAAGGACGATCACTTTGAAGATTGATTCTTCTTTGTCAAGATATCGGAGAAGACCATTGAGGAGGATTGCATCTCCCTCGTCAGGACGAGCTGGGAGAAGAGAGGTAATTCTATACTTAGAAATACTTTCTTTTGTATCATGCTTATGTTTTGTGTACTGATTTCGGCATTGCTTTGCTTTTGCAGCGAGACCAGCATCTCGTGTGGTGAGTCGGAGTGATGCAGTGGCCATCTACAGTGTTCTTGCCTCAAGAGAGGGTGATTGGGTGAAGTCTTTCACCCGTCAGAGGATCCAGAGGGCGCTTTCCACTTGGATCTTCCCAAGGAAGGCCTTTGGGCGAGGTGCCCCCAGAGTTTTGGCCTTCCAGCGAGCAGAGAAGGCGAAGGCGGTGTCGATGGGCACCACAGTCTCAGCGAGGACAGGCTCGCAAACGCGTGCTCCGACGACCACAACGCCTAAGACTCCTGCTGCGCCAGCTCAGCGTTCTCATGTTTCTGATCTCACCCCTGACGAGGTTACTAGGCGACGTAAGCAGTCGCGGAAGAGAGCCCTTAGGTCGGAGGGCAAGGCGGGAGGTACTCTCGATGGTGCACCTCCGAAGCGACAGAAGGCAGGCTCCTCTCTGGCGTTTGTTAGCGATCCGACTGACCATGGCGTTGTAGCACCGCACTCTCTGACTCCTGGCTCTGGCGGACGGGCCCTTGTTCTAGCAAAGGCCACAGTTGCTGAGGTTTGATCTCTTTTTTTCCTTAGCATTAGCTACTATTACTTTACTTCATCTTGGTCTCGATAGCGTTCCTTTGGTTTTCCTTTGTGTATGTAGCTCTCCACTCAGCTGGATCACATGGCCTTCTGCTTTGAGTAGGACTCTCGTTCTTGTGATAATGAGCTTAGCGAGGCCAAGAGGGCCAATGCTGAGCTTGCTGAGAAGATCCAAGCTCTCGAAGGCGATGTAGCCTCTGCGCTCACCTGCTTGGTTTTCCCACCCCTTTTAGCACGGAGCTCCTCTTCGCTTCGGGCGAAGTCAGCTGCACGGTGAAGAGCGTCTTGAATCGTCGTTGGCGGATTGATAGTGAGTTCTTGCCAAAACGGAGACGGACACCTAATCGCTCCTCTTAAGGCCTCCAAAGCAGCCGTATTGCTTATTCCGTCTACCTTTGACAGGGTGTGCTTGAACCTGGTCATGAACGACCGCAAGCTCTCGTTCTCTCCTTGCTTATTGGTCCACAGCTCTGCGTCGTAGATCTTTCGCTCGGCGAAGATGTTGTAGTGCTGCACAAACATCTCAGAGAGCTGGTGGAAGTTATGAATGGAGTTTTTCTCCAGCTTGTAGAACCACCGGAGTGCAGGCCCCTTGAGACTCTCCACGAATAGCTTGCAGTAGCCGACGTCCCTCTCGGCTTCGCTAAAATTTGCCCTTCCTAGAGCTACCTCAAACTCCATTAGATGATCGGCAAGATCGGAGGTCCCTTCATAGCTTGGGAGTTTGATCCGTCCCGGATCGGAGATTTTAGCCCCTGAGATGTTTTCAGCGAAAGGGGTATTGCGTGCCTTCTCCAACACAAAGGCAACCCCAGGGGCCCTCCCCGTGCTGCGGTACATCTGCATCTTGGTAGTCCACAGATCGGAGACGACTTGATCCAGCTGGGCTTTCAGCGCTGCGACTCCTTCGTCTCGGGAGCCCTGCGGTGCCCTACGTTCCCTCTCTCTCCGGTACAGCTCTGCTATGATCGCATCGCCTTCTTCAGCGGCCTATGTGTCGACTCGGGGACGTCTTCGAGGGGGTAGATCCTCGTCTGACTCTTCCATCACGCGCTCGAGAGTCGGATCGGTTTCCCGACGAGGCGGTGGTGGAGGCAAGTCCTCTGGAGCTGTGCGATTGGTACGAGGTGGCAGCTCCTCGTTTTGGTTCCTTTGACTGGTTCGAGGGATAGCAAAGCTGAGACGTGTTGGTCGAACGCGGGACCTCTTGCGCTTCCTTCTCTGTAGTGCTTGCAGTTCGTTCGTCGTGGCTTCCATTTTCCTTTCCTGATCCTCAGCTTTCTTCATGAGAGTGTCGAGCATCTGCTTGATCTCTGTGAGATCCGTGGGGTTATTAGCGGCATGAGGCGCGTTGCTCTCCATGGAGTTCTCTCTTTCCTCGTTGTTTCTGTGAGACAAAGATCCTTCGCTGTTTCTGCTGTTGCTTGACATCTTCATGGTGTTGCGTAACCCTAGCTTTCGTGTGTTAGAAATTCTCTGGTCCTCTTAGTCGGTGCCAAATTGTGGGGGTTGAAACCAACATAATTAGATTTGTAAGAGTTCGTGAGGGGAATTTAGAGAATTCTATGCTAACTTGGGCTCACAAGAGATTGAGAAAGAGTTGTTCTTATTGCTGTGTAAAGTTGAGTACAATGTTTGTGTATGAGAAATCGGATTTTATCCCCTTTAGGGTTTTTACAATGACGTATATATACTTTCCTAAGCTGACTAAATCTCCTAAGTCTTCAGGGAATTGCTTGAGTCGGTTGCGTTACGTGGGCTTCGTGTCTGGACCGGGTTCTCCTTATGTTATTGGGCTGAAGACGCAACTGGAGAGGGTGTGATCGGCCTTTGGGCGAGGCCATGGTCGCCTAGACTCGGCGAGCCCATGGTCGGTGATGAGCGAGTGCGTGGTCGCAACCCCGAGTCTCGACCGAGCCTGCAGTCGCGGTTGAGAACCGATCGCACGGTCGCGGGTGAGAGCCGATCGCACGGTCGCGAGCTTGAGTGGAGCGAGCCCGTGGTCGCTTGCCTCTGGCAAGGCCGCGGTCGACTCCGTAAGGCCGAACACGCCTCCATTCGTAAAGTCTTGAATGGCCCTTCACCTTGTCCAGACAGCTTCCATGATTATTAGACTTGCTTCGCGTGAAGACCCAAGAGTTAACTCGCCGTGTTTGTTATGAATTCGGAGAGCCATTTCTTTAGTTACTTTGGATTTGGATGTTAACGCTGAGCGGGTGAGAACCGACCCCAACATAATTGTTAATTGTTGTTCGGTTAATCGTGTTTAGCCTGTAGACGTTCTCACTAAGTATTTATTAATACTTACGCAACTCGTTTTTCCCAACATAGCAAAGTTTGATTCTCCATAAGAAAATCGAGCGAGGTCGTGCTCTCCACGGAGTTCAGCACTGCGACTCCTTCGTCTCGGGAGCCCTGCGGTGCCCTGTGCTCCCTCTCTCTCCGGTACAGCTCTGCTATGATCGCATCGCCTTCTTCAGCAGCCGTATTGTGGTCGACCTCTGTGTCGACTCAGGGATGTCTTCGAGGGGGTAGATCCTCGTCTGACTCTTCCATCACGCGCTCGGGAGTCGGATCAGTTTCCCGACGAGGCGGTGGACGAGGCAAGTCCTCTGGAGCTGTGCGATTGGTACGAGGTATCAACTCCTCGTTTTGGTTCCTTTGACTGGTTCGAGGGGTAGCAAAGCTGAGACGTGTTGGTCGAACGCGGGACCTCTTGCGCTTCCTTCTCTGTAGTGCTTGCAGCTCGTTCGTCGTGGCTTCCATGTTCCTTTCCTGATCCTCAGCTTTCTTCATGAGAGTGTCGAGCATCTGCTTGATCTCCGTGAGATCCGTGATGGAAGAAGGCAAAGGATTATTGCAGGTAAAGGAAAAGGAAAAGTGTGACCGTGGGATCATGGCATTAGGGAGAGGATGATTAGGCGGTTGGGGTTTTATGTTTTTCTAGTTCTAGTAAACCCGGTTAGGTTGCTAGATTTATTTTATGACTTTTCTGAAATTGGATTTATTGGTGATTTATTATTATTTATTTTATGAATTATTCCATGAGAATTTTCGTTTTTTTTAAAAAAAAAAACCGGGTGTTACATTTGGGAAGGAAACCAAAAATAAATTTATGCGGGCTTTAATGTTTTGGCCCAAAGCGGATAATATCATACTAATTTGGGAAGTTAGACATGGGCTTGAAAAAGCCAATTTCAACATGGTAGCAGAGCCTCACATTCTATAGATGCTTGAAGGAGATAATCATCAAGATAACCAGGACGATTTACTTGACGACCTGATCTGCGTAGCTGAGGAATGTCCTGAGGTACATCTGTTACATCAGCTTCGGGTATAACTTCTTCTTGATGAGTTTCTTCATTCTCATTGTCTTCTTCTTGTTCTTCATAGAGATGTTCGTGATCATTGCTTCCAGTTCCTCCATGATCCATGTTTTGTTCATTGTTGATCACAGCGGGTCCATCTCCTGCATCTATCACTCCTTCCCATCTCATGAAGAACATTCTCGGATCCCTTCTCGGTCCGTCTCTTGTATCTTTCCGGCTCTAACTTGATTTCTCATCAAACACCACATCACGATTTACAACTATCTTCCGCGTCGTCGGGTTGTAAAGTCTATAAGCCTTGGATCTCGGCTCAATCCCAAGGTGTACTAGTGGTTTTGATCTATCATCAAGCTTCCTAAGATATTTTGCATCATTATGTGGTAGGATCTGAAGTAGATCAATTTTGACCTGAGGTAGGTTACCTCCTTCTCGAAGTTGGAGTTGAGGTTGGTGTTGAGGTACCTCGCCTCCGTCTCGAGATAACTCACCTCCATCTCGAGGCTCTTCTTGTTCTACGATCCTTGAGTGTAAGCAAATTGTTTTTCCGATTTTGAGATTTTCCCTGTAAAGTCTATTAGGAGATCTCATTACTTTCATTAAGAGCCTTCCATTCGAATCATGAAGGGTTAAATAATCTTGTCTCATCCTCACATCACACCAGTCTTCCGTAGCTTGTCCTAAACTTAGGATGTTGCTCTTGAGTTGGGGAATATAATAGACATCAGTAACAAGTGTTTGCTCATCTCTTTTGCTTTGAAATAGAAATGACCATTTCCCTTCTATTTTAACGCACAAACCATCTCCAAACTTTACCTTGCCTTTGATATTCTCATTGAGTTTGGAGATATACGTCTTGACGCCGGTCAAGTGGTTGCTTGCTCTATTATCAAGATGCCACACTCCTTCTTCTCCTTCTTTGGATTCGTAGTTCTTTGGTATGACCTTTTCTTCATTCAAGAACACGATTTCATGCATATAAAGTGCTATGTCGGCTTCTTCCGTCTCCACTTTATGTGCTTCATGTATATCATGTGTTTTTTCAAGGCACTTCAAATCATAGTGACCAGGTTTATCACATGTCCAACAAATCACACTCGATCTATCTCTCTCTTTGTGTTGATTTTGATCAGATTGATCTGTGTTATGTCCTGAGTCAAATCCTCTGCCTCTGGAGTTAAATCCTCTGCCTCCTGAGTTAAATCCTCTGCCTCCTGAGTTAAATTCTCTGCCTCGGCTTTTACCTCTGTATCCTCTGCCCCCTCTTCCACGTCCTCTCCCTCGAGAACTTATGTAGTGCTGATCCGTATTAGCAAACATCAGTTTACTTTGTGTCTCTTCATGATTCTCCTCATCGAGAATTCGTTCCTCATAGGCCTTGAGTCTCCCTATGATGTCTTCAAAGCCAGTTGTGTTCAAATCAAGAACTTGCTCTAACGATGCGAAGATGTGAATGAACTTGCTTCTTGGTAAACTATTAAGGAACTTCTTCACAAGTTTTGATTCCTTGATAGCTTGTCCAAGAGCCGATGACTTTGATGCTAGCTCCGATAACTTTTTCGCAAAGCTATCGATTTTATCGGTGTCCTTCATCTTAAGTCGATCAAACTCCGACATTAAAGTTTGAAGCCTCGCTTCTTTGACACGTTCTGCACCTAGGTTACGTGACTTGATTGCTTCCCATATTCCTTTGGAAGTTTCTTGTTCGCCTACTTGCAAAATAAGATCCTCCGAGATAGCTTGAAACAATAATCCTATCGCGATATTGTTTTTATCCGCATCCTCCGTTCCAGGTTTGATTGTGTCCCAAACTTTGTATATCTTCAACAAAACTTTCATTCGCATAGCCCATACCGTGTAGTTTTTTGCGTTGAGTATAGGACATTGAATCGATGGTGGAGTAAGCTCATTTGGACATGTTGGTGTTGTCTTGTCTCCCATGGCTCGGTCACGACAACTCTCTGCTCGTATTATCTTCACAGGTTACAGGATCAAAATGCTCTGATACCAAATAAAGTCTCCCAAGAACAATCTTAGCTTCAATAAAGTATAACTCTCTTTATTGATGTTTAGAAAATAACTCAAAACTAAACACAAAGCTTTCTTAGTTCTTAGATGATGTATGAAGGTAACAACTCAACCTCATACTTATAGCATTAGATTTCCTTTTCTAACCCTAATGAATAATGGAAAACATACTTTTCCTATTCTTAGAATAACTAGTAACTTTCTTTTTAGCCTCTCTTGTCCATAACCGACTTGTTATGGATATTTTGGGCTTTAAGCTATGTTAATATGTTGAAGCTTACCCAACATTCTCCCTCTTAAGCTTCAACTCATCCTTACTCAAGTTTTGAATTCCAATCAAGCTTCTCATCTCCTTGAACTTGATTCTTGCTAACGCCTTAGTCAAAATATCCGCCTTTTCAACAAGTCTCGCCTTGTGTTTATTGATTGAACCATCATCATTCTTCTTGATCTTAAAAACCCACTTAAGACCAATGACTTTCGAATCAGCCAGTTTATCAACAAGAAACCACGTCATGTTTTTGTTGATTGAATCAATCTCTTCCTTGCAAGCTTTTCTCCATTCTAAGAAACCCTTAGCTTCTCTGTAAAATCTCGGCTCATTATTCATTGAAATGTTGGGATATCAATCAAAGTCCCACATATGAAGATTAGACAAGATTGGTCTAATATATAAATAATATCCAACCAACTTAGTATGAGGCCTTTTGGGAAGGAAACCAAAGACAAATCCGTGCGGGCTTTAATGGTTCGGCCCAAAGTGGACAATATCATACTAATTTGGGAAGTTGTACATAGGCTTAAAAAGCCTATCAACATGGTATCAGAGCGGTAACGATCCTAGGAAACCTGGAGAAGTGGATGGGCACTATAAATGATGTGGGGGCAGACTCCTCATAAGACGACCTTGCGAATATGAAGGTACAAGACGGTGCCAAGATTTCGCTAGAACCTTAGCAAACGAGATGGGTACATGATGGTACTTATGGTTTAGCTAGAGGGGAGGACACGAGTCATGTGGTCCTTGGTTTGAAGGGGAGAATGTTGGGATATCAATCAAAGTCCCACATCTGAAGATTAGACAAGATTGGTCTAATATATAAGTAAAGTTCATCCAAATTAGTATGAAGCCTTTTGGGAAGGAAACCAAAAATAAATACATGCGGGCTTTAATGTTTCGGCCCAAAGCGGACAATATCATACTAATTTGGGAAGTTGGACATGGCTTGAAAAAGCCAATTTCAACACTCATGGCCACGACTCTACAGACGACGAATATCCAGTTACCCGTTACGAATTGGTCCCGTACGTTCAGTCCTGGACCATTCAACTTTCTCGATGCCAGAGGTATGCCGTATGCATATATTATTTAATATTTATATACGTATATTTAAAACCTAACTATTACAGTGTCCCTATAATTCATGACGATATCGATGTGGAATCAAAACCGGTCGAAGGAAACTTGAATGCCGATTTGGTGGAAGTGAAGATTGATCCCGTAGTTAAGAACCCAACAACAAACATGGACTCAGACGGTGGATATTACTGGTTAAAAGAAAGTTATGTATGATAGACTCTTGACAACTCAATGCAACCATGAGCCAGCCATCCCTTCTTAGTTTGTATATGTTGATCTTTTGTTAGTTTAACAAATATGTTGTGTCCTTCGTTTGTAAAGTTCATTAATGTATAATGAAAAAGCGGATGAACACAAAACAAATAGCTCAAAACCTCGGTCTCACCGAGTTTTAACTTTTATTAGAAATCTTACAAGAAGTTTACAACTCTCTTGTTGGTTTTACACAACCCTAAGCCTACCCTTAGTTTGTCACCCAAGATTCCTACTCTAACCCGTTTTCTAGAGCTCTCAAGTCTCTCTCAAATAGAAAAGTTGCAGCGTTAACTTTTCTCTTCAAACGGCTGACCTTCGAAGCATTCATCTCTGCCCTTTTTATATTTGTCGAGCAAGCTAAATCTTTTAGGTCATCTTTCCTTGATACGAGCATCTCTCGTATATTCACCAAATCTTCACTTTCCATATTTGAGCTTATCTTCCATTAAGCTCAAACGCCACGTCATCCTCTCTTCACGCTTCTTCTAATTTCTTCTCTTCACGTAAAAGACTAACTCCTCATGCCACGTCATCCTCTACTTCAAGCT
The DNA here is from genome assembly GCA_963576765.1 of Draba incana. Classification (NCBI taxonomy): domain Eukaryota; kingdom Viridiplantae; phylum Streptophyta; class Magnoliopsida; order Brassicales; family Brassicaceae; genus Draba; species Draba incana. The sequence continues at coordinate 25,243,860 of OY755208.1, forward strand.
TGTTTGAACCGTATAACACCTTGATAAAAACACTCCTCTTTCATATAAGACCATCTCCAACCCATAACTCTAAAAGAATATTCTAAATATATTTTTTTTCAATTTAGTCATTGACTTATTATATAATTAATCCAATTATTTTATAAATAGCAATAATTCACTAAAATCACGATAATATTTTAATTGAAGTTTTAATATAGAAATTAAATAACATTACACAATAAAAAAGAAGAAGTTGATGATTTAAATTATTAAGTCATTAATTATAATATTTATTCTATATTATTTATCTTAATTTTATTAGTTTTTATTAATAAATTTCATCACATTTGAAAATTTTTGTTGCATTTTAATTGTGTTGGTTAAAGATTTTTATTTTGATATAAGTTTTGGTTATTATTTTATAATTTTGCTAAAAAATCATTAATCATTTAATCAAGACTAAAGAATCAATAACTAAAACATATTTTAATAATATATTTTAGATGTAAAAGTATAATGAATAAAAGTTAAATGACCTTTTTATAAATAAAAAAGTTCAACTCTAATTTAGAGTAAGATTTAGGTTTACTCTAAATGTAGAGTAAAAAAGTGGTTGCTCTAGTTTGGTGTAGGATTTAGAGTGGGGTTGGAGATGAATTTACTCTAAACATGCTTTTAGAGTAGGATTTAGAGTGAGGTTGGAGATGTCCTAAGATAAACATGATTCAACATATTTATATATGTTGCCTTCTCCGACAAGGAACATAGGAGAAAAAGAAAAGACACACGGACCAAAATTGTGACAAAGGTGTTTTTCCATATGACTTTTGGATGTCTAAGGTAAAATTTCGCTCATTCTTTTTTGTTAGTAAATATAATATAAAGGAAAAAACAAACCAATTATATAACACTAACTTAAAGATGAACCAAACATAAAACAAAATACACCAACAAATCTCAATCAAAAATAATATATAATTCCGAACCAAACCTGAAAGTTAAATTGACAATTTCAATAACTAAATTGCATCATGGATAGTTTGGAGACTGTTTGGTTTCACCATTTATGAATTTTTCTTTTTTCCTTTAATATTTAACAATTACAATAATTGTTTTTCTTAAAATGTTAGTAAATTTACAAAATTACAAACCATTATAAACTGATACCATTTTCACGACCACTGATACCACTTTAATCATACCAAAACAACAAAGAAATATGTAAGCAATATATATACCCGGGCGTATATGGCTCAGACCATATGGCTATACTGCTCTTTTAATTTGGCAATAAGGTTATGTCAAGATACGATCTTCGGTGGATAAAAAATAGAGGTTTTGAGATTCATGTGAAAAAATGCCATCGTGAGAAAATGCTACATGTATCAGGTTTATATCAGGGTTATGTTTGATATCAGATTTTTTTAGGTCTATCATCTAATTTTATACCATGTCTCACTTTACGAAAGACAATTTTCTAAAACTCCCAGTACTTAAACTCTTACATCAAAGCTATAATTCATATATTTTCTCTTTGGTTGTAATGCATAATTAAAAAATGTTGGTAGGTGCAATTTTAAGAAAAACATTTTGCTTTTGCTATTTCATATATATGTGTTTGTGTATATGACTCAAAGCAGATTGATATATGTTCAAACTATGATGCTACACTAACACTTTTTTGTTGCATCATAGATTAGAAACTTAAATTTGATATTATGATTACTTAAGGAATATTCATATCAAATTTTCTTTTGGAATTACACGATCGAGCAATACCATTTTGGGTTAACGAATATAAAATTCAAATATAATCAGTCGAAAGAGAATGTCTTCAGTTCAATATGGAATTCCCATAACTTTAGTCCAGCACAAATTTGATGTTTCACATAATGAAAGAGGGTATTTGGTTATGTGCAAATGGTTATTCGTTATGGGGTTTGGACAACATTGCCAATAAACTATATCAATCAAGTACTTCATGCGCCTGCATGCAAATTCGAATGCTTTGACACGTGAGCAAGTGCAAAGAAACATGAAAGTCCACATAATTCGATGTTTCACATAATGAAAGAGGGTATTTAGTTTAGCCAAAAAAAAAGAGACATGAAAGTCTTATTTACTTCTTTTTTTTAGAAAATAAATTTTCTTGATTTTTCCTTATCTAGTTTTTAGAAACACATGTTAAAATATTAATACACATATAGGAAAAAAAGAAAATTATATATGTCTACTAAAGATTTTTAAAACCTTAATTATAAAATCATAAAACTTGAAAAGGATTTATTCTCTTTTTTTTTTGCTAATTCATTAAAAATGAGAAGGTTTATAAGAATGTTACAAAGGAGTTAAACAAGATAGGATCACCCTTGAAAAGGATTTTTTGACCCTTAGCAACCTTTAAACCTTTAAAACTCAATCCAAACATAGAATAGATAACTCAAAGATAAATGGTATCGAAGATATCTTAATATGCTTCCTATTTGTGGAGCTCTCAAATATTTCTTTATTCCAAAATATGACTTTAATTGTAATATCTTAAATATATGTATGATAGATTGAAATAATGATTTTTCATTATATTTCGAGTTATTAAAGTTGGAGATCATATTACAATTGTTTGATCAGATCAAAAGATTTGTAAAAAGTGCTCGTCTTATTAAGATGGTCGATAAGAATGCGGCTATTCATTTTAATGTACGTAATAATTTCTCATCATTCGTTATTCCAACAATTAATGCTAAGTCCTGGTTATTAAAAAAAAAAAAAAGCCTATAAGGAAAAACAAAACAAAAATAAAGGGATACGTTCTTTGCTAATGAAAATTTAATTTAGGTCTCATAAATTGCACTCTTGATCCAACAAAACGCATAATCAAGCAAATATTTGTTGTAATTGCACAAGAACCAATAAAAGCTAGACAAATATCAAAAGCATGGATCCAGATCCAAAAGAGAAAACAAATTAAAATCATAAATCTCATTAGCACCATAAGTTTGAAGAGATTATGTCATGAGAGAGAGACATGTGTGACGTAAGAGAGAGACGTTGTGAATTACCAGCGAGTGGAAAAAGAGAAGACATGGGGGTTTCCCGGTGGCGGTGCTAGGTAAGCATCTCGGAGAGAAGGTGGTGGGAAAGTCACAACACGAGCCGGAGCCGGTGCCCGTGCCGGTGGTGTTCTTTCCGTTGAGAGGTATAGTGAACTGGATTATATAGGATGTTGTGTTTTTTCTTTCTGTAACATATTTTGTTGTTACGATTGTCATGTTTTTTTTTATTTTCCATCGGATGAGAACATATACACATTTCCGGAATCAAGAAAAATTCTAAGATGATGGACATATTTTGCACTTGAAAATGATATATGAGGTTAATGTTAAAAGTTTGGTTGGTTTACGCCATATGGTTAACGACAGAGACGTGATGGAACCGAAATTACCAAGGAGAAGGCTAAAAAGAAACTAGATTTCTAATCCTAAGTTAGTATACGAAGACGAACAAGGTCTTGATAACTGTCTATCAACCAAAGAGCCATGACGAATTAAATAGATGTTAATCAATTAATCGAATCTTCTTTGTAATGGATAAACCGATAAACAAAAAACAAATTAAGATTTAAGAGAACGTTTGTTTTAATGAAAGACGTACTATAATTGTCTTTGCATGTGTGTTTGTAAGGTTGTTCACCGGACGGTTTGAGATCTGTAATTATGGTGAATCAAACGGTGATGATTGAAGCTCAGGTTAAGTCTTATTTGAAGATTTTGTGTGTTGCCATTACTTGGACTGGACCCACTGCTTTTGATACACTATTGGGCCCATGTAAAGTCAAGACCACACTTTAATAAAAGACACAATATGCTTAATTTTTAGGGAAATTGGCATATATAACTCAAAAAAAAAACTACAACTAACTTTTTAACCATTTACCATCTATCGAAGAGTTAATATTTAGCCACATAGGGTACTTTTTGCTATTTGTTTGATTGTAATTTTTTTTTTTTTTTGTGTTATTATGCAAATATGAATAGCATGAAATACGAATAGTAGGTAATGTGAATAGCGGGTTGATCCGAGCAGGTAGTCGAATCTGGGTTGCGAGGTGCTATAACTAATTTGAATTATACCGAGTAAGATGGACGAAAATGGGTGTATTAGCTCTCAAATATGGTGTAAAAAGTATGAGTTGTACAGTACTGAGGTACAACTATATATAAGAATTCTAATTTAGGGTTACATGTCCATATGGTTAGAAAGTAAGCAAACATGGTTTAACTTAGTGTTTAGAGAGTTGAGTTTTTTTGTTTGATGGATTGAGTGTGGGATTTAGCACTTGGACTAAATCAAGGTGTAACAGTTTGTACTGTTGTAACCATATGCTTACAAAAAGTAACCCACATGGCATAAAGAAACCAAAAATGGTTTAATTTAGTGTTTAGAGAGTTGAGGTTTTTGGTTTGATGAGTTGAGAGTGGGATTTAGCACTTGGACTAAATCAAGGAGTAACAGTTTGTACTGTTGTTCATCGGACGGTAATTATGGTCAATCAAACGATGATGACTGAAGCTCAGGTTTATTCTCACTTGAAGATTTTGTCTGTTGCTATTATTTGGACTGGACCCAATGCTTTTGATACACAATTGAGCTCAAGTAAAGTTAAGGCCACACACTTTAATAAAGAAAACACAGATGCTTTATAATTTTTAAAATCGATGAGAGAATGTGTTTACACACCCAATACAAAGATGTTAAAAATATGTATGACAATTGACAGGTAATTTAAATGGTAATACAAATTGGTAGCTTAGAAAACCATATGAAATATTTTTGGACCTAAACACATAAGCTTGATTTATGATTTAGTTCCCAATCCAAAGCTCCGAATTTTAGGGTCTATTCTGATAGGTTTTAAAAAAGATAACACATAAATTTATCACAGTATAAGACATGCATATTTTGAGCATTGGGTTTTTGTAGATGGTTACACTGATAATCCTTTTTATGATGATGAGTTTAAAGGAACGTGGTTCCGATTATTCGAAATGTAGCAAAAGTAATCTCACCGAAATTTAGAAAAATTAATCACCAGATTTCATCAAAACATTTGATTTGACTAATTGTGGAATTTCGACGTGATAAAAAAAACTGAAATGTAATTCCTTTACAACCTCAACAGAACCGAATTTTTACCTCGCCAAACCGAACCAAATCCTAATTTTAATAGAGCAAACCGTTTTATGGTTCATCTGGTTATGTAAACCAATTTGATGAACGCAAACCGGATTCTCAATGTGGGGAAAAACCCTCGCCGGCGTTAGCTCTCTGTGTCTCTAGCGAAAGTCGATTCCCTTGGTTTGCTGTGTTTAGATATTACGAAATGCAGAGATCATCTTTGCGGTTTCTAGCTGGGCAGAGCCGGCGAGGTTTTTGCACGAGCTCCGAGAAGATCGTAGCTTCAGTGCTTTTCGAGAGATTACGCGTTGTGATACCCAAACCAGATCCTGCTGTTTACACTTTCCAGGAGTTCAAGTAAAGCTCTCTCTCTCTCTGTCTTCTCGTGTGTAGTGCTTTGATCAATTATTGTTTCGAAAATGGGGGGAAATGGTATAATTAGGTTGTTCAATAGAATGCTTTTGTGTAGCTCGATGTTGATTTTGATCTTATGGTAGGATAAAACGCTTAATTTTCTTTGCTTGGCTTGATATTATTTCTCTATTGCAGATTCAAGTGAAGTCAAGCTTCCATGTCATTTTTGGTTTAACTTTTGATGCAGAGCCAAGGGTGAATAACAAATGGACTATGTACCTGCTCCAAGAATTACAGAGGCTGACAAGAAGAACGATAGAAAGTAAGTTGTTCAAACCTTTAAAACGGATATGTCCTCTTTCGCTGATGATCGGTATTTTACTCTTGGAAATGCTGCCTGCTGTTATAGGTCATTATACAGAGCTCTTGACAAAAAGCTCTATCTTCTCATCTTCGGTAAGCCATTCGGAGCTACTAGTCTGGCATTTCCCTGAAAAAGTCTACGATCCTGAGCCAACTCTTCGCTAGGTAATAGTTTATTGTCACTACTCCAATCCATATATAACACCATCAATTTTGTTCCCGTGCTTACTGTTGACTTGTTGTCTTGTAAATCCGGTTTTTGTAGTGCGCGGAATCTGCTTTGAAGTCAGTCTTAGGAGACCTCACTCACACATACTTTGTTGGAAATGCTCCGATGGCTCACATGGCTATACAACCTACAGAAGAAAAACCTGATTTGCCGTCTTACAAGGTAAGAAAAACAAAGCTTTACGGGTTTTCACTACAGCTTTCATCGAATCATGGAACTTGACGGTTCTCTTTTTATGTTGTTGTTGTTGTGTAGAGGTTCTTCTTCAAATGCAGTGTAGTAGCAGCATCGAAATACGATATAAGTAACTGCAAGGATTACGTGTGGGTAACAAAAGACGAGCTCTTGGAAATCTTCCCTGAGCAAGCTGAATTCTTCAACAAGATGATCATTAGCTGAGTCACAATAACATCACAAAACTCCTCCCTTCTTCTTCATCACTTTACTCAGAGGTGACTTAAAAGTAGCTTTTGTTGTTGACAATTTTGATATGAAATTGTTGAATGTAGTTTGCCTTCTTTCTCTATCATAATAATTAGTCTGAAATTAAAGAACAAAAAATTCAATTGTAATATATAGCCCATTGGGCTGAAAAACCGGACTCAATTAACAAGCCCAAATCTCAATTTAATTTACCGGTTTAATTTTTTTATTATATTGTGGAGAAAATGAAGCAATTCAATAAGCCCTAGCAGGTTTTGTTGTTTCGGTCTATGTCACTGCTCTTCCTCAGAAGAGCCAAGCCGTTATTTGTATCTTCTTCTCCTTCTCAGTCCAACTTCTTATCTCCGTCGCTTACGAATCTACTAAATCGTTCGTTTCACGGCACCGGATTAATGGTACGGTAGCGATTTCCGATTGGGATTATCATCGGATTTCGAAATTGTTCTGCCGTTTGTTTAATTCTGAAATCGATTGTTTGATTTTTTTTTGAATTTTGAATTTTGCAGTCGGAATCAGAGAAGAAGATCCTTACGGAGGAGGAGCTTGAGCGGAAGAAGAAGAAGGATGAGAAGGTTTGACTTCTGATCTTTTTCTCCTATACACATTCTCAGAAACGCTTTCCTGATTTGAATCAACATGGTTATGTTGTATGCAATACTCAGTGTAGCTTGATTTTGACAATTTTGGAGATCTAGAATCTTACAGACGAATGTGATCGAATTTGTTGTTCCATCAAGGAAATGATTAGAGATTTTAGATAGTGATGCATAAGAATGAAGAAGTTTCCTACACTATTAGCTTGAGTACTTGCCTCAGATCTTCATTTCGATTTCGCTGCTGTGAGAGTTAGTTGCAATATATGAATTCGGTTTTTGGTTATGTTAATCTTATCCATTTCAGCTTATCGTTTTGGACTTCAGTTTGTATTTAGCCTTGTACAGTGATTTGTAATGAACATTTTGTAGGCTAGAGAAAAGGAGGTAAAGAAGCTAAAAGCTTTGGAGAAGGCGAAGCTGGCAGAATTGAAGGTAAATGTCTGAGAAACTCCATTCATGTATTTCGGGTTCCTGTTACATGTATATTTGTATGCAAGTCTCGTACATATGTTTTCCCTGGAACTATATATATTTACCATCGTGTGCTTTTCGTATAGGCAAAACAAGCCAAAGATGGAACAAATACCTCTAAAAAGAGCGTAAAGAAGAGTTACAAACGCGATGCTTCAGATGAGAATCCCGAGGATTTTGTGGACCCTGAGACTCCTCTTGGTGAGAGGAAAAGGCTCTCGTCACAGATGGCAAAACAATACAGTCCTGCTGCTGTAGAGAAATCGTAAGTGTGTAGAGCTTTTTCTTTAACATAAATTTGAGCGCAATACTCTCCCACAAAAATTCCCTAGATAATCTCCGTGTTCTCCTTTAATTGGATCAGATGGTATGCTTGGTGGGAAAAGTCTGACCTTTTTAAGGCGGATGCTAAGAGTTCAAAGCCACCCTTTACTATTGTAAGACCTTGTTCGATTCTTGATTTTATCTTCGTTCTGGATTAGACTTTGTTTTACTGTCTTCTCACATACTTAAAACTCTCTAATGAAATTCAGTTGAGAAAATATTGAGCTTTGATGTTATTAGTACAAGTGTAAAGTTTTTTCTTAAAGTTTTTCTTTAATCCTATACTTGATTCTGCAGGTTCTTCCTCCTCCAAATGTGACTGGAGCCTTGCATATCGGCCATGCCTTAACATCTGCAATTGAGGTTTACTTAGCAGATTATTTTTGTGCAATTTCTCTGTCTATTGTTCCTCCTGATGATCAGCAGATTAAATTTTGCTAATACAGGATACAATCATTCGGTGGAAGAGAATGTCGGGGTATAATGCTCTGTGGGTGCCCGGGGTTGACCATGCTGGTATAGCTACACAGGTTCGCAGTTACCTTCATTGATTTTTTCCTATCTCATGTCCCATATTAGTATAAATTCCAGCCTATAGAGTGAATCCTCTATTGGCTGCAGCTTGTGGAAAATTTATTTGACACATTTCATCATATTCTTTCTTTGTGTGTACGCTCTAGGTTGTGGTTGAGAAAAAGCTCATGCGTGAAAGAGGAATGACTAGGCATGACGTTGGCCGTGAAGATTTCATAAATGAAGTGAGTTGAAAAAAAAAATATGCTCATAAATATTTTTCCAATTTGCGTTGTTTTAAAAATCCCTTGTGGTTGCTTACTGTCATGTAATAGGTGTGGAAGTGGAAAAACGAGAAAGGTGGCACAATTTTAACACAACAACGGCGCCTAGGAGCTTCTCTTGATTGGTCTCGAGAGGTAAAATTCAGTGATACAACCTTTTTGGACAAATGCTACAAAAAATTGCCAATCTTTAATTAATTCCGTCATTAGATGAACTTTTGTACAAATAAACCTTTCATCATCATTTGGGTCCCTGGGCTGTCCGTCTGACAGACGTGTTTCTGCCTGTAATCTGTAGTGCTTTACAATGGACGAGCAAAGATCAAAAGCCGTCACTGAGGCCTTTGTACGGTTATACAAGGAAGGGCTAATCTATAGGTATGTTTAAGTTTGAATTTGTTTTTTTGACGCCAGCTATGGAATTCTCGTTTGAAAAATCAAGGAAACAGGAATATACAAAAACAAAATAGAAATATAGTGCTCTTTAACCTTTTCAGTCACATTGTTGAAAGCATGCACATTTATTCGAAAGGTATACCATGACTTCTGCAGGGATATCCGGCTTGTTAACTGGGATTGTGTTTTGAAAACAGCCATCTCTGACGTTGAGGTAAGTCAGCAACTGTTAGACTATGATTGTGTGTACAGTTGTTAGACTATCTATAGACTATTATTTTGGAGTGCAGTCTTTTTATGCGGATTGTGTCTATATCTGTAGGTTGACCATATCGATATCAAAGAAAGGACGCTAGTAAACGTTCCTGGCTATGAGAAGCCAGTAGAATTTGGTCTTCTTACTTCATTTGCTTACCCTCTGGAGGGAGGCTTGGGCGAGGTTGTTGTTGCCACAACAAGGGTGGAAACAATGCTCGGGGACACTGCCATTGCTATTCATCCTGATGATGCAAGATACAAGCATCTTCATGGGAAATTTGCTGTACACCCATTTAACGGACGAAAATTACCCATTATCTGTGATAAAATACTTGTTGATCCAAATTTTGGTACTGGCTGTGTTAAGGTACACACTCGCTATTATATATTTGGATGCTATGTTTTTGCCCCTATTAGTTTGTATGCTTGCATCAAAGTTATTTTCTTCTTCTTTTTGTAGATTACTCCTGCCCATGACCCCAATGACTGTGAGGTTGGAAAGCGTCACAATCTTGAGTTTATAAACATATTCACTGATGATGGAAAAATCAACACAAATGGGGGGTCGGAATTCACAGGGTTGCCACGATTTGCAGCACGTGAGGCAGTTGTTGAAGCTCTGAAGAAGCAGGTAATTTTTTAATTCTTCATGTAACATATCATAGCATTTTTTTATAGATTGATGGTTTGAGAAGATATTGTTACACCATGGGTGGTTGCGTGTAAGTATCTTGCAGATCTTACCTTGACTGTTATGTCAATATTATCTTCCAGGATCTGTACAGAGGTGCCAAAAACAATGAAATGAGGCTTGGACTTAGCGAAAGAACCAAAGATGTTATTGAGCCTATGATTAAGCCTCAATGGTACGTCAATTGCAGCAAGATTGGAAAGGAGGCTCTCGATGTTGCTATAAGTGATGAAAATAAGAAGCTCGAATTTATACCAAAGCAGTACACAGCAGATTATAGAAGGTCTGTTTCATCTGTTATTTACTCTATGGTTCTATCATTACCCCATCTCTTGACAATCACAATGGACCTTGCAGATGGCTAGAAAACATACGTGACTGGTGTATTTCACGACAACTTTGGTGGGGCCACAGGATTCCAGCATGGTATGCCACTCTAGAAGAAGATCAGCGCAAGGAGATCGGTGCGTACAATGACCATTGGGTTGTTGCTAGAACCGAGGAAGAAGCTCGGAAAGAGGCTGCTCAAAAATATTCTGGGAAGAAGTTCGAACTCACACAAGATCATGACGTACTTGATACGTGGTTTTCCTCTGGGCTCTTTCCATTATCTGTTCTGGGATGGCCTGATGAAACTGAAGACTTCAAAGCCTTCTATCCGACATCTGTCCTAGAGACTGGACATGATATTCTCTTTTTCTGGGTTGCTCGTATGGTGATGATGGGAATGAAACTAGGTGGTGACGTTCCATTCAGCAAGGTACGAGTAAATTTTAAGTTAACAAGGATGGATCATACCTTCCCTTAGCAATCCTTTTCAATGCCAAGTCTTTTCTTGCAACCTGTACTTATATGCTGAAACATATTTGTTGTCTTTGCTTTAGGTTTACTTGCATCCTATGATACGCGATGCACATGGGCGTAAGATGTCTAAATCACTTGGTAATGTTATTGATCCACTTGAAGTAATAAACGGAGTAAGTCTTGTGGGTCTTCATAAAAGATTAGAAGAGGGTAACCTGGATCCAAAAGAGCTGGGTGTTGCCAAAGAAGGACAAGTGAAGGACTTTCCAAATGGTATCCCTGAATGTGGTGCTGACGCTCTTCGGTTTGCACTCGTCTCTTACACTGCTCAGGTACTATCCATTACACCTCTTATGTGCTCCTGTAAAATATGATCTTGTATACTAAGAATCGCTCTACTCTTGCTTGCTTTGTAGTCTGATAAAATAAACTTGGACATCCTCCGAGTGGTTGGTTACCGTCAATGGTGTAACAAGCTGTGGAACGCCGTCAGATTTGCGATGATGAGGCTTGGCGATGATTATACCCCTCCGCGGACTCTCAGCCCTGAAACCATGCCATTCAGCTGCCAATGGATTCTCTCTGTACTAAATAAGGCAATATCAAAGACAGTGGAGTCATTAAATGCATTTGAGTTCTCTGATGCAGCCAACACAGTGTATGCATGGTGGCAATATCAGTTCTGTGATGTGTACATTGAAGCAATCAAGCCTTACTTTGCTGGTGACAACCCAGCGTTTGCTTCAGAGAGGGCTCATGCACAACATGCTCTCTGGGTATCTCTGGAAACTGGTTTGAGACTGCTTCACCCGCTTATGCCTTTTGTTACAGAAGAGCTATGGCAAAGGCTTCCCTCACCCAAAGATTGTGAAAGGAAGGCGTCTATTATGATATGTGATTACCCATCGGCTATAGAGGTCAGTAAGATTTTCTTAGTATCTTGTCATAATTGTTCGGGTTTCTAACTCTTTTCTTCTCATGTCGTGAACTCAGAATTGGACAAATGAAAAAGTGGAAACCGAAATGGACACCGTTCTAGCTAGCGTGAAATGCCTGAGGGCACTCCGTGCAGAGTTGCTGGAGAAACAGAAAAATGAAAGGTATATATTATTAAATCCCCATCCATCAGTCATTTTATAAACCATCCTATGAATATACAGTCATTGAAGTACTAACTTTTCCGTTGTATACTTTATTCTCAGGTTACCTGCTTTTGCTCTGTGTGAAAACAATGTAACATCTGGAATTGTAAAATCGCACGAGTTAGAGATCAGAACCCTGGCTAATCTATCGTCCTTAGAGGTAATGTCCATCTTTGGTTTCTCTCTTACCGTTTCTCTATTGTGTCGTGTAATATTTTCTGAGATTCTATGAGATTTGGTAATAGGTTCTGTTAAAGGGAGAACACGCAGCTCCACCTGGATCAGTTGAGACGGTCAACGAGAACCTTAAGGTGTATCTCAAAGTAGAGAGAGCCGTTAGCACAGAAGCTGAACAAGAAAAAATCAGAAACAAGATTGATGAACTACAGAAGTAATTTCTCCTACTAAACCCATAATTGAATAAAAATAAAAATGTTTACAGGAGTAAGTCCACTTTCTGATATTTTATTTCTTGTTTCATCAGACAAAAGGAGAAGTTGCAGAAGATAATGAGCGTGACTGGGTACGAAGAGAAGGTCCCAGCAAACGTTAAAGAAGACAACGCGACAAAACTTGCTAAGATTCTCCAAGAATTCGATTTCTTTGAGAAGGAAAGTGCTCGTCTCGTTGCAGAGACTGGAGTAAACTCAGGTAAGCAATGAATGGAGCAGAAGAAGTGAAAACACAAGTTACATTTTGTTGCAGAAAGACAAAAATATATGAAATATTTCAGGTTTGAGAGAAACTATGATTGATGTTATTGTGAACCGGTTTTGACTTGATAGTTTTATTACCAAAGACATTGTTTTGGTCAAACGACAAAATCATTCGAATTGTTCTTTATCAACTGGTTCTGAATCCTCCCAAATAGGCTAGATCGAGGAGAGGACAATAACTGTAATTTAATAAAGTAGTGGGTCGTATATATAAATAATATGAAATATATGGACCACTTATTTTACGAGGCTGGTTCCGGGTCTTTTTTTATACTCCACCAAATTTCCTTCTTCCGAGTCGACTATTCAAGATTTTTTTTTTTGTTTTTGACCACTTGAGATTACACATACTTCCATTTTTGTACCTGAATTTTGAAAATGCTCGTAGAGTGAGTGATTGATTGATTTGATCATCGGAGATTCTAAACGATGGGTTCTATCGAATCAGAGCAACCTCTCCTCGAACAAGGATCCATACAGATTCTGTAATCTGAATCCTTTTGAGCTCCGCCAATTTTGATTTTTTTTTTTTTTTTGGCTTCCTTGTGCTGCTTAAATCCGAGTTCCTATTTATTTGTTACTAATTAATTTGACTTGAAATTTCTCTAATCTAGTTTTATACTGGGTTTAAGTAAACTTGGATTTCTGGTTAATCACTGTTTAATTTATGAGTCTTGGACCGTTTTAGTGTATTTGTTCCTTCTTTTTCTTCTCAACTCTCTAATTATGCGTTTTTAAGTGTGTGATTTCGTCTACGATATTGTGATTAAAGATAAGATTAGTTTGAATCAAGAATATATTACATTAGCTAAAGAAATTTAGCAGGAGGTACAGAAATTATATGCTGAAGATGGTTCAATCGACATTAATGGAAACCCACCATTAAAGCGAAAAACCGGAAACTGGAAAGCTTGTCCTTTCATTCTAGGTCAACAAATCTTGACTTTCTTTTGTTTTTTTGCCTTCTTCAACTTTTTAAGACTCAATTTTATAGAATGTGCAGGCAATGAATGCTGCGAGCGTTTGGCGTACTACGGTATTGCTCTCAATCTCATTACTTATCTCACCGCTAAATTACACCAAGGAAACGTTTCCGCTGCAAGAAACGTCACAACTTGGCAAGGGACTTGTTACATCACTTCTCTTATTGGAGCCGTCGTAGCCGATGCTTATTGGGGTAGATACTGGACCATTGCTTCATTCTCTGCTATTTATTTCATCGTAAGTCTATTTATCGATTTTTTTAACAAAAATGTATTATGTGGAACCAATTTGTTTAATGGCGACTCTTGATTGATGATGTTTTAGGGAATGTCTGCTTTGACTCTCTCTGCTACGGTTCCATTTCTGAAACCCGCTGATTGCGTTGGAGACTTTTGCCCTTCGCCAACCGCGTCTCAGTACTTAACATTCTTTCTCGGGCTTTACCTTGTTGCTTTAGGCACCGGGGGATTCAAACTGTGTGTTGCATCCTTTGGTGCTGATCAGTTTGATGATAAGGACTCGAGTGAACGAGTTAAAAAGTCTTCTTTCTTTAACTGGTTTTACTTCTCTATCAATATCGGTGCATTTGGATCGTTTGGTCTAGTCTTGGTTCAAGAAAAAATCGGTTGGGGTTTAGGTTTCGGGATACCGACTGTGTTCATGGGATTAGCTATTGTTAGTTTCCTCTTTGGCACTCCGCTTTATAGGTTTCAGAAACCGGGAGGTAGTCCGATTACACGGATTTTCCAAGTTCTTGTAGCTGCATTTCGTAAGATGAATCTCAAAGTCCCTGAAGATACAACACTTTTGTATGAAAATGAAACAAAAGACCCGAATTCGACAGTCGCTGAAATTAGGAAAATCGAGCATTCAGAAGATTACAAGTAAACTTTCTCTCCTCAAATCATTTCTTTGATTTTCATATAAATTTTGTTTGGTTCGATCTGTTTTTTGACAAACTTCGATCCGGTTTTCGGTTTTCAATGCAGGTTTCTAGATAAAGCCGCGGTTTTATCGAAATCCGGAGGCTTTTCTGATCCATGGAGTCTATGTACCGTCACACAGGTTGAAGAACTCAAGATTCTGATCCGAATGTTCCCGATTTGGGCTTCGGGTATCGTCTTCTCGTCGCTCTACGCTCAAATCTCTACATTGTTTGTCCAACAAGGAAGAGCTATGAACTGCAAGATCGGTTCTTTCGACCTTCCTCCAGCGACTCTCGCAGTTTTCGATTGCGTAACCGTTCTCATTTGGGTTCCCATATACGACAAATTCATTGTCCCGCTCGCTAAACGCTTCACGGGGATCGACAAAGGATTCACCGTGCTTCAAAGACTAGGGATCGGTCTTTTTCTTTCGATCCTCGGTATAGCATCAGCTGCCATCGTCGAGATCACAAGGCTTAGCCAAGCGGAAACTAAAACCGTGGTTTCTTTAACCGTGTTTTGGCAGATACCGCAATTTTTTATATTCGGTGCAGCTGAGGTTTTTTACATCATAGGATCGATAGAGTTTTTCTATGATCAGTCACCTGATTCGATGCGGAGTTTGTGTAGTGCATTGGGACTATTGGCCAGTGCGTTGGGGAATTACTTGAGCTCGTTAATCCTCACCGGGGTGACGTATTTCACGACCATAGACGGTGGAGATGGTTGGATTACGGATGATCTCAATAAGGGACATCTTGATTACTACTTTTGGTTACTGGCTGGTTTAAACAGAAGAAGGTGGTGTAATTTTGTAACTTTTATGTAAATTTTATAAAGAAAGATATCAAATAAAGTTCGTCATAATTCTTTTTCTTGTCTCAATCTTGTGATGTTATGGTTTCTATGAATTAAGAACAAAAAGATGTTTGATCGGAACACCAAGGTGGAATTTTTTAAACCGGAACACATAGTTTAAAATTTGTTATTTCGAACCAAAATCAACTACTTTCAAATTTCAAACTAGTTTTAAAAATCAAGTGTCTTCCCAGTTGATTTTCGTAAGAAATTCTCCCTAAAATGTTTTTGTTCTCTTTCTAGATTTAATTTAAGATTTCTTTAACTCATCAATTAATCTTCTCGTTTCTAACTTCTTCATGCAATGCTTCTTTTGAATGCATGCATACTCGAGAAAAATGACAAGTGATGGTGGCGTATTTACTAGAGTTAATAGAAGCAATAACTTTCTATAACAATCGGTAAACTAAACCGGTTTTGCATGATTACAAATCACAAATGCAATATTTGTTCTACTATATATTGTCCCAATTTTGTTTTCCGAGAGTATCCAAATGCCTTATTTAATGTCCATCGGAGAAATATAACTTTTACTTTTCTATTCTTATTTTCCTCAAACCATTTAGGGGACATTTATCTAATAGCAATAACTTGAATAAGTATTATTGGTCCCACGATTACTTTGCCGCAGCCTTTTCATTTCCTCAAAATGTTATTTACATTTTGGTCTCGGTTTCATTCTTTGATGTAATGATGTTCATTCTGATAACTCTTTACATATTTCATAATCTCCATTATACCTCATTGCTGCTTTTTCCCTGGAACATTAGGTAAGTGTCTGATTTTTCTCTTCGATGAGATCATTTTGTTAGGTAAAAGGTTATTATTAGTCTGGTCAGGACTTAAAATTGTCTGTGTATAAAGTTTCATACAAACTCTCATACCTCTTAGGCTCTTATTTAGATTGTTTTGTGTATAACAATGTATTCCGATAAATATGTAGAACCAATGCACATACGCGCATGCCTCGTCGTCCACAACACATCCAAAAGAAGTTATGACTTTGGACCTCAGAACTATAGAAACAAATTTTATAAAAGAAAGTTTTGCATTTTGCTCTCCAAAAACACTAGACCGGACCGAATACTCTGCATTCAGATTTCTATAGAAGATTTTGCAAAAAAAAAAATGCAATTATGGATCGGTGAATAAGAGAACATATACAAAGTCTGTAAAGGGAGTGTTATTCTCTTTATGTCCCTCTTCTTCTTCTCACCTGCCATTACAATTTACACAATCAAACTTGTGTTATTCTTCAATTGTCTCTATTGCTATGATTACAAACCATGTGTGTGCTGCCTCTAAAAACCTAAAGTTTCTCTTGATTTTTTCAACATGTTATGATTTCCCTTTTGTGTTTTTAGTTTTAACTTACACTTTGATATATTTGGACAGTAAGCTCTCAAATTTATGCTCCACTGTGCTATGTCATCACATTCAAATGAAAGTCCGAAAATTCTCCTAGCAATTTTTTCAAGCGTTGCATCTATTGTTTACATAATTATAAAACATATCTGATCAAAAATCAAGCGTTAGACCGTTTAATCACTCACATATTCTCTAACAATTTTGTTATTTTGGTGACTTAAAATCTGTGAAGTATTGCAAACGACTCTCCACGGAGCGATATATTTAATTTTTATATATATGGACCATAAGTGATCGTAATTATTCCCTCCGTTTGTTTTTAAGTGATGTTAAAAGTTTCTACACTTTATTAAGAAATCATTAAATTTATCTTGTTTTTTGAAATAAAACAATACATTTTATTTATACAAGACATTTTAACCAATAAAAATTCAATCTGCAGAATTTAAAGCGTCAAAAACACTACAAAATCAATTAATTGTGCATTGGTTAATGAGAACATCACTTATTTGTAAACAAAAATAACTTCTAAAACATCACTTAAAAACAAACGGAGGGAGTATTCGTTAACAATCTTTTCCGTCTCAATACATTTCTCTCTTAAATTCTTATTGATTTTATTATTTATTTATTTTGTTTGTCGAATGCCCAACAGTTTTAGTCTAACATTCCTTAAGCTTTCTAATATTTATTTTTCGTACGTTTCCAAAAATAAAAGTTGTTTCCGTCGAGTTGCCAAAACAAAATCGGACGCTTCCATGATACTTCCAAAAAATTCCAAAAATACGATTCCAATTTTAATTTCAAAATGTGAAACGTCATCAAATGAAGTTTGAGAAAAGCACTAAATTTATGATACGTTGGGAAAAGTACTAGCAGT
Source organism: Draba incana (assembly GCA_963576765.1). Classification (NCBI taxonomy): domain Eukaryota; kingdom Viridiplantae; phylum Streptophyta; class Magnoliopsida; order Brassicales; family Brassicaceae; genus Draba; species Draba incana. The sequence continues at coordinate 25,261,618 of OY755208.1, forward strand.
GAATTTTAAACAATTGTAGGAGGATGAGAAAACAAAAACAAAACCATAATAGTCCAATGTTTTAAGGAATAGAAAGTCAATGGTGGTTTGGTTCTTATTCCTACTAGTTAATTTATATACATTCCCTACTCTAAATTTTCTTCACATGACCACATCTAGAGATCTATTGATTAGTAAAAATAACATATTGGCTGTAAATGGTGATAGTGGAATGATTCAACCGACAGTATAATTGTTAAACTGTTACCATTCACATTTTTTTCAACCGATAGTTGAATTCCCCACTGACAGTTTTTTTTAGTTTTTTTTTTTCTTTCTTTTTTTCAGTCACGGATTTGGTTTTTTTTTCTTTTTCTTTCAACACAAAAGCAGTGGACGTCCGTGACTTCTTTTTTTATTTGTTTCGTTCTATCTCAAATTTTTAGGAGAGAGCAATGACTTCTATATATAAGTGATGCAAGACTTGTATCTCATACAAAACCAATTTCTTCAGCATCAAAACATTCGTCACAAAACCAAGGTAAGTTTAATTTTACTTTATAATTCATCAATTTCATTTTTTCATTCATTTTTACAAAGGTTTAATTTCTCCCAAAGCAAATAATTTATAATTGTTTCAAGTTTGTGAAATGAGTTTTTGTTTTTGGTTAATAATTTACTCTTTAATTTTGGATACATGATTTTCACTTAATTTTGTGATTTGCACACGTGGATTTGTGTTATCTAAAATAACTTTTTTTGAAACTTCAATTTAAACACAAATTACTATGTAATATCGCTGATCTATATTAACAAACCAATATATTTAATAAATTAAATGTTTATACGATATAATGATCCATTTATTTTACATTTTGTTGTGGATAAGTATCTTATTTAATAAATTTAACCCATATTTTAAGTTATATAAAAGTAGATTAAAATTCTTCACTATTTTTTCTTCAAAGTCAATTAGTCAATTTAACAAATCTATTTTAAAAATAACTCCCTTTCGACATAAAATTTTAAAGACATTAATTTTGAAAAACCTTATATGTTAAGTTAAAATATATAATAATTAAGTTTTCATATATAACCACCAATAATTTTCATACTAATTTTCAAGACTCAAAACAACGTAATCATATCTACAGCGGGATTGCATAACTTTATTCGTCTATCTGAAATTCCGGATGTTGACTTTGATAATGCTTTAGCTGGTAATGCAATACCACAAGAAAATTTTCTTAACAGCGAGGAATATAGGGGAGATGCAGAAGAACCTTTTGTGCAACAACAAGAAGAAACAATTGAAGGAGACCATATGAATACGACACGAGATGGAATAAAACAACAACTTTGGGATTCGTTTCAATAAGAAAATATAAGTATATATGTTTTTGCATATGCTTGTAATATTTCTTACGTTTATTTGTTTTTTGTAATTTTTCGAGTTATTTATAACATGTATGCATGTTAAATTTTAACTATTATTACATTTTGCATAACTTCTTTATTACATTATATTGTGATTATAATAAATTTTTGGTTCAATTTGTTGTAAAAAAACTATACTTATGTGATAGAATAAGTAATGGTTGTGAAATTATTGCTAAAAATATTTCTCTATTAAGTTTTCTACTATTTATAAAATAAATTTAATTAATCATTTATTAATTTTGGTATATTTTATAATATAATAAAAAACCATAAAAAATATTACAATTTAAATACCAAACACGACCCAAAATAGTTAATTTTGATTTATCCATTATAGTTCTCATAATTAGTAATTTATGTATTAGATTTTTCATATTTATCTCAAAATACTTAATTTTCATACTTTATGATTTACATGATAATTATATATAATAAATTTAGTTTATTTAATTATTATTTTGACAAAAAAATTATAATCAACTATTTATAAATTAATTTTATTATTTTTATTTATTATGTGAGATATTTCTATTGGTATAATGGTTCTACTGACACCATTTAACTTTCTTTTATTCTGCCAGATTCTGCTAGAAATTTAATTATTCTGCCAGAAATTTAATTATTCTGCCAGAAATTTAATCATTCTGCTGTTATCATTTAGAGTCATTATTTCGTATAAAGTTATTTATTACACCATTTTAAGAAGAAAAGTTATATATTATATATGTTATTTTGGTGGCCCATCTATTTTCAAATCACACTTTTAAACAAACCCTCTCTAGGTGTTTTTCTCTCTCGGTTGATTACACCTTTTTTTATTATAACTTTAGAATTTCTACATTCGTGCATGTGGTATGATTGAATCAATTAAAGTGTGGCGAGGCGAAACTAACGCTTAAATAAAATAAAATAATGGTCAAAAACCTAATAAAATGGTTCGGTGAGAATTTAGCCGTAATGATAATCCAACAAATTCTATACTGTCAAGCATTCAAGCTGTATGCATAATTGCATATATACAAATCTACACACAAATATATAGCAGTCGGAGAAACTCGTTGATTGTTTGATTGTAGTAAAAGCCATGAATCATGGACCTGCAGTCAATTTCACATTCAATTTCTTTTGGATCTATTTGGCGATTCAATGAATATTTTGATTTCTCAATTTGTGTTTTTTTTTTTGAAACTTGTCAATTACTGTTTTCATAGAATTATTTTAGGAAAATAAACTAATTATAATGTCGCCGCATGTGCCACCGTATCAGCTTCGTCTTACCAATTTGTTTTTTTTTTTGTTTGCTAAACCGTCTTACCAATGTTCTATGTGATAATCTGCTTTAGGTACGCTCATTCAGAATGAACTTTAATAGTAATAGTTATAGCTTAATGTATTGATTTTTATGCATTGGGACCGAAATCATTATCTATTAAGCGAAATTTCATTGATCATAGTATCATACAATATGCGACTTGTCTACTAGAGAAATATGCGCGATTAAGATGATTCTTTATCGTGAGTAAGATTAACACCTCTGGATGCAAGATTCTCTTACCATGAGGAGTAGGTCTAACAAGACACACCTTTCCAATTTTTTGGGTTGCTATAAGTATGATTTCTTTGGGTGTGGAAAAGATATGATTTGCCGATTCATGCATCAACTAGTCCACGAAATATGTAAGGAGTCTTAGGAAGCGTAGAGCTTTAATGCGGGGATACCTATGAGGGATCCTGCTTGCAAACCCTTGCAAAGATTATTTGAGATATTCAAAAGAATACACTAGAAAAACTGAAAAAGGAAGTGTCTTCAGATGTAAAATTATGTTATTTTGATCTTAGGCCAGACACAAGACGATCACCTATCCTTTTGCATTAGATATGAGATAATTGGTAACTCGCCTTTCTTTGTAAAGCTGGTAAGTAAGTCCAATAGTTAGAATACCATCTAATCAAAACTTAATTTCACACCATTTGCTTAGATATTCGAAATCATTAAAGTGGTTTTTGGCTTATATGCATAAAATACATATTGCATACGACACTTTGGCTAACTTTTAGGTACAAAGAGAATAAAATCAAAGCGTGTGTTATGTATTACAGTCCTTATCTTCAAGGTCAATAACATCACCTTGACATATTCTAACATAAGGCTTCGTGATTCATATGGGTGTAAAAAGGTCCACTTTGTACGTGACCTCCAATTGATTTCAATATTACGGCTTAGTTTGATTATTTTGGAGTGTTATAAATGTAGCTTTCTCATTTTGGTCGGTTTTGTTGGAATTCTTGCATATGTAGTTTTGTTGAATATACCATCAAATGGTACATAGTCGAAGATAAGGTATGAATGGTACATTTTAATAAACAGTGTGAAATAAGTGAAACACACCAAACAAAAAGTACGGCTATCACAAAACAAAGGCAATGATCAAACTCAGTATAATCCATATAAATTTATTTACTTTAACCAAAAAACGATGATGTGCTACTTGCTCCTCACAAATGAACAATTTGTGAATTTTTTTGTAAGGTGATTGTTCTGTTAAAGTAGAAAACAGTAGTTTTTAATGGTAATATATATTGTTGAATGTTTTTAAAAAACAAAATATTAAGAGATCAAAACAAAACCAGGGTTATGGTCAACAAAATGACTATGTGTAGTACTACTACATACATCCCCATTTGGGCATTTCGTCATCGACGACATTTACGTCCCACCCTCCTACTTTAAGCAACTTCCTACGTTTTTCCTTCCTCTTCTTCTGCTTTTATTTTGGATATAATATACAATTTAATTTGTCATCTATTATAGTTTGCTATATTCATTTATTACTTGAACCAACATTTTTCGAAGGTTAATAAATCATCTATTATAATTTGCTGTGTATTACGGATTGAATTATCCATGAGCGGATAAGCTAATTGTTTTGTGATAGGAGCTAGTATATGGTTATCTAAAATAGTAGTTTGAATTTCTAGAGAAATTTATAAGAAAAATCAAGAATCCTGAACAACTAATTTTAATGGGCTACCACATAGGAAAATGATTTGATTTGTTTTCAATATGCTGCAAGAAATCAGAAAAAAAAAGTAAGAGGACAAACTGGAAAGAACCAGGAGCATAGGGGCATGTGTAATGAATATCATTACGAAAGGAAAAGGAATGAAAATTGGAAACGGAAGAAAATGTAAAAAGGAAATAATTAGGGATATGAAGTCAAAAGATTGGTTCAAAATTCAAATACGTACGAAGGAGATGGACCATTAATATAACTCTGTATTACTATCAAAAAGTAAATATTAAATAACACGAAACCCCAAAAGAAAAAGTGAGAAAAGAAAGTAGGAAACTTTAAAAAAAGGGAATGATGATCCTAAGGTCAAAGCTTAGCAGTTGGGCTATTTTCATTTTTCGCTTATTAGTATTTATTTTAATTTGGTCTAAAAAAACCTGTGATGAAAAAAAGTTAGACACCTAGAGGAAACTTCTTCATTTGGGCAAATCCCAAATCCCAATAAGGTAATTCTTGTAGGATTGGACAAAACCAAAGCAAATATTCTTTTCTACAACAAAATGTTTATCAATTCTTAATAATATGGTGTTTGGCTAATATTTTCAGTGGTTGTTGATATTTAAAGAAAAAACATATTTTAAAATAGTAGTAATAAATAAGATGATAGATAGTATTTTTACGCAACATAACAGAAATACATTATAGGGTACAAGATATATTTTCTTAGTGGGCAATAAGATATTCATCAAATTAATAATCAAAACTTTGAAAATCGTATTTTAAATCACAATACTAATCGTATATTTATTGACCCATTTGGCCATTTTAATGGAATTTGTACTGTATTTTCTCCCAATTGATTGCATTATCATAAAACTTCACATATCTAAATGTAGACTTGTATATTACTACTATATTCAAAGAATATTAATATTTTAGAAATATATAGTAATCAGTAAAAAAATGCTTTCAGTAAAACCATATGGATACCAAAAAGACATGTCACCTATTTTATCAAAAATAAAATAAAGATAAAACCCATATCGTTAACCTCTTTACAATTTCTTTGGTCATAACTTTACAAAACAACATTTTTCCAAACGGGAGTGGTCCATTGATTATGGATATCAAAAAAAACTGAAAAAGATTTTCCGCTATTTTCTACTTATGCATGCAAAGTCAAATGGATCATAAATTTTTGTTGAATGTATTCTATTCTGTTAGGTCTAAAACATATGTCACCTCAAACTATATAAAAAGTATAACAACATTCCAGCTGGTTTACTAATATAAAAATCAATATTATTATCTTTCTGTCTATTTGGTCGTCCAAGATGTGTTAACTTATCTCATATCACAATTTTTTTTTGTTTTTTTTTTGTTTTTTTTTTGTTTTTTTTTTGTTTTTTTTCTTATACAACAGATACACATATTTATACATCTTCACATACAAACACAGATACACATATGAGCACGAGTTCCTCCACAAAGAGACAAAAAGGAGTAGAAGGAAAAAAGAAACATTAATCTTTTGTACAAACAGAAATTTTCCTCCTTTTTAATCTTCAACCTTCACTCCCAAATCAGAATCCCTCTTAGGGCTCTTCTTCTTCTTCTTTCAAGAAAGCAAACAATTTTTTTTTCTTTCTTCAAAGAAAAAGAAATCCAAATCAAAAGGACTAGGGTTTTCGTGAGCTTCATAGTAAAATGGGTAAGTGTGGAAGAAGCAGCGACGGAGGAATTGGTGGAGTTAGACCGTACGTACGGTCTCCGGTGCCTCGCCTGAGATGGACGCCGGAGCTTCACCTGAACTTCGTTCACGCCGTTGAGCTGCTAGGCGGTCAATACAGTAAGTCTTTTTTAACCAACTTTCAAATTTTAGCTTATTTTTTTCCATATATCTTAAAGTTTGGGTTATTTGTAGGTTTAATTTAGAAATTTTTGAATCTTTTGCAATATACCCATGTTCGTTATTTTCAGTTTCAAGATTTAAATGTCTTGTAATTTTGGGTTTGAATGAAACAGAAGCAACTCCAAAACTGGTTCTCAAGATAATGGATGTGAAGGGACTAACCATTTCACACGTCAAGAGCCATCTCCAGGTCAAAGAAAATGATTCATTTATTGTCGTGAACTATTTGTTCGTATATAACATGACACTACAATATCTTTCACCTTTAAAATTAAACTAACGTTTTTCATTGTTTTGATCATATTGCCAGATGTATAGAGGATCCAGACCCTCTCTTCTTGGGAAACTAGGTAATGAACTTTCCTTTTCATTTTTTTTTGTTTTTGGTTTTATAAGAAGAATATTAAATTACACTTTATAACGTAATAATTTCAAGATTAGGACAGTTCATTTCAAATTCTCACCACTCACATCATAACTGTAATGCACAAATTTAAAGTCTCACTAGACCATTGTCATATGCTGGTGAAATATTTATTAAAAGAAGGAAAAAGAATTTTGGCTATAGACTTGTAGGTAAATAGGTGCTTCTTTAATTTAATGAGAAGCAAAGAAAAAAAAACAAAAGAGTTCTTATTTTTGGGGGACAGAAGAGAGTTCTTCATCATCTTCAAGGAGAAGAAGACAAGACAATGAAGAAGATCATCTTCATGACAACTTGTCTGTACACGCAAGGAATGATTGTCTTTTGGGTTTTCACTCTTTTAACTTTAGGTAATTTTTATTTCATTTTATTTTCATTAGTTTACTTTTTGGAAAAGGAAAAATTGGAAAGGGAATATTAATTTGTTTCTGACAAGTCTTTTAATTTTATTCCACAGAAAATAGGTATGTTATCATCATACAGTTTTGTTTGAATATGAATTGTCGAATTTATACCTTTTTTTTTGTTTGGGGGAGAAGAGAGCAGACTTCAGCGACAGATAATGATGACTATGACTTTCTTAACATCATGAACATGGAGAGAACGACGACATTTGCAGGCAATGGCGAGTCCATCAAATTTCAGTCTCATCACTTTCTTGAGGTATTAAATATTTATATTCATTTTATATTGTATGGTTTCGTAAATAGCCGTTACGAAAAGTTACATCACCACTAAAATATTTAAGACTCTAAACACTTACTTAAACCACTGAACACTGTCATGAGTGGCTTGGGGCTTGGCCATGAATACTGAAAATTTTCTGATATGGTTTCCATTATCTATAATATTTCATTAGTATTAGTCTTTTAGACTACTAGACCAATAAAATATCTAATATGTTGCTAATATTCAAATACTTTGTTGGTCTTATCATACTAATGAAATATTATTAGATAGATATTTAGATAAACACCATGGGGACAAAAGGTTACAAATACCAAATTTTATGCTTTAGTAGACATTCTCGAACTTGACTAATAGTGCAACATCAATCGACTTCCTCAAATAATTGGCCTACTTGTTAGATCCTCTAGAAACATTTATAATGAACAAATATTCTAAACAATATTATGTTCCATCAATATTCGCTAATCAACATTCCTGCTTGAACCAATTTAGATTTCATGGCCGAATCGGAATTTATTTTGATTTCATGACCTAGAACTCTAATAAATAGGCCATACCATTGAGAATATGAGGAAGTTGATTGATTTTGCATTGCAATAATGTGTAAATTAGTCTAAGATTTGATTTGATGGAAAATCATGTAAAAACTAAAGACTTAGCGGTTCCTTAAGAAGTTTATGTTTATCTAACTCTATTAGGCTCAGAAGAACCATTGGGAAAAGACATGGCGAGAAAATGAACACGAAGAAGAAGATTTATCACTTTCGCTATCATTGAATCATCCACATAATAATCAGCAACGTTGGAGAAGCAATGCTTCATCATCACTCAGTGAAAACAGCGAAGCAGTCTCGTCTCCCTTCATCTTCAGAGATTGTTTTGCTTCTTCCAAGATTGATCTTAATCTTAATCTCTCCTTCTCTACTACGTAGCTGAAAACTTTGTTCGTTTTTTTTAACAATTATTTTAGTGCAGTGAACATTAAGATTTGTTTGAACAATCTATTGGATATTGTAGAGGTTAATGGGTCAAGAAGCTTTAATCTCTAGAGAGTGTGTAAGATAAGTCCCACATCGGAAGTTGGGAAGGACCTTGAATAATATATAAAAGATTTAAGCCTCTCCACTCATAGCCAATTGGTTTTGAGTTGGATGCCTAGGAAACTTAACATGGTATCAGAGCCTGAATGCACGCTCTCCCACCCGAATCGAAATCGATCCGGTCCAAAAGAGGTCCGACTGATCTTACCCGAAAGTAATCCAAGACATGGATATTGTCGAGATTAATGGCTAGACGGGCCATTATCTCGGGTGAGGGTGAAGAATATTGTCCCACATCGGAAGTGGAAATAAATTTGAACTAATATAAGGGACTTGGGTCTTTCCATTCATTGCCAATTGGTTTTGAGTTGAATGCCTAGGAAACTTGACATGATATCAGAGCCCGATCTGCACACTCTCGTAATCCGGCCCAGAAAAGGGCATGTGCCCCTCGACCCGATGAATGATGGTCTTGCAAGATTAATGGCCAAAAGAGCCATTATCTCGGATTATTTAAGAAAATTTGTAACGTTTTAATCACTGGTAACGATAATGTTAGTTTTCACTTGAAACACTAGGGATTTCATGATATGTTTATGGAGATTAGATATTGTTTTATCCAGAGAGAGAAGAGAGAGAGAGAAGAGAGCATGTACATTGTAGGATTTTTGAGCTCTTTAACGAAGTGTCTAAACATTATTAAAATATTAAAGATTGGATTTCAAGATCCAAAACATGGTTTTAGTGTCTAATATTAGACACTTATTGAGCTTTTAGACACTAGTATCTCTTTATAAAAGTAAATTATTAATTAAATTTAATTCTAAAATACATTAAACACCCATCATGGAATGTAGATGCTCTGCCTAAATGTTTTTTGGAACCCATGTTTTTTCAATTTTTTGAAGAGTGCGTTTTAATGTATTCCAGAACGAAACCACAAAACGCTGCGTTTGGTATACAAGTGAAAGGAAGAGAATATCCTTAAAACGCACCGTTTTCTTTCGTCTAAGAATCCCCAAAACGCAGCGTTTATTGGGTGAAAGTTATGTAACGCAACAATAAATTTGCAACCGTTCGGAAAAATGATTATTATAGGAATTAACAAAAAAAAAAATTAATTTGATCAATCGTAGTGACGATGAATCTATCGCACCGTGTCGGTTCGAGATTCCATACGACGAGGCTCGACGCTTCCTCCTCCGCTAATACCTCGCTCGCCGTCTACTCCGGCAAAATGTATTTGGGAGCTATCCCGGTGCTGGTTAGTTTCCTCTTCTCTAAATTCATTACGAATTTGATGTTCGTCGTAGGATTCGAGATTTTGCGATCGATTGATCTTCCATGAACTTGCGCTTGCGGTTATCACCAGAAATTATAGTGATATGATTCTTTCGAAATTTGAGTTGTGGAACCTGGAAACTCCGAATATCATTGGAATTGCAGTGAAATTAGAAATGACTTAGCAATTTCTGGTGCTTGGAGTTTGCATGTGGTGTGGTTCCTATGAATTATTTACATCTTACTTAGTCTCTTTCTTGTAATCAGATTTTTTCCAGCTTCGATTATGATGAATTTGTAACTAATGGATCAAATAATTGTTGCTAGTTTCTGGTATACTTGGATTTGCTTGGTGAATGCATCCAAATGCTGGGTTTGGTTTTATGACAGGATAATGAGGAAGGAACCTACCTTGAAAAATATTCTGCGACGAGAGAAAAGACAAGTGATTTCGAGAACTTTAAATGAAGCTCGGGCAGCTCCAGGGTCTGTTAGCGATCTCTTCTTCGAGAGTTTTAGAATCGGGGAAGGAACAAGCAAACTCTTGCATCATTTTCTGATTGTTGCATTGGATGCTAAGGCTTTAGAACTGCATCAGCGTTGTTTCAGTCTTGTAACCGAAGGAGTTTGATTTTTTCCCGTGAAGCCTATTTTATGACTCGGTCTTACTTGAAGATGATGTGGACAAGGATTGATCTCCTTAGGTCTGTTCTTGAAATGGGATATAATTTTGTTTTCGCGGTAAATGTCCCCGTATCATTGACATTTGGGAAACTGAGGAAAGACTTGTGCAAGTGATCTGTTCATTTGTTTATTTTCCTTTTCTCCAGGATGCTGATGTGATGTGGTTCAGGAATCCGTTTCCACGGTTTTACAGGTATGTGTGTTTCCAGATTGCTTGCAATCATTACCTCGGTAGATCAAATGACTTACATAATAGACCAAACGGAGGATTTAACTTTGTACGGTCCAACAATCGAACTATACTCTTCTACAAATACTGGTATGCTTCAAGACTGAGACTCCCGAGATATCACGATCAGGATGTCCTTAACGTTGTGAAAACAGAGCCATTTGTTTTCTGCATTGGGTTAAAGATGAGATTCTTGAACACCTGGTTTGTACAATGCACGCCAATTGCTGCTACGGATGGAGAATAAGCTTCATGATCTCAGAATCATGCTTCAAGATTGGAAAGATTTCATGTTTTTACCACTTCATCTAAAACAATCCTCTGGTTTCTCCTGGAAACTTCCTCAGAATTGCAGGTAATCTTCGCTTGGTTTTGAAATTATCTGTCTTTTATAACATTTCCAATTTCGTCTTTGTGGTTCTGAGATGATTCGTGGTCTTGAATCTTTTTTGTTTTTTCCGATCCACCAGGTGAATCTCAATACTGAAAAGAGTGTGAGACTTTTTGTATATATTCTTGAAAATAATTCCAGAATGAAAGAAGAAAAATGGAGTTTTTGAAGAGAAAACACAAACTGACGTTGCACAATCTGCATGTTACATGATAATCTTGTTTAAGAGGAAAACCAAAAACAAGTTGTAAAAACGTACTACAAGTTGTGAAAAAATAGTAATTTGTAAAAATCAAACTAATTGATGAAAACAATTGGGCCAAATTTTCTTTACAGTTGAGTTCACTAACTACTTTTTCTGTTAAACAATCCAACTACAAGTTAAAGCTACCCTAGTAATTAAAATACCGAGACTTTAGTGTTTGAATCGATTATTGCGTTCAAATTAATTTATAGTCATGTGTAATAGTCAGTGTTGAAAAAAACGCTAGGCGCTAGGCGGAGGGTCCGCCTAGCGCCTAGAACGACTAGGCGAAATTTTAGGCGGGTTAGGCAGTTTTTAAATATAACTATATATATATATGTATATTTAATTATATATATACATAATATACTATTTATCTATATATTGTACTTATCTAATACTTATATATAAAACATAATAAATTAATCTTAATTCTTAATAATCATCATCAATAAAGAAAAACTAAACGTAGAGTGTAAAACTAAGAAAAGAAAATAAAAATGAATTTTAAAGAAAAACAAACTTCCATGATGACTCTACTAGGTAATTCTCTTCGCATTACTCCCCTCTAAACAAAGTCATCATCTGACTCAAAATCAACATCAACTTCTTCTCCGTCAATAATCAATACATTTGCATTGATAGCAAGATAATAGGATAAATTAATATCTTTTGGTGGATTTGTCATCATCACCTCCACGCCATGTAGAACTAAAAGTCTAAAAGTAATAGAAACATTGGAAGCAATCCATATAATAATATTTATAAGTGGATCAAAGAGAGACTAATTGATTCTTAATTCTATCACGGTCATAGATAGAGTGGGGTGAAGTGAAACTATGCAATTTCTTATTAAGGAAGTAAGGAGAAAAAAAAACAGAGAAAATATAGAGTAAGAAACAAAAACATGAAACAGAGCATGAACTCGTGAATTGTCAAGTCTTACCAAAGAGTCGGAGACGTGTGACACAACACTACTCCGTCGATGCAAGTTTTGGTGATGACAAGAATGGACACAGAAGTTGAATAGCTTCCGGCTGTAGAAGAGAAAACGACAAAGAAATGAAAAAACAGAAACCCTTTTTTCTTCTTAAAGAAGTCAATACGACGTCACTTTGAGTTAAAATTTTTTTATTATTTATTTAAAAAAAATTGGATTTTCTCCGCCTAATCCGCCTAATTGACGCCTAAACCGCCAAATGACAAACCCCGCTTAATACCTCCGATTAGTTATTAATCCAATCGGCCTAGGGACGCCTAGCGCCTAGGCGCCGCCTAGGCGCCGCCTAGGCAGCTTTCTTGAACACTGGTAATAGTGTATTATATGGTGCTCTATTGGGCTGGGCATGTGGTGTATTCATGATATCTATTACTCCCGACTTGTTCCTAAAACAAAATTCAAAACATCATTCTTTGAAAAATTGAAAAAATATTATAATGATAGATATTCGGTTTGGTTTTGGTCGGTATTGATCAGTTTCGGGTTTTTGGGTAGAGGGATATAGGACTCATATGGTTACGGAAATAGATTCGGTTCGGTTCAAGATATTTTTATCCAAACTATCCTAACATATTCGAAAATTAGTATTTGCTTTTAATAAAAAATACATTTATATTAATTATTTTTATTCGAACTACCTATCAATAGCTAAAAATATTTGAACTAACCGAATTATTCGTAAACATGACAAAGAAAAATTGTAAAATACATCCAGACTATCTATATATATAGATGAATTAATTTATGTTTCGGATATCCATTCGATTCTCGGTTCGGTACCGGTTCGATTCTGATTTTTGTGGTTCTAGACATATAAGACCCATCGAGTATTCTTAAAAATTCGGTTCGGATTCGGTTTGGCTAATTTCGGGTCAATTCCGATTCGGATTTTCAGCTCCGGTTATTTTCGCCCAGCCCTTATGTTGTGAAACGAGAACGATAAAGCAAAGAGACAAAAACGATTGAGATGAATATCCCGTCTATGGTTTCTTATTAACTCGTGTGTTTACAACCTACAAAACCTTAAGACATTATATATACATCTCAAAAAACCCAATAAACCGAAGTATACCGTTGTGGATCTGATTAGAGTCACCTTGGATAACACCTTAATGCAACAGAGAAAACTTATATAAATCATTTGTATTTTGAATGAAGTCAGAAGTTTTAGTGAACTTTTAATGTTTTAAGCTAAAAATTTAACTGATCCAGTCAAACAAATGAAAGATTGTTACTAGTTTTAAATTAGAATAGTTTAGAGAAGCAAAAGAAGTTAGAACTAATAATTTAAAGTACATAGGGTTCGAATGGTGATATTAGATTGAGCAGTGCGGAAAAGAAAATTGTGCGGGGCGGTGCGGTACAAGTGCGGATAATACATTATGCGGAACAAATGCCGTGTGTGTAAAAAAAAGGGGGACGGAACAAAGTTTGATTGGTAAAAAAAATAACATGAGGTACAAACCAATTGTTTGATTGGTAAACATTAATAAAAACAGTATGAAATATCTATTTTAGATAATAAATTTACTAAATAGGACTGAATAATTTTCTTACTATTTGCATAATTTTAAAAAATTAGAACAATTACAAAATATCACTTTTGAAATACGTAGTGACATGAAATATAATTGAATAATTTTATTACTATTTGCAATTGTTTCTCCGTAACATATTTGCAATATCGGGTCAGATTGGTTAACAGCGGTAAGCTGGAGCGATAAGTTGTAAGCTGGAACAGTAAGCTTATAGAATAGTGCAAAGCTGTACAAAAGAGCGGTACAAAAGAGCGGTACAAAAGAGCTGTACAAAAAAACCGTATAAAAAGCTGAGTGTAATAGTGTTGATAAAGATTTTGTATCGCTTTGGTGATTGGTACAATTTAAAGCGGTCAAATTATAAAGAGACGGTACGTTATAAAGACGGTTACCAATTTGAGCCGTTATTTCTTTTTTGTTTCTATGTTTTCCATCTGCTACATTTTCTTTTAAAAACGTCACCTCAATCTCGTTTGCATCAGTGCTCCCTTGCCTTGAATCTGAAAATTTAAAAATTCAGTGATGATCATAATAAATGTGGTACGAATAATTCTTAATTTGATATAATTTTTAGATGAACATGTTTTTGTCTTTCGAATTAAATTTTAGTAGCCGAAGAAATTTAATCTTGTATATACATATATATTTTTTTTTTTTTTTTTGTTAGAATTACAAAAAGGGAAGTTTACTAGAATAACCTTCAAAAGTTGGTTTTTGACTAAAATGACTCTCAAATTATTTAATTACGTTTTTTGGAATTTCGGACTCTTTTACTCCTATTTCTTTGATAACAAAAAAACATATTTACGAGACTGCCATTAATGAATCTGAAAGTTTAGCCGGGAAAAGTTCCCGCCTAAAAAAATAAGTCTACCGTTCCATTACGGTAGATTTATTTATGAACGGTAGACTTATTTTTTGAACGGTAGATTTATTTACCAACGGTAGACTTATTGTATCTACTTAGTGGTAGATTTTTTTCCGAATGGTAGACTTATTAGAGTGAATGGTAGATTTATTATTTTCAATGGTAGGTTTATTTTGGAGCAGTAGACCTATTAAGTGATTGGTAGATTTATTTTCTTAGAATGGTAGATTTATTTTCTTTGATGGTAGAGTTAATTTGGCGTGGTAGATTTATTTTCGTGATCGGTAGACTTGTTAATGTGGTGGTAGATTTATTATAGTTGATTATGGTGGTAGATTTGTTATAATGGTGGTAGAGTTGTTTTGACTAGTAGATTTACCATGACAGGACAAATCTATCATATAGTAGAAAAAACAAATCTATCATACCATTAAACAAAAAATAAATCTACCATTACAAACAATAAATCTACCATGACAGGACAAATCCACGACCTCCGTTTCTTTCGCCACCACCTGCGAAGCCTACACATCCACCAGAATAAATCTACCATCAAAGAAAAATAAATCTACCATCAAAGAAAAATAAATCTACTATCAAAGAAAAACAAATCTACCATCAAAGAAAAATAAATCTACCATCAAAGAAAAACTACCATACCATTGACAGAGAATAAATCTACCATGACACCACCTCCGAAGCCTCCACGTCCACCAGAATAAATCTACCATCAAAGAAAAATAAATCTACCATCAAAGAAAACTATTATACCATTGAGAGAGAATAAATCTACCATGACACCACCTCCGAAGCCTCCACATCCACCAGAATAAATCTACCATCAAAGAAAAATAAATCTACCATCAAAGAAAAATAAATCTACCATCAAAGAATTGGAGATTAGGGATTCGGGATTTTTACAAAATCCTCTATACCACCGAAACAAAACCGGAATTGTCAATTACATGTTGTAGAATGCACGAAAACTTTCTAAAAATGCACAAGAACAAGAACAAACCCAGAAATCGAACAAGAAAAAATTACAAAATCGATTCGTATCTATATAATGAAAGAAAAAAAAGAGAAAGGAAGAAAAGAGAAGTTAAAAGAAGCCGAAACTTACCGTTGGAGTTGTCGGAGAAGAGAGATATCGCCGGAGAAGATGAAGAAAAGAGTCGCCGGAGAAGATGAAGAGAGAATTGCGTTTTGTGTCAACGACACAAAAAAAAAACGTGAAGTTGATTTTTGTTGAAAACCTAATTTTTTTTTTTAAATGACATTCTTGTAGTTCTAAAAATACCACAAGGTTTAAAAGACTTTTGCCACTTCCCCATCTTATGAGAGTTATTCTAGTAATTATGGTACTTTTGAGAGTCATTCTAGTAATTATCTCTTACAAAAATGGAAAGCCCCACATATACATACATGAACACACCTATTTTAAAAGTACATTAATACATCTGCGTTTACTTTTTTTTTTGCTATAAACATCTGCGTATACTTACAGCTAGCTATAATCCATTCATGTTAAACTTAAATATTGTAGACTGTTTAGGCTTCGATTTATGGAGTATATAATATCTATATGTATTTTGGAGGTCTGTTTACCTCCATCTCCCTTCTTCTCATGTTGGTCTTTTTCTCCTATCAATTGTAGTATATCAAGAAAGCCCTTTCTGAAAAAAAATAAAAACATTGTAGCATATATCACAATTTTAATTTTGAATGTTTTTTTATTATAATATGTCTATGTTAATTTATATTCATTTGATTGTTAGAGTTTATAAAAACGGGTATTGGTGCTTTTAATTGTTGGAGCGTAAACATTTTAGCTATTCATTTGTTTCTTTTCTCGACGTACGTTATTCTAATTCATAATTATTCGCATTTTTTTTAGTGTTCTCCCACAAATCTCTCTTGAAGTCTTGCTATTTGAAATAAAACATGGAAATATATTATTTTATTAAAACTGGCCCGGGAAACCACAACAAATACTTCACCGTGTTCTCCTCAGGGACACCCTTTGTGTGTGTGTGTGAGCTCATAAGATAGATAATGCCAAAATATATGATTTGACTGAAATAGCATTGAATATCGTTATAGAGAAAAATACTAGCATTTAAAGACTAGTATTTACTTTAAGCTATGATTATAATCAATAGTTCATTTAATACGTTGACAATACAAAACAGAAAGTTCATTCAATTCATCCTATAGTTGCATTTAATGGAAGTCTTTTAATGGAGTAGTAGATAGATAGACATTCAGAAAATTCCAGTCGACCATTATTCTCCAAGGGCATTCTCATACACCATCGTGTCTTAAAACCATATAAAATTATTAAAACACATATTCTCTCTTTCTTTTACTTAATTTTATATCTTTTCTTTCATCTTTTTACTCAATTTTTATTAATTTTATATTTAAACACTCTCTCTTACTTTTAAAAACATTCTCCAAAAAATCTAATTTTAAACACTCTCTCTTCCTTTTAAACACTTTCTACTCTCTTTACTCAAATTTTATTAATTTTATATTTCAATATACCCCACAAAAACACTCTTTCTTCCTTTTACAACCATTTTAATAATTTTATATTATAAAAACACCACATTTAGACTTCAAAGGGTTACCAATGAGGATGCTCTAATGGTTTGTTCCTATCTAGAATTAGTCTACCAATTTTTTTGTTTCTTAGGCTACTTTGATTAATATACATATTAAGAAAACCACATATCACTCATGTGACAATTCATGGCGTAATATACTCCCTCTGTTTTTGAAAGATTGATTTTTTGGATTTTTTCTTTGTTTTTGAAAAATTGATTTTCTACACTTAACTCTGTGCTTTTACGTTTTACCAAGTGATTAAATAGTTTATTAATCAATTAGAAAGAGAAAAGTAGTGTGAAGTAGTTAATATAATTATTGGAAAACAAAAAAATAAGTAAAAATAAATAATTAGTTAACACAAATATTGATTGTGTCTTAATATATGTAAAAAATCCAAAACATCAATCTTTCAAAAACATAAGGAGTATAAAATATAATATACATATGGAGCCATGCTACATACATGCGTGCCGTATATTGTTGGATAATCTACATTGCTTGAACCGCAAGTCAATAACCGAGTCAATGGATAATGTCAAAAAGCAGTTTAGTAAAGCGGTTAAGTAGGTTAAAATAGAGTCGGTGTAACCCTAATGCGATTAGGATTAGAACTCTCCCTATAAATATCATCAACCGTTGAGTGCTTAAGATATATTGAGAGTCATTTGTTTAGTTTTTGGTTGAGTCTTTTCTAAACATAATAAAGAGTTGAGTTCTTTATACGATTCTTAAAACTTACATTTGGTATCAGAGCCTTGTGGAGAACGATCGAGAAAGGCGGTGCAACGATTGATCTCGTAGAGGAGAAACAATCGGCGATCAACACGATTCGATCTCAGCGTTGAGATTCGGATCTCTTGGTAAACACGACGGAGGCGTTCTTTAAGTAAAGTACAAATCAAGGCATGGATGAGAAGGCGATCATGACATCAACATCGAAGGGGAAGGAATCGATACCTTCATCAGTTCAATTCCCGATGTTGAATACAACAAACTATACCATATGGGCCATGAGAATGAAGGTGGCACTTAGGGTTCATAAGGTATGGGAGAATGTTGGATAATCTACATTGCTTGAACCGCAAGTCAATAACCGAGTCAATGGATAATGTCAAAAAGCGGTTTAGTAAAGCGGTTAAGTAGGTTAAAATAGAGTCGGTGTAACCCTAATGCGATTAGGATTAGAACTCTCCCTATAAATATCATCAAGCGTTGAGTGCTTAAGATATATTGAGAGTCGTTTGTTTAGTTTTTGGTTGAGTCTTTTCTAAACATAATAAAGAGTTGAGTTCTTTATACGATTCTTAAAACTTACATATATACATATGCATTTTTTAATACAATTTGGGTGATGCCTTTGCACTTTTTTGAAATCCTCTTCGAGAGAGGGACTTTAACTTTGGTCTACAATTTGAGCAAAACCATGTGCATGTTAAGTGTGAACTTTGGTCTATCATTCTATTTGATGAATTCCTTTTCCCATATTTATAAGCAGAATACGATATACTTCCTCGAGGGTGGAGAGAAAGCTTAATTTCGTCGGATTCCGACGGTTGAAAGAAACAACATGGCCTCTTCTCCAACGAGTTCTATGGCGTTTACTAAAAAATATGAGTTCTTAGGATGAATACTATCACACGTGTGATAGTATTCATCGGGTACGTCATTAACTAGTTTTTGTATTTTTCATTTTTATTTTTGGACAACATTTTAATAACAATTAACTTATCAAATTAAAGCCACTCGTGAAAAAACTAGTAATAAAGTGCAATAGTTATCCTTAGCTAATACTATAATTTACAAGTCAGCATGATTTTTTTAGCCAATTTGTTTATGCCAGTTTACATTTTCTTGTTTTCTGAAAAGAATACTAATGTGAGAAATTAGTTATCTCAGTTGTTAAAAAAAAGTTATCTCAAAGTTCTAACTTGCAGTTTGAATGTATCTATTGTATTTTTATGTTTGATCACTTTTAATTATAAAACTAAAATAGAATATTCTTATGCAAATGTTAGAAAAAGTCGTTAGTATACTATGAGATTCAATTGTAATAGGTTATCTATTTGAGAAGAAAATTGACATTTTTTCAGCTTGTCATTTTGCTTTTGTTTTTGTCAACGAGAGATCCTAAATTTGTTATTTACAATCATTTCTGAAAATGTAGAGTTAAACTTCCATTCCATGTTTAATTTTCTTACAAAAATAATATCGTCATTTACGCTAGCGGATCCAAATGCTTTTTATTGATCGTCTAATCATTTGCACAGAGCAGTGAATAAGTTTGTGAGTAAAAGCAGTTTTTTTGTGGTTTTGTTTTTGTTTTAAATTTATTTTCTTTGCCTTCTTTTCTTTTACTTATTCGCTAAATTATCCTCATTTGTCTAATTTACGGAGGCTAGCTGGCTATGTCACGAGTGTTTGTCCTGTGAATTTTACATGATTGCTACATATATTGCCATATTGGTATATGTTTCGATGTCTATGTATTACTGTTCCTTACATATCCACAATGGTTGTCTTGTCCCCATCACATTTTAATTTAACGGTCTATAATCAACAATCCTGTTTCAACATTCATCTCTCTTTTTAGTACATTTACGTATATAAATGTGTCTTTCCTTTTCATAGAATTTTATAGCTTCATTAGGAAATTTGCTAGTGTGTGTGGAGTACTAAAAACTATTATATAACAGAAAATGATGATAACAAAAATATGTAATTATCAGGCAATGATTATTGTTTTCAAACTACTATATAACTGAAAAATTGTAGCAAGACCGATGAAATGAAATGGTTTAGACGATGTAATGCATGTTAATGCATCATGAAGTAGTTCTCTCATTTTAATCATAATTCTTTAAAGATAGTGAAAATGACGACAAATTCAATGGATTGGCCGCGTGTTCTCGACTCAACTAATATAATTTATAGGATTGAAGGTCCGTTTTAGTTATTTCCACCATTTGTGTGTCAGTGTGTGTGTGTGGCCAGTGTTTGCACATAATGCTAGATCTGGTTCTTGTGATTTCAACTTTGTAAAATCTGTACCTCCAATATAGATAACCAAATCTTTTAATTATTATAATAATATATGTTTGACGAAAATACACCATGTTTATTAGAAACTGTGTAATTGTTTTAACGATATCTCCAAAATTAATTATATAAAAAAACTAATAACTAAGAAAACTGAGTAGTAAAAAATGATTTAGAATACTCAATTTGTTTATATTGATTTAGTTTTTAAATTTAAATATTATGAAGCAAATATCTATATATATATATGAACTATTTTATGAATGGATATCGATCACAAAATTGTATATCGTGAAGAAAAAAGAAATTTTGAATGGTTATATGCTATGCAAAATGAATGTAGAAAACTAAAAATCAATTGACAATTAGTAGAAAAATCCAATCTTTTATATACTAATATAAATCCCATCATATTATCGATGTAAAATATCTTAACACGCCGAGTTATTTCAAACAAAATCCCATTTTAGGATCTTCCGTGATACCATGTGAGATTATGAGTTTTGAACTAAAACCTAATTAATTATTACTGGAGAGGTATAATTTTTTTGTATACTATAATAGATATCATTATATTATCAAAGTGAGACATTTTTTTTTTGTCGTCTATGTGGGTCACATACCAATCCACTAACCTTTCTATGTGGGCCATAGGCCGGCCCACTTAGCCATTATCCTCCATGCGGAGGTGGGAGTCGAACTCGCGACCCCTTGTATCAAAAATACATAAATACATATTTATAACTATAGATTTTTATTATTGTGTAATGTGTAGTGCGGTGGAATGATGATTTTTCTTTGAAGCCTAAAAGTATGTGTGTACCGCAGCTTATGTATAGGGCCCAGTCTGAGATTGCCCATAAGTGAAGTGGACCGACGACCAAAGGAGAAGAGATATCCCAAAGCATTTAATTTGTAGCTTTCATCGATTTTTTCTCAATAATATATCCTCCCAAAGGGTAGTATTTGACATCAACGACAACTCTATCATTCACCTGCTTTTTTCCCTTATATTTTTTCTCTCTTTTAATTAAAGTTATAAAAAAATATCTTCCCAGCATTCACCACCCACTTCAGATTTTCAACACCTTCTGAAAAACAGTTTTACAAAGCTGAAATGTAAATTAATTCTATCATTCACCTGCTTTTTTCCCTTATATTTTTTCTCTCTTTTAATTAAAGTTATATAAAAAAAAAATATCTTCCCAGCATTCACCACCACTTCAGATTTTCAATACCTTCTGAAAAAACAGTTTTACAAAGCTGAAATGTAAATTAATTTTGCATAAAATAAAAACATGGAGTAATCTACGTTGGGATGACTAAACCCATTGTCGAGTCGATTTTTAAACATATTTTGATAAATAAGAATATAGTTTAGTGCTTCAATATTTGTGTATATGCCACCAGTTAAAATTAATTTCGGTAAAATGCATGTCAATGGAAAAAAGTCTCTTAAGTAATGATTTGAGGAAAATTTGGATCGAACCATTGGAAATTGAGTAGGTGGAGTCAAAGTCGAAAAAGTAACAATAAAGACCAAAAGATCAGAGTTAAGTTATGTCTTCGGATGTCAACACCGATTTGCCTTTTTACTGCAAGAATGTTTTTTAATAGAAAATATATGCTCGTACTACGTAAATACTCACATTTTATAAACATAGCAATACATTTGTGCACAACTCAAATTCGACACAACTTAATGACATTGTCATATGCAACCAGCTAAACTAATTAATGACTGTGGGTAAAAGTTTATTTATGTGTTACAATTTATGTTAATTTGATTTTCTTTTTTATTTGGAAAAATCAAATTTGCTCAAATAATTCTAAACTAAAATTTAGATGTTGCCTAGCTACTGCGGTCATTTTGAATTAGGTGGCCGAACATCTTTCTATTGTCTATTGTAATAATTATTATAACAACAAAACTGACAATAATAACAATATTTCTTATATACATTATAAATATTGGATTACGACATGAAATTAAATAATGTATTTAATAAAAAAAATTAAATAACGTTGGAATGTTGGATGCTTCTGTTTGTATTATGCTTTTGTTGGAATATTATCCGATCCGTTGACGTATTATTGTAGACAGATATATATCTCTTGAAATCTGCTCATAACTTGCATGTGCAACGTGGGATATATAATTTAAATACGAATCAAATTTTATTAACAAGAAACAATTGTTATACTAGACTTAATCAATATCTTTGCATGAGGGAGATTTTATAAACTTTTCTTCAAATACTGAATATATAGCTAGTTTGTTTAAATTAATTCACTTGATGATATATGCTGATATATAATGTCATTAGTAACAAATTATATGATGATCCGTTCATGGTATTGTTTTAAATATTAGATAGAAAAACTTTGTGACAAAAAGTTATAAAAACTAAATTACTTTTCATTGATATATTATAATTAATGGTGAAACTAGCTGAAGACTCCAAATTAGTGAAGAACCCCCGGTTCGAACTTCCCACCATTACATTATTGAAAAAGAAAAAAGAAAAACTAAGAAAAAGAAGGAAAATAAAGACCCCAACCTAAAATCCTTAGACACTTGTCGACTCCAATAGCATAAAAGGTCAAAAGAAAACAAAAGCTTTAAAATAAAAAAAACTCAAAGTTAGGAGGAACTTAAACAACATACGATCATCTTCAAGATTTTCCAAATGGATGATTTGGGTTTGAAAACTTCATCTCCATGTCAAAAGGAGTTCCATTACGACCACCACGACCATTGACATTACTCACCATTCCTCCATTAACTCCAAGAAAGTCCAAAGTCAACCTATCAGAGCCTCCCATGTTAAGATTGTTAGTGAAGTGAAGGTCGAAAATGCTACCGGTCGGTCTACCTTGATGATGATCATTTGTAGCAGCTAGAGAGTTCATTAGTCCTTGAAAGTTTCCATTAGCATCACTATCTCCAAATTCATTGACGACCACACTTGAGGAAGACGAAGGAGTTAATCCTCTTAGCAAAGCAGAACCATCATTGTTATGATCTGCACCATTGGTGAAAAGTGAAGTAACATTTGTCTGATCAGAGTTCTTAGTGTTGTTGTCTTGAAAGTAGCCAAGGTTGAACAAGTTGTTGTTGTCGTTGTTGCTGTTCTGGTTGTTCATGTTAGCACTGAGGCCAAGTAGACCATGCTGGTTCATGAGACTCTGATCGTTGTGAGCCAACAATCCTTGGTTCGCAGCGCATTGCATGAGGAAGTTGGTAGGACCGGGGCCAGGGTTTGTGGAGTGAGGAACGAACTCTTCAAACTTGTTGGAAGATGAACGGTTCAGATTGTAACCAGCAGCTAGAGAGGTGAAACCGGAGTTTGGATTGTTACCAAAATGGTTGTGAGAGAGAGCAGAAGCAGCACCACTGAAGTAGGCTTGTCTTCCTCCACCAGCACCAGCACCAGCACCAGCACCAGATACCATTGACGTGAAGCTCACGCTAGGGTTTCTTGCTGACTCTTGAATCAGTGCATCACAGAAAGCCCTGTGCGTAATGTAACTATCTCTCCTACAATAACAACCCAATAAAATAAAAAGTTAAAATGTAATTAAGATTTAATATGTCTCTAAGCAAAAAAAGACGAAGAATATTTTACGAAAATCATAAAAATTATATAAAAACTAACTAGAAAATGTAAAGTGTTCATCAACTACTCCACGCTGACCACAATATTTATTAATTTAAAATGTAACCAACCACTCTTTATACACAAAACACACATATACTAATCTAATCAATTCTATAATTAAAAATTTTATGGAGAGAGAGTGAGAGAGGGGAAGGAGAGAGAAATGGGACGGGGCCCACAAGAAGAGGAGTTACATGGAAAGAGGAACCTGCAAAGGTGAAGAAGAAGAAAACAAAAGTGGGAATGCATGGAAACAAATCCAACTCACATGTGACCAAATTTAGCATCTTTTATTTTTCTCCTTTCTCCTTCACTGTCTTTCTCTTTTACTCTACTCATCAGCAATCAAACAAATAGATTGATAGATCCTATGTGTGTGTGGGTGTGTGTGTATAATATAAATGCATATATGTTCATGTCCCTATGTAGGAAATATGATGTTCCGTGACCAATAAAGATGATTACATCTATATTTAAGTCACAAGTCAATATATACATAAAGAGTGTACCACACTCGTGTACTATATATAGCTTATACATCCATTAGTTAAAATTTAACTATTCACTGACCGACATGTTTTTTTTAACAGAAATCTCAATCAGAATCCTATAGAGTACTAACCTTAAAATTTTAGAGCCGACATGTTAAATACGCCGTAAAAAAAATCGATAATTTATGTTAATTAGTTGATGTCACACTCTAATAACATAACCAATTCTCAATATGAACCAAGTTATTGAATGGAACGAAGGAATTAAGATAGTGTACCTAGAGAAGATGGTTCCACAGTCACATCGATACTCTTTGGTACCACAAGTCTTAGAGTGAGCTTTCCAATCAGATTGCACGGCGTATTTCTTGGAGCATTTCTCACATTTCCACTTCTTCTCACCGTGCTTACGGTAGTAATGCTTCTTGATTCCGGTCAGGTCTCCGAGAGCACGTGAGGGGTCGTGGTGGACGCACGAGGGCTCAGGACAGAGATACACTTTCCTCCTCACTTCTTTGTTTGACTTTTGTTTCAGCTTCCATGGAAGGTTGTGTCCTCTCCTGTGAAGCTGCAGATTCTGTTCTCTTTGGAATCCTTTGTTGCACACTTCACATAGGAACCTGTTCGTTGCCATTATCGTCTTTGGTGATAACGCAATCACTTCAGCATCTGGATCTGTTTCAATTTTTTGTTTTTAAAAAAGGAAAAAAAATTATTCCAAAGAGAGTTTATAATTAAGGAAATTAAATAGACTAATGAATCGAGTTTAATAAATTTCAAAATAAAATATAATCAAATTAACCATGATCGAATAAGGATAATCTTAATTCCTCATTTTCAAAAAATGATAGATAAGAATACACGAATCAAAGTTTTCGTTTGTGATATAGACATGAATCAAAATTAGGGTTCTTATAACTTATTTCCACATAAAAGGAAGATTCTTCACCGAGGCTTATTGAATTTTGATTAGAATTTGGACCATACACACAGATATGTAAGTATATAACAATAATATGTAAATAAGAATTAGTTACTTGGGTTTCCTGGTTGGTTTCTGCGTTTTTTGGGTGGTGGAGCAACGGAGTTGGGTTGTTGAACCATAACCACGGTCTCTTCACGGTTAAAATCGTTAGCTCCGGTGACGGAGCCGGAGAGGAGGAAGGACTGAGTGGAGGAGGATGAAAATGAGTTGTTGTAGGACGAAGACATCTTCACAAGGTTTGGTTTTGCTTAATCTACAAAAATCATTAAGAAAAAAATGAATAAATTAAAAAAACAATTAGAGAGAGGGAAGAAATCAAAATATGATTCAAAAGAAAACGAAAGCAAGGAATTAGAAGAACAGGAAGAAGCCATAGAGATTGACGACATAGAAAAAAAAATCACTAGAAGACATTTACGAGAACAAAGGGAACAAATATAAATCCAAAGAATTAGATTTAATTTGTAAGGTTTTGAAAGAAGACATAGTATTAGTTGTTTTTTTATTGTACCCTTTAAAGTCTTTGAGATGCAGAGCAAGAAACCAAGAAGAAAAAGGTCAATAAAAAGCTAAAACTCAGAGACAAAGAAAGAAACCAAGTAGATGATGATGATAATATTTAGAGAATGATAAAGAAGAAGCCATACTGAAATATATATATAATATTATACAAATACACACACCTCAAAAAAACCCTATCTCTCTCTCTTGCTTTGTTCTTCTTCTCTTGTAATAATTGGGATTGAGTCTTGTATAAAATGAGAATATATATATACAGCCACTGTCCCTTTCCCCTTTTCAATATTAATGAAAAAAAAATAATTAATTCGTAACCGATTTATGGTGGTCATTACTGGAAATTTTTAAAAAAATTAATGATACTAATATAGTCTAAATCAATAAAAGGAGAATTAATTTTTCAAAAGAATCTTTTATTTTATTTTTGTTGAAAAAATTATGAATGTCTGACACGTTCTTGCTTGCCAACAAACTCATTAGTAATACAGTTACTGAAAGATTTACGTACTAAATAAAACCATAATATATAAATTTTTAACTTCGGTTTTAATTATATATAGTTGACCATTGTAATATAGAAAATTTTATTTTGTTGATAAGACTCTGAATGTTTGACACGTATTTTTTGTTGATAAAATTCTGAATGTATAACACGTTTCTGCTTGTTAGTTAACTATTATTACTAATGAAAAGATTAACTTAGGTAAATAAGATTACAGTATAAATAGTTTTACCGTGATTTCATAGTTAACCTTAGTAAAATAAAAAAAATAGAAAAGATCACTTTTTGAATTCAATCTTTAGCTTATTCGCTATAGATAGAAATATTTTTCTTGATGTCAACCTTACAAAAGGTTTGTCGGGAGGGGGGAGATGTTAGCATATTGTTCCATTTAATTATTCTGGTTATAGATTTTGATATAGTAAATTTTGTTAAATTAAAAAGAAAAAACCTCTAAGAAATAAAGAAATGAGGAAGGGTTAACTAGACGGTTTGAGTGTCATTGTAAAAACGGTGAAATGTGGGCACATGCGGGTGTGGTCAGGGGGCCACCTCACACTCTTTCTCGTGTCTCTCTGATGGCTTCAAGACAAAAAGCCTCTCTCTTTCTCTTCATTTAACTCATGATTTTTTTGTCTTTAAACAACCAAAAAACCCTTCGCTACTTTTCTTCTCTACCATTTTTCTATACCTTGAATGTTATTTTACGTACTAGTAGTAACTAGTAACCATATATAGTGGATACAAGAAAATGTTTTTTTTTTTAAACACTACAAGAAAATGTTACTAAATTTTTTTTAATGAAATAATCATATGTAATGTTATTTATTTATTATTGATAATGTAGTTTTATTATTTACGTACTACCCAAGGACCCATGCGAGAGGAGGATACATACGAAATAATATTACTAAGTTTGTTTAGATCAATTATATGCTTTCTCATTTTTTATTTATTTGTCGCTGATAATGTAAAAAAAAAAAATGGATAGTACAATATTGTTTTACGTACGTATATGCTATACCCATGAGAAATCTTACAAAATTTATTTTAATCAAATTGTTTTTGGTCTTTTTGTTGTTGTTGATAGTGTATGGTTTATATATTAATATATATTTTTTTCTTTTTGAAGGTAATCAAAATGTTAATATTTTTCTTAGAAATACGATTATCACATCATCTTATTGGTGTAATTATATATTATATTAAATTAATCTAATAAATAGTTCATTTCTAAAATTTTGACATGACCGGATTTACCATCATATACATATGTAATGGTTACAATACATGTTTATCAAAATTTATTTTTAGTTTGAAACAATTTCTACTTTAAAATAGTTTCAAATTTTATCATTGTTATTTTTACATTATTTAGTAGTGACTAACTATAAATTTTTGTACATGGTAAAAGTAGTAGTTGCTAACTGTAAATTTGGCGTTACGGTTTTTTTATCAACTAGATATATAATATTGGTTTGAATTTTACTGTGGGGGCAATACTAATACAAACTATTTTATGGTTACCATTTCCTTTTTAATTGGCGTTACTAATCATTACCTTTTGGCTTCATTATTTTAAAATGACTTTTAATTATAGAAAATTATTTTCATTTAACAAATTAACTGAAAGGAATAGAAAATGTTGCATGTGTAACAACTACACTCGGTTGTACACATGTGGTCTAGTTTGTAAATGTGCATTAAGTAAATTTACTAACTGTTATGACTCTTTCCATTAAAAAGCCAAAATCTATTAATATCCCATTAATTATATAAGCTTAACATGAATATAGACACAAATAAGGACATTTACATTAAAATTATCACTGTTTGCTGTACACGTGTGCACAAATTGTATGGCACATATCATTAATATTAACTCAAAGCCAAAATGTATTTGACTCTCTACTAAAAAAGGTAAAATATCATAAGGCCATCACCATTTGAGACATTTTACCAATGTCTCACAATATAAAAATATTAAAAACACATTCTCTCTTCTTTTTACTCAACTTTATACTTTCTTTTTTATTTTTTTACTCAACTTTATACCTTCTCTTTCATCCTTTTACTCAACTTTTATTAATTTTATATTTAAACACACCCCAATTATCTCTCTCTTATGTCTTTCCTAAGACACAATCTCTCCAACTAAACCCACTATCTCCTCTCTTTACTCAACTTTTATTAATTTTATATTTCAATACACCACACTATTTCAACAAAAAACACTCTTTTTCTTCCTTTTACTTAAATTTTAATAATTTTATATTATGAGACACACCAACATTATCTCCCATTTACATACTCTAATAATTACAATAAAACTTTTGCCTAGTAATTCATGTATATATGTATTATGTATTATGTATTTTTGTATTTTTTCCATATTTAATTTCATATCTGTTTTTTCCTATTTTTCTTAGAACTTTCAAAGATGCCACATGTCGATGAGTCTCCGTGGTGCAAAACGTGAAACGGACATTTGGGTTTTCGTGAAGATTTATCCACACGCGCGCGCCTTACCTCTACTGTGTGAAGCATGTAGTTCACGCGATACTAGTGCGCGTAGCGCTCGACCTGATTTAGCTTTACTATAACACAACTTGTTCTTCTCGTTGGGGGCTAAAATTAACATATAGTGACTATTTAGTTTGATAATCATTAATCCAATTGAATTAAGGATTTAAAATATTGTGAATCTAATATAAGCATCCTAGTGACAATTTAGTCTAAAATTATTAATTTATCTAGATTTTAGTGATTTAAAAGATGATAGAATCTAACATAAGCACTATAGTTGACCATTTATGTCTAAAAATCATTAACCCATCTAAATACATATGAGATTTAAAGGGTTATTGAATCTAGTATAAGCATCATTGACCATTTAGACTAAAAATAATTATTGAATCCACATAACAAAAGCATCATAGTGACCATTTTAGTCTAAAAATCATCAACTCAACTAAATAATAGAGATTTAAAAGACTATTGAATTTACTTTAAGCATCATAGTGAACATTTAGACATTCATCCAATTAAATTGATAGAGATATACTCCCTTCGTTTATTTATAATTGATGTTTTAGGCTTCTACACACATATTAAGAAATCATTAAATTTACCTTGTTTTTTGAAATAAAACAATACTTTTTATTTATCCAATACATTTCAACCAATAAAAATTCAATCTGCAGAATTTAAAGAGTCAAAAACACAAAAAATCAATTAATGGTGCATTAGAAAGCGAAAACATCACTTATTTGTAAACAAAAAATAAATCCTAAAACATCAATTATAAACAAACGGAAGGAGTAATAGACTACTGAATCTAGTATAAATATTTAATCTAAAGATCATTAACCCAATTAAATTACTAGAGATTTAAACGAGTATATTGAATCTCATAAATATTCAACTATTAAGTACGGAATATAAAAAAATTTTGTTGTAATTTGATATATTTTATAACATCGATGAAGAATACAAAGTGGCGACATAAATAGACACTAATCCCAAAAACTAAGTTGGCGGAACCCAAATGAGGTAAGCAAACAACTTTCCTAACATTTGTTTTTTAGTTTTTTAAAAATCTTTGAAACTCGGGTTTAAACTTTAATCTCGGTGAATCCGAAATCAGTTTTTAATCCACTACAAGGAAACAGCCTGTTTTCTGACGGAAAAAATTTCCGTCAGGATTTCCGTCGGCCAATTCCGTCGGAATTCAGACTGTTTTCCGACAATAAATCATTCCGTCAGGAAACCGTCTGTTTGTCCTGACGGAATTTTGACAAAAATTATTCCGTCAGGATTACCGTCCGGATGCCGTCCGTAAATCGTCAGAATTAACAGACGGTCTCCTGACGGAAATAATCCGTCTTGTCTTTTCGTCGACATTCTGACGGAAACCTGACGGAAAACGGATATTTCTGTCTGGCGGACGGATTTCCGACGGATTCTGACGGCTTCCGATGTCGGCAAACTTTGGGTGGTTAACATATCGTGTGGGTTGGCCGATGGGACTGAAGTGTTGCTATGTCGGACGTTTTGACGGTTGGCTGACGGAAATCTGACGGTTATTCATTCTGTATAAGGTCTCGCATTTCTTCCGACGTTCATAACAACATTTCAAAACAAAAAAAAACAAAAATTTAGAGATGAGTTCTTCATATTTTCGGTCATGGATGGACGAGCCAATGATGGAAAAGGGGTCGAACTTATTAACGACCGAATACGCTCAAGGTATTTGCGAGTTCATGCAGTTACCTAAAAATCAAGAGGCAGCCAACAAAGGTCAGGATATCAAATGTCCTTGCTCTAATTGCTGTAATAGAATTAGTGTTGCGATTCCTATTGTTTGGAACCACTTATATAGATACGGATTTAGGGCGGGATATAAGGTTTGGTATTTACATGGAGAAAGGAATTATGAATATGGTAGTACCAGTAGCAATGAACCTTATTTTCCGTCTAGCGTAGGGGAATCTACGGCGGAAGTAGATGTTGGGGTAAGTACGGTTGCGATGGTAAACGATGCGTTTAGAGAGAATTTGCAGTCGGGTGTGTATCATCATGAGGGTGATAGGGTTGAAGAGCCTAATTTAGAATCTCGGAGGTTTTTCAATATGTTAGACGCAGCAAAGCAACCTCTATACAGCGGTTGTAGGGATGGTCATTCACCGCTGTCTTCTGCCACTAGGATGATGAACCTGAAGACTGATTATAATTTGTCCGAAGAATGTGTTGATGCATTCGCCGAGTTCGTGAAAGATGTTTTGCCAGAAGATAATCTGGCCCCAGGATCATACTACGAGGTCCAAAAACTTGTCGCCGGACTTGGTTTGCCCTACCAGGTTATAGATGTGTGCATCGACAACTGTATGATATACTGGAGAGAAGACGAGAACCGAAACAAATGTAAATTTTGCCACAAACCCTGGTTCCAGGACACAAGCGGCAGGGTGAAGATTCCATTCAAACGGATGTGGTATTTACCCTTAACGGAGAGGTTGAAGAGGCTGTACGATTCAAACCGCACAGCTAAGGCTATGAGATGGCATGCAGAGCATAATCAAGATGGAGATATCACGCATCCTTCTGATGCAGAAACTTGGAAACACTTCCAATCCGTATATCCAGATTTTGCATCTGAACGACGGAATGTATACATAGGCTTATCCACTGATGGTTTCAACCCGTTTGGCAAGCATGGAAGAAAATATTCATTGTGGCCGGTCATCGTAACACCTTACAATTTGCCTCCATCTATGTGCATGCGGCGAGAGTTCTTGTTTCTGTCAATTCT
Organism: Draba incana; assembly: GCA_963576765.1. NCBI lineage: Eukaryota > Viridiplantae > Streptophyta > Magnoliopsida > Brassicales > Brassicaceae > Draba > Draba incana. The sequence continues at coordinate 25,293,471 of OY755208.1, forward strand.
AGTTCCCGGGCCAGATCATCCAAGACGGTCGCTCGATATATTCCTCCAACCATTGATCTGTGAGTTGCAGATGTTGTGGGAGCATGGTGTTGAGGCATATGACATTTCGGTCCAGCAGAATTTCTACATGCGTGCGGTTCTTATGTGGACCATAAGCGATTTTCCGGCATACGGTATGTTATCTGGATGGACAACGCATGGAAGATTGGCATGTCCTTATTGCCAAGACAATACTTCTGCTTTCCAACTGCAGCACGGAAGGAAGACATCGTGGTTTGATTGTCATAGGTGTTTTTTACCGGCAAATCATCCATACCGTCGGTCTAAAAGACATTTCAGGAAGAATTTACCAGTGTTACATGGTCCACCTCCTGAGGTAGATGGTCGAACCATATTGGAACAGTTGCGAGATTTTGGTGCAGAGCAGACTCCTGATTGTGGGGGTAATGGCCACCACCCGGTCGACGGTTGTGGGGAATATCACAATTGGCACAAGAAGAGTATTTTCTGGGATTTGCCTTACTGGAAAGACCATCTACTGCGGCATAATCTAGATGTCATGCATGTTGAAAAGAATTTCTTTGACAACATCATGAACACCTTATTAAACGTCCCAGGAAAGACCAAAGACAACTGGAAGTCTAGATTGGACTTGCCATTGATTTGTTCGAGGCCATCTCTTCATGTTCTGCCTAATGGTAGATTGCCGATGCCTGCGTACCGGTTAAACGCTAGGCAGAAAGAAGTATTTTTTGAATGGTTCAAAAAATTTGTAAAATTTCCAGACGGCTACGCATCTAATCTACGTAATTGCGTAGACGAGACGGAAGGGAAGTTTACAGGAATGAAGAGTCATGATTGTCATGTCGTCATGCAGCGTCTTCTTCCATTTGTATTTGCATATCTTCTTCCAGATCCTATCCACCAAGCAATTGGAGGTATATTTCTTACTCCCATTGGTTTCTTCATACCATATTATTACTATATATGTACTAACTTGTTAAATATTTATTTGCAGGAGTTGGTGCATTCTTCCGAGATTTATGTTCAAGAACGCTTACCGTCCACGGGATACGTAACTTGGAGGCCAATATCCCTGTTCTCCTTTGTAATCTTGAGAAAATATTTCCACCGTCTTTTTTTGACGTTATGGAACATCTTCCTATTCACCTCCCACGAGAAGCAGCCTTAGGAGGCCCTGTTCAATACCGATGGATGTATCCGTTCGAGCGTTACATGTTCCATCTGAAGAAAAAGGTTAAAAATTTAAGCAGGGTTGAAGGATCTATTGTTGCACAGAGCCTAAACGAGGAAGTCTCAAGCTTGGCCGAAAATTACTTTCCACCGCAAGTTACTACTAAGGCTAGACGTCCGGCGCGACATGATGATAGAGGTGAGAAAGCAACGTATGACGTGGTTGTACCCGAGTTATTTGCCCAAGTTGGGCGAGCAAGTGGAAAACGAAAGAGACGCAAATTATCGGCACAAGAGCTCACCCATTTGCATACGTATATCCTTAGAAATTGTGATGAAATTTTGGAGTACGAACGGTACGTATATCAGTTATTATACTAAATTTATGTACTTATTTGCCTTTATCTACTAACAACTGTTATGTTACAGGATCTACATGTCTCTAGCACGTGCTTACCATTCTGATAAGACAGATGCCGAACTTGCTGTCTTGAAAGACGAAGAGTTTCCGGCGTGGTTGAAATGTTATGTAAGTTTAATATAATTACTTACTTTCACTTTTCCATGTTTTCACGTTCATATGTTACTGATATACTACTTATATCATTCTTAGGTTTCCGAAAGTTTAGCAAGTGGTCAATCAATCCCGACATGGTTACAGGAGATTGTGTACGGCTTACGCAGCACCGCGACATCATATCCCAACTTTTGCACTAGGGGATATGCGTTCAGGATCCGTGAGGAAGGACGTGAGAGGACAACTTCGGACTATGGTATTTCGTCCCAATCAGGTGATACCATGTACTATGGGATTTTAAAAGAAATCTTGGAAATCCACTATCCAGGAATGTTGAACTTGAGGTGCATTGTGTTTATGTGTGAATGGTTTGATCCCTCTAATGGTCGAGGTGTTCGAGTTGACCCTCTTGGTGTTATTTCGATAAATTCAAGCCGGAAACATCAGTATTACGATCCATTTATCCTTGCGTCCCAAGCAGATGAGGTATCAATACCATAATATATTGACCTACGTACTCATACTTAAGGTTTGTTGATCATGTATATTAACAATATCCACTTTTTATTACTAGGTTTGCTACATTCCATATCCTCGAGTCGCCTATCGTAGTGATCCTTGGATCACAGTAACTCATATTAACCCGAGAGGAAAAATATATGGAGTTCCTAAACAAGATGCTCTACAACCATCGAGAAGTATACAAATGTCACATGTTCAGGAGATGGATAACATTGACCTTGTCGTTGATGTCACACATATCGGGGATGATCTAGTGCATTCGGACGAAGAGGAAACACGTGAAGAATTTGACGACGATTCAGACTCCATCCCTAGTGAAAGTGGAGGAGGAGATTCAGATTAATAATCTGTGAATAAATTTTGATATCATTGCCATTTACTTGTATATAATAAAGCTTTTTTATTAATTGACGATATATTTTGATTATGCAACTCCAATAAAACATTACATTTAATGAAACATAAAATGTAAAACAACTTATTACACAGGTAGAGTAAAGACTTCCAACAGATAAACACACAACGGTTATGGTACAAGAACATAATAGACAATATTCAGGTATCAATACCATAGGTCTGTATCCACTCCAAACTTACCATTGGTTAGAACCATTTAGTGATTTTCTTTCCCTTTTTTTTCTTTGGTGGAGAATCTAAAACTCCGTCGCATAATTTGTTGGTTGCATCAACATCTATATTGAAGTTTGGCTTTTCTGGGCTTTGGGCGCCTATCAAATCATAGGAAGGACTTCCACCGTAAGTATATGACGGTTCACTGAATTCATATGGTTGGACGGCTTCCAGAACCCGGTTCTGGTCAGCACAATAGGCCTGGTACGTATCGTATTTGTGATTAGGAAAACCCAACCCATCTTCATTTTTGGGAGTGCATGAATCATCTTCCCACGAGTATGTGGGTACATCTTTAGTGTATTTGTCGCACTGAGATGGCGATTCCCACGACAATTTTGGAATGCGGTGGATGTTTGGCGAGCACTGGGTGTCAGGCACTACTGTTGATGTGGAATCTTCTTTATGGATTGGTGAGCACGTATCAAATTCCCACGAGTAAGTGGGCAGCTCTTTAAACGATTCGTCGCAATAAGATTGGGTTTCCCACGAGAATTTTGGTATTATTGGAAATCCAAAAGGATCAAGGTCGGGTGTTGTTTCTGCGTCTTCATTAGGAGAGGGAGAAGACATATTTTGTGTTATTGAGAGGTGTAGAAGAAATACACTCCATGAAGTGTATTTATAGTAGAATTTTTATGTATACACCGAAGGGTATAGTAGGGTTTTATGTCGGAGTGGGTTGACGGATTTCTGACGGATTGCCGACGGTCTTCGATGTCGGCAAAGTTTGAGTGGTTATTAAGATTCGTCTGCAGTGGCCGAAGGGATTGGTGGGGTTTTATGTCGGAGTGGGTTGACGGATTTATGACGGATTGCCGACGGTCTTCGATATCGGCAATGTTTTAGTGGTTATTAAGATTTGTCTGCAGTGGCCGAAGGGATTGGTGGGGTTTTATGTCGGAGTGGGTTGACGGATTTATGACGGATTGCCGACGGTCTTCGATGTCGGCAAAGTTTTAGTGGTTATTAAGATTCGTCTCCAGTGGCCGAAGGGATTGGTGGGGTTTTATGTCGGACTGAGTTGACGGATTACTGACGGATTGCGGACGTTTATCCGTTCTACATAAGTTTCCACATTTTCTATCTCATTCCTCCATAAAAATTTTCACCAGAAAAACATAACACAAAAATAGTCAATCAAGTTATGGGTAACAGAGATCTATGGAATTACTATATGCAAAACCGAGGCCCCGGTCACTACCCTCCAAACACAACTCTTGTTCCTGCAAGCCCTCCTTACGATAACTTAAATGTTACTGATGTTGAACCGACAATTTCACTCCATCAAACTCAACAATCCCAGAACTAAACGCCCGTAATGCCGGGACCTGGCCAAGTCGTACGGCGAGGAATGAATCGCAAGAGGTCTCATGATGCAAAGGTGCTGCGAGGTGAAAGTTCTCAGACACGCCCAACACAAGATTTTATTCGTGAGGTCTTCAATGACACAACACAGGCCGACCATGATTTTAGTAGTCCTCGGTGGACTTCTACTATGGATTACATTATCCGTGAAGGTATATATATATATGTACTTTTACAATAATGATTGTAGCTGACAAATACACGGTCTATCATTCATACATGTAGGTTCTTATAACAATAGGAGCACACCATTGTGGATCCAGGTTGGAGAAATTCAATCCCCGCATTCACAATTTGTGAAAGTCAAAAAGGTTTTCGTTTTCAACCTATTTTATTTACATTTAAACATACAGTTAATTATCGGACTGAAGTATATTCTATTTCATTATTAGATTGTGGCTATGCTCTCTAGTTTGACCCCCAATGACCAGGGGGATCTGCTAGTAACCTTAAAAGATCCTTCAGGAAAAATCGAGGGAACCATGCACCATAACATCTTCGAGAAGGACGAGTACAGACTCACCACTAGCGTAGGTGCGGTGGTCATCCTAAAAAATGTTACCGTTTGCCGTTTTAACAGGAACTCAAAGTACCTGAACATCACAGAGCGGAACATTGTTAAGGTAGATGTATAATACGTTTATAAATATTTATAGGAAGGCTTAACTAAATTCATTTTCGAAACAGATAATCGGTGCTAATTCGATGATTGCTGAATACCAACCAACGGAAGTATCTACCATCGATGAGGAAGATGAAGGAACTACTGGGTACGAATATGAAACAGTTCCAGACTCAGATGATGAATAAACATCCGACCCGTCCATGATTTTAATATTTTCCTACTATCCTTTGTACGAGTTTATCCGCATAATGTTGTTATATGTTTTATTTTACCTTCCACGATTTTAGTATGTACCATCGATGAATTTATATGTCATATTACGGATTTTCGACTGATTTTCTGTTAAAGTATTATTTCCGCTTAGAAAGAATTATTAACGGAAAATATTACAGAATCTTTAATTCATTCTTTTCGATTCTAAGATACGAATAAATTGGAATAAAATTACGAACCCGTAACAAATCCGCCATACATTTTGAAAGAACTCGATCCGAATACAAACTAAATGAACTTCAACCATCACAGATTTTTGACGGATTAGATGTATTATATTTGTTCCACTCGGACATAGACAAAATAAATAAAAAAACTAAGAACCGTCAGAATCCCGTCTGAATGTTCATGTTTTTTTATTAATTTTTGTTTTTCCGATCAGATTCGATCGGATCAACAAAAAAAAAAAAAATTTATTTAAACCGTCAGAATCCCGTCTGTATATTATGACGGTATTCTGACGGTTCTTGTTTTTTATTAATTTAGGATCGGAGAAACAAGATTTAATAAAAAAAATTAAACATCCGTCAGAAACCCGTCATAACGTAACGACGGGATTCTGACGGTTTATATATATATTTTTTTAGTTTAGGAACGGAGAAACAAAAATTAATTAAAAAACGGTTTCCGTCAGAATCCCGTCTTTACTTTATGATGGGATTCTGACGGAAACCCTAATTCCTCCCGCCTAAACGCATCGATCTCATCGAAACGGCGGGAGTTGCTGACGGAAACCTGACGGATTTTTAATATCCGTCACAATACCGTCCGGATTCCGTCATATAGTTCTATAAGAACAGACACTTCGTCTTCTTCGCAGACACAGAACGGAGAAAAGATTTCTCAAACTTTGAATCGCCGATTCCGACGCCGTCGCCGCCTACGTCCGTTAAGCTGCCGTTCTCCACTGATTTTCCGCCGTCCCTCTCACCGATTGAACGAAAGAATGTAAGTTTTTTATGCGTTTTTAGAATTTCAACGGATTTTTTATAAGGAATTGGGAATGGTTATGAATTAGGGGTTTGAAAGGAAATTGTTGAATTGGGAATAAAAGGAAATTAGGAATTTGTTAAATTGCAAATGAACAATGTGAATTTTTGGATGATTTTGTGATGAATTGTTGAATTGTTGAATTGGGGAAAATTTGAAATTAGGAATGTTATGAATTTAGGGATTTAAAATTTTTTGATGATTTTATGAATTTAGAAATTAGAAATGTTAGTGATTAGAAATTTTATGAATTTATGATTTTATGAAATTAGAAATTAGATTTTAGAAATTTAGAAATTAGAAATCTAATTTATGAAATTAGAAATTAGAAATTATGAATTTAAAATTATGAATTTAAAAATTAGAAAATGAAATTAGAATCCTTATGATATTAGGGATATAATAAGCAAATTAGTAATTTTATGAAACTAGGGATGTTAAAATTATTGATAAAATATAAAAATATGAGAATTTTGGGGTTATGAGGAAATTAGGAAGGGATTTTTAAATTATGAAATTTTTAAAATTTTATTATTTTTGGCAAAGAATTGAATTTCAATTTTAATAAGTGTTTGTAATTTATAGAATTTATACGTATTTATAATATACATATTTATAGTATGATCCAATTCTTGAATTATCTAAAAATATACATATGTACAAAATTATAATATGATATAATATATGTCACAATTCCTAAATTCCTAAATATATATCTAAAAAGAAACAATAAAAATTAACTATATGCACAAAAACCTTTAAATTTATAATTGACATAGAAATTTTAAATATGTCAGGAAAAATCAAAAACTTATGTAAAAAATTTGTAAATCGTAGGGATTATGGGCGATTTAGTGAGGGTAGAGGAGGCGGTACTTCTTCCTCCGGGGGAGGTGGGACTGCGGGTCAGTCGTACATCCCCGAGACTGCTCCTATGGGTTCAGGTGGCCCAGGTCTTACGCAAATGAGCATTGAGGACTTTGTGTCGCAACCCGGTCGGGATGTCTTGCCTCGCCTTGATCCCGAATTACCACCTAACACGACCTGGTAATGACTACTTTTCAAAATTTATAGGATTATATTAAGTTAATAAAATTGTGAACAAAATATCAAAGAAAATATTGTGTAGGTTCCAATATTCCCAGAACGGTATCTCGACATCTATCAACGGAATGATCAATTCCATGATAACTAAACCGTATCCCACTTATAAGGACATGCCGGTGGAAGACCGGGACACATGGTTTCGGCAATTTGCGGTATGATTTGATATTCTAAATTGAAAATTCATCTTTTATAATACATTCGAATTGTCAATAGTAATTCGACTATTGTTTTTTTTCAGCAAGATTTTACGTGGAACCCACACCTGACTTCTCGGGTCCGACGTGAATTCGACAAGAAGGCAAAGAGCCAGTACAGGCACAAGATGAACGAGTGGAAGGAGAGGTGGATGAAGTACCGTAAGGTGCCTACCGCTGTTAAAAACAACGAAGTATTATGGGCTGGACTAGTGGCACATTGGGATCTTCCGGATACTAAAGCCACCTCCGAAACACACTCGAGTAACCGGAGGAGCGACCGGAAGGGGAAGGGACCGGCGACCCATAACCTCGGTGCAACGAGCAAGGCGACACGTGTACAGCAAATGGTAACATTCTTAATTTTTCAACAATTTTTAATTTCTAATTAACATTTTTCATACTTAACTTTCATAACAGTATGCGAAGACCGGTGTGCTTCCTTCGCATATTGATGTCGTCAGAGATGTCCACACCAACAGAAAGACTGGTGAAATCCGAGATCCGCTTGCTCGGGAAATCGTGGAGACCGTGGAGAGGCTCGGGCAGGAGTACCTCCAATCGCAACCGATCGTCGAGGGAACTCCGCCCTCAACCGAAGTTCCAGTCGAGAAGATCAACGAGTTCACTTACACGGTTAGTAAATGAGTCAATTTTAAACACATTTAAAATACCTTTTAATACGATTAAGTTTTGAAATTGATTTATTTATTTTTTTCGTAGGTTACCCCTAAGACCAGAGGTCGTGTCTACGGCCTCCCCGAAGAGAGTTCCTCATCCGTTTCGTCGGTTCCCTTTCACGGTGGTAGTAGTTTGCTAGCACAAAACGCCGACCTGACCAACCGGATCACAGATTTGGAGGCTAGGTACGAGAGAGAGAAGGCGGAGGCGGAGGCCCTCCGCGAGAGAGAGAAGGCGGAGGCGGAGGCCCTCCGCCAGAGAGAGAAGGCGGAGGCGGAGGAAATCCGCCGGAGAGAGAAGGCGGAGGCGGATGAAAAATATCGACGGATGGAGGAAAAGATGAACGAGTTCTTCCGTCGTCAAGGGTTGTAAATGTTTATGGACAATTTAAATTTTTATGTAAAACTTTATATTTGGTATCAAAACATTTTTCATTTTATTATGATTTTAAATTTTATTTTTTGTTATTAATTTAAATATATTTCATTTATAAATTTATCTATAAATAAAATTTATTTATTTTATTTTTTTTAAAAATTATTTCAATTCCGTCAGGATACCGTCAGAGTGTCCAGACGGTTTACTGACGGAATGTGGATCACCGGAATCCGGCCACAAATTCGGTGATCGACAGTCCGTCAGACAACCGTCAGGATACTCAGACGGGATCCTGACGGAATGTCGATCACCGGATTTGTGGCTGGATTCCGGTGATCCACATTCCGTCAGGATCCCGTCTGAGTATCCTGACGGTTGCCTGACGGACTGTCGATCACCGGATACCTGACGGACTCCCGACGGTAATACAAACTCAGACGGAATTGTCACGTACTCAGACGGATACACATTCCGTCAGACAACCGTCAGGATACTCAGACGGGATCCTGACGGATTTGTATTTTCTGACGCGATAGAACTGACGGACAAATTCCGTCTGTAATCCGTCGGAATAGAGGGTATCCCGACGGATTTCAGACGGATATGGCCGTCAGAAAACCGCCTGTTTTCTTGTAGTGATCTATTTCTTTTGGAAAATACTCATTCTACCAAGTAGAACGAACTTTTTAACATTAACGCTAAAATAAAAAAAAAAAGGCCAAATAGCCCAAAAATAAACCAAAAAGAACTAAGACTAGAACATAAACTCAAAAGAACAAAATTCGCTAAGCATAGCTTCTTAATTCATAGATTTCTAATTCGGTAAGAAAGAACTATGATCCAACATCAATTTCTCCACACTTCTTTCGGAGACAATAATATCAAGAGAGACTACTATATATTTAACATTTCGATAAAAATATTTGAATTGGTCAGACTTCCATCAGATAAAAACAATCTCAAGTAGGTAAAGCCGAACTCGGTCAAGTAAGGCAGGAGATCCGACTGGAGAGATAGACAAATGATTAACAATAAAACCACAAAGCTAAAGCAGCGAGGACAAGAAGCATTTAAACTTATAGTCGAAACGGAAAAGGTTTGAGAGGAAATAAAGTCCCGAGTCCTGACATTGCTTAACACAAAGAGCTCTGACAGGGATAAGCTATAACTTGGACCAAATTCACCTAGCAAGCTCGTAAGACAAACTACTCCACAGAAGCCAAAAAGTCAGACAAATCTAGCACAAGAAGATACTGCGGCCGAGACTGGCAACATAAGACCAACACCAGACTGGTGAGAATATTAAATCCAATAATAGATTATTTTTCCGATGTAAGATTTTTTTTATAAGATCCAATAATAGATGATTCTTCCATTCATTGCAATTAAACAACATACTATTTTAAAACAAAGTCTGATTTTAAAAGAAACTAATATGATAAAACCTTGAGAAACAACATAATAGATAGTTTTATAGATACGATTTGTCATTCCCATATAGCAGAGATCATGCAATTGGCAACACCATATTGCTCCAATGTTAAGTTAGATTCATACTCCAACGTCTTTGATTCACCCGGAACTGCATGTGTTAGCTTCAATGGCTTCTTCCTCTATGATTCATCAAGATGGGAATAGCAGAAAGACCACAAAAGCTACAACGAAGACAATACAAGAAGTCAAAAAATCTCACAGGCCAACAAAAGAAAAACATTGAGGCAATGTTACACCATGGATTTGGCCCAAGGCAAAATCCTACTCCCAGCCCATCAAGTAGGAAGGCCCAACTCATTATTTTGTCAACTAAGCTTAGTTACTTTATATCCTAGTATAGTTACTTTATGCTCATTAAGGGTTACTTTATGAACATATGGTTAAAATGTAACCATATGTATCAAAAGCCCTAATCTCAATGTACTATATATATAGTTGTACCATCATTTGTGTACAACTAAGTTAGAATACAATACACTCTTGACCAAAAGGCATATTATTCCTTATCAAGTACGCTTGTCCTCTCGGATACAAACTTTCCCTCTCGATCACTGTTCACCCGAGTGGACTTTTTCACTCTCATCTAAACTTCCTCTTCCATTAATCAAAGAATCCCCGAACCTAATACAAATTTAGTGTCGATCTCAATCTGAGCATCAACATTTGGCGCGCCAGGTAGGGGGATTATCATCTTTCTCACAATCTTCCAGAGGATATCTTTTTACGCTACAATGGATCTTAACAAGGAAGCTAGTATGAGAACCCACTCCTCGGGAACAAGCGCTCAGGGTACTAACACTTCGGTGGCCCAACGAGTGACCCTTGTTCCCGAGCAGGGAAACCCTAACACCGAAAACACGGGTAATCCCGATCCCGCCCCTAGTGAGCACGACCTGCCCGCTGATCCGATCACGGCTTCCAATAGAGTCGAGCGGCAAACAGCCGCCTCCTCGATCTTCGAAAGGATCGAGCGGCCAACAACCGCCTCTTCGATCTTCGAAAGGATCGAGCGTCCGACCAACCCTGTATCCGTCTTCCAGAGGATACAAGAGCCAACTGACCTCCGGCACGTGCTCGGAAGTACAGTCGACCTGAGGCAGACACTGGTCGCCCGACCTGACTCTACTCGGAATCACCAAACTCAAGCGGACAATCAAAACGAGCAGGAACCTCAACTGGATCACGCTCGCCTCCTCGCAGCACTCATGCGTCGCTTCAACGAGCAGAAAGAACGAGCACAAGAAAGGAACGCTAGACTCGATAGCTTGTTAGCGTCGCGGGGGCCACAACCAGAGCGGACCGAGGCGGTCCCGAGAAGAGCCACCTTCGAGTCACCAACAGTCCGAGCGAGCTCCTCGCCTTCAATCTTCGAGAGACTCGGCCCCACTGCGGACCTACTTCAAACCATCGCCGCCTGGCAAGGAGCTATCCCTGACCGTGAAACGCCTCAAACTCAGTACTCCGAGCTTGAGGACATGAGGAACCAGCTCCGTGAAATGAGTTCGAGGATGCATCAAGCCCTCAGCTCGGCCCCGGAAATCGATCGGGTTCTAGCCGAGACTCAGCGGACCCTTTTTCCACCAGAATAACTTCCGTCCCGATCAGGCACACTGCCAAACTGTGACTTCAACCGTACTCCAGAGACTCTGATCCGAAGCAGCACCTAACCGCATTCTCCATCGCGATGGGACGGGTACACTTCTCCCATGAGGAGCACGATTCGAGCTATTGTCAGTATTTCATCGAATACTTGTCAGGCCCCGCTTTAGACTGGTTCTCCAGGCTTGAGTCCCGCTCGATCGACTCGTTCCAACAACTGTCAATGGCGTTCCTCAGGCACTATGCCATCTATATTAAGGACGGCGCCTCGGATGCCGACTTATGGGGGTTAATGCAAGGCGAGAAGGAGTCGCTCGAGAAGTTCATGGACCGCATTAAGGCCGTCATCTCACGAGTCACGGCGAGCGACACAACTACTGTAGCTGCTCTCAAGCAGGGGCTCCAGTCTTCCAAGTTTCGAAAGGAATTGATCTTACATCCGCTTAAAACGATCGGAGAAGCAACGCATCGCTCGTTCGACTTCATCAGACTCGAGAAGGATCAAGCTGGACAGGCCCAAAAGAACTCGCCGGCCAAACCTCCAGCATCCAGGGCAAAGGCGAAGGAAGTGGTTGAAGAGCCATACCAAGAGCCCCAACAACATTACGACTACGAATACAAGAAGAAATTGGCGACTACCATCAGATGCACGGGCATTCGACCTCGCAATGCCGACAACTGAAGGAACAACTGCTCGCACAATACCATAAGGGAGCACTCAAGGTTGCGCCTCCAGCCGACCGGGGCGAGAAGCGAAAACCCGAGGAGGAGCAGAGTGGAAACGAGCATAAACCGAGCGGGAACGCCGACTCACCCCTTCCCCCCAAGCGTGCTCAGTCCGAGAATGGACAGGCTGTTAAACAGAGCCCAACCAAGATAGTTCTGATGATCATGGGAGGGTTCAACCTAACCCACGACTCGGTCCGGTCCCTCAAGCGATACGAGAAGGAAGAAACCAATGGCAAGAGTTGCCCCGATCGGAGTAAGGTCGACATGCCCATCATCTTCACGGAGGCTGACACAAAAGACTTGGCCATGCCCCATAACGACCCGCTCGTGGTCGAGCTAAAAATTGAAGATTGCGAGGTGACTAGGGTTCTAGTCGATACCGGGAGCTCGGTCGATCTAATCTTCAAGGAAACCTTGCAAAAGATGGAGATACCTGACGATCGTATCAAACCGGGTGTCAGGCCTTTCACCGGCTTTGACAGTGTCACAACAATGACAGTGAGGTCAATCAAGCTGATGGTGCACGCCAGGGGAATCTCCCGAAACGTCAAATTTTTGGTGGTGGATAAACCGGCCGTATACAACGTCATCATGGGAACCCCATGGCTATTCTCTCTCCGAGCCGTCTCATCAACGTACCACCAATGTCTCAAATTCCCAACCCCGCTCGGAGTCTTTACAATCCGCGGGAATCAAAAGATGGCCTGAACGTGTTTCATCGCGGGCAAACAACTCTGTTCAGTCAACCTCTGCATCAGCCCCCAAGAAGAAACGGAGCCCGCAACACAAAACCAACTCGACCCGGAATGCCACGGGCTCACCCAATCTCTCGCTCGAGTTATGTTTGCCTAAAAAAAAATAAAAAAAATATATATATGCATCTGAGCTCTCGCTCATCTCCGGATGACTACTCACATGCTTCCACTCGTTTCTAAGCACCGTATGCTTCTACCCGTTTCCGAACGACTCGCTCTCGCTCATCTCTGGATGACTTGTCTAGCTAAGCCTCGTATGCTTCTACTCGTTTCCGAACGACTCGCTCTTGCTCATCTCCGGATGACTTATCTAGCTTTTACTCTGTAATCTGAACTACGTCTGGCTTGATCCCTATTTAACGGGTACGTAGGTAGCTTCCTCGGAAGTCCAGCTATAATCAATAAAAATATTCAATAACTGAAAGATCGGTCCAAACCCGAACAGCTCCGAGCTCATTCACATCGATACTCTGGCCAAGTACTCGATCAACAGGTCATACTCGGGAGGCCCACCATAGCTAAACCCGAGTAGGATCAAAAGCCGGAACCCGTCTCGCACGCGTCTCACATATATGCAGTAGTGAAATAATCTACTGGCCGAACTCAGAAAGTCCACCACAACTTTTTCGAATAGGATAAAAAGCTGGGCCAGTCCCGCACGAGTTCCAAAGAACGTGTAAGAACTTTAAGCCGACCACTTCTCGAACGCTTAACCACGAGACGGACTCTAGTCGTAAGCCGGGTTCCGACCCGCAGACGACCCGATCCGACCACTCCATCGCGCGACCCCGGTCGGATCAAAATTAAACAAACTACGGGATCCGCTCCCTAGATTCTCAAATGCCTAAGCTTGGAAAACTTAGCCGGAGAAACGAGAGCAGAAAAAGCAAACACGAGGGTGAGTTTCCCGGGCACGCTATGCCTAAGCTTTAAAACTTAGCCGCATCAAGACATACGAAAATGCTTAAGCTAAAAAACTTAATCGCATAAAATAAACTTTAAATCCCAGAGGATTCGTTCCTCGGGTAAAGTAAGCAAAGCTAACCTGAACCACATCGGCCCGGGAAGGATTACACAATTGTTCAACGGCCACACTCAGCCCAATTACAATAACAAAACAAAAGAAAATATTACAAGACAACCTCGAGCGCCGATCACTCGGCACCGGGGCTGAAGGGGGTGAAGCGAAGAGGGGCATCAGGTCATCCCCGGTCTCTGCATCTTTCGTTGAAGCTTCAACTTCAGACTGACTGACAACGCCGGACACACCAACTCCCGGGTCCTTTGCCGAAGCCTCAGCTAGAGTCTGGTCGGTAGCCACAAGTTTAGCTAAAACCCTGTCTGCAATTTCATCCATTAAGTCTTCGACAACTTTCGAAATAATACAGGATACGAACTACTCAACAATTTTAGCTGACTTGGGAGAATTCGAGGCTACCGCCGTGAGTACGACCTCACCACTTTGCTCGGATCCGATAATCTGGTCATTACCCCGAGCATCTTCCCCGCTATCACCGGCACTTTTAGTCCACTCGCTCACGTAAGGATCGAGGATCCAACTGCGCTCTATCCTGAAATCTTTGCCGAGTGGAGACCTGGCGCTACCCTCCTCATAGCTCTCCGGGAGAACACTCGCTCTGGGAACGAATTCATATTCCCCTTCGGAGAAATCCATCAGTTGCATTGCCTCAGTCTTTCTCTGATAGTCGTCAAAGCTGGCCTGAACCCTCTCAGAATTAACGTCGATCCCGTACGCCGATATCATGTCAAGTTACGTCGTGACCTGGCTAGCCATACTCTTAAGGCGAGCGTACTCCAGCCGCTCGGCACAGTATCTACGGGCTCGGTCGAAAGAAGATTGCGCCTGCCCGATCAGCTCGGTGCGGACCCATTAAGCAGCCGTCTTGGCACAAGATAGACCATGCTCTCTCCGAGTAGACCGTAGACGGGGTACCTGCGTCCGGACGTGCTCGATCAACGCAGTATTCACCTCTTCGGCTCTTTAGAGACGCTCCCTGACATCTTCAAACCTCGCCTCCGCTTGTCTCCTCTCTTTCCTCTCTTCCTCATATTGCTTGGTGACATCCTCCAACAACCTTGACCGCCCTGCGGAGTACTCTTTCAACTTCTGGATCTCCTTTGAGACGCCTCCAGATTTCAGCAACCCGTTCTCTTTAACGAGCGATTCAATGCGAGCCTTGTTGAAGTCCCTCTCCTCCTTCATCGTACGCTCCCTCCTCATGGCGGCGTCAAATCGCTTCCAAACCGAATTGAAAGCAACTATGGTCTGCAAAAGAGCAGAACTGGAGCATGAGCCAAGTCGTACCGGTGGGAATGATGAAGATCAAAGAAAATAATAATAATAAAACTTACGTCCACGAGGTTCACAGCGGACTGACAAAAGCCCTCTCGATCAAACATCTCATCCAGCCCGGGATTCAGACCCTTCACGCCCCCTCGGATGCAGTTAATATATTTGGCGCATTGCTTAGGATGTTCGATGATATGCCCGCTAAAGCCCTTAAAACTGTACGAAAAATCGTCAGAAGAGTCGAGCTCGTCATGACTATGCAGAACGAGCGGGCTGTCTTCAACATCAACGCCCGGCTCTACGTCATGACCAACGTTCACCAAATCGACGTCTCGCCCCTCACGATCAGCGTTGGCGCTCGCATTGATACCATCCGCCATCAAAACCACAAGGTCTCGCGAGGGCTCCTCAGAACCCGAATGGGCACTCTTGTATGCAAAAACAACAGCAACATCCTTCCCGGCTCTGTGTTTGATAGTGACTGGGGCGCTCTCGTCCCTTGACCGCTTCTTTGAAGTGGTCCCAGCCGTGTCTCCGGTAGTCATCTCTTTCTGCGTCTTGCTCAGGACCCCGCCCGCACGGCCTGAGATGGCAGACTTACCGGCAGACTTATCCGTTACCAAAGCCACGGACTTGCTCTTTTCTGTACCCGCAAGTCTCTTCACTCCCAAGGAAGCGGGCTCGCTCGGATTAGCGCTGGCTTTAGGCTTGGGAAGTGGAGGCTGCTCTAGACTCAATTTCGCCATATTTCCATTATCAGCTTAAGAGCTACACGCCTCGAGACGTCGTAACCAAGAGCGGGGCTACCTAGGAAGAAAAAAGCGAAAACTGAGGAACTAACTCTGAGAGGTCGAGCAAAGATGGTCATAAATCGCAGACAAACCTGAAACAATCCGATTGTACATTTGGCGAATTCGGATGCGAAGGAAGCTCGGCCAATCCTGAGGAGGATATCGCTGCAATAAACCGACTACGCAGTTAGAGGACTTATCCGGGAGAGCTCGCGTATGGGAATCTATAAGCAGGGCCACCCTGAAATTTTGGGGGTCTAATGCAAAAAAAAAATATATGGAAGTTTTATGGGTATTGAAAAATCTAGGGGTCTTTTATGTTAAAAACAAATTTGAGGGCCTTTTCAATACTAAAAATTCAGAAACTTTTGGAGGCCCAAGGCCATGCTTCTCTTGCTTCCCCTCGTGCTCGGCTCTGCCTATAAAACAAATATTGCCTGTTGATGCTCAGATTGAGATCGACACTAAATTTGTATTAGGTTCGGGGATTCTTTGATTAATGGATGAGGAAGTTTAGATGAGAGTGAAAAAGTCCACTCGGATGAACAGTGATCGAGAGGGAAAGTTTGTATCCGAGAGGATAAGCGTACTTGATAAGGAATAATATGCCTTTTGGTCAAGAGTGTATTGTATTCTAGCTTAGTTGTACACAAATGATGGTACAACTATATATATAGTACATTTAGATTAGGGCTTTTGATACATATGGTTACATTTTAACCATATGTTCATAAAGTAACCCTTAATGAGCATAAAGTAACTATACTAGGATATAAAGTAACTAAGCTTAGTTGACAAAATAATGAGTTGGGCCTTCCTACTTGATGGGCTGGGAGTAAGATTTTGCCTTGGGCCAAATCCATGGTGTAACAGTAGCCTCCCCCCCCCCCTCCCCCCCCGATTCGGCAAATCGAGCTTGCTGAGTTCGTCGAGAATAGGCGAGCAGGCAGGAAAGCAGGAAGATCAGGTTCATCCTTTCTCCCGGGGGTTTTCCCGCTCGTTCAGACTACCAAGGTACACCGGGCTGGACATTTTCTGAAGATTTTGGCCCGGTTTGGATCATCAAATGGGTGATTTGGATGTGAATCATTTGTCTCATTAAAAACCTTTCTTTGGAAAACCCATTGGGATTAAACCAAAGATAAGGGGAAAAGAGTACAAATGAGACACATGCCCATTTGTTGATCAAATATCAAAACCGATGAGGTTAAGATCCTGCATGCACGCCTTCCGAGTGAGCGAGCAGGCAGGAGAGCAAGAAGGTCAGGCTTGTCCTTTCTCCCAGGGGTTTTCCCGCTCGTTCGGACGACGTGGGTACGTCGGCTTGCGTCAGCGCGTGGATGCGACTGGTCATGGTGCTAGCACGTGCTTCCTCGATTCCCGCCCTAGTGATGATTACGCTTTTTTGCGGTTATCGGGACGAATTAGGGTTTTTATGTTGATATGACGCTTTGGTGTGCCGCCCCTTTGGCTTTTGCCTTGTTTCTGACCACGTCTTTTTCGTGGTTCCCTATATATAATGCAATTTCTTTTCTTTCTTTCATCATTTGCTCTGTATTCTGAAGATCCCGATCAGGTATTTTTCTCTTTCTAACCCGATCTCTTTTCTTGTTTCGTCTTTCTTTATATCCTTTTACTTCCCGAGTACAAAATCGATCCGAAGACTTCTCGAGAGGTATGACGTCGGGAGATTCTCCCACCAGTTCCGATAGTGGAGCGTTGATTCGTAAGAGTAAGAAAAATGTGGACCGGTTCATCGTCCTGGTTTCCCTTTCTATTGAACCCGATCCCTCGTTTGGCGCGAGCGATTCGGAGAGCGATGATAGGGCAGCTTCGTCGTCCCTTCGTCGCCCCAGACGGACGACCAACAACGGCGATGATTCTTCCGAGGAGGATCACACATCGCTTGCTGCTTTGAAGAAGAAGAAGAAGATTGAAACACAAAGCGATCTCAAAACTGCTCGGGCGGTGAAGGAATCGGCCGAGGATGCACGGAAGAAAGAGGCCGATCGTAGAAAGAAAGCGAAGCGGAGGGAACAGTTGGAGGCTCTGAAGGCAGTTCATGTTTTCAGATTGGGTCCTGGTCGTTGCCCTCGCATCGTGTTGGAGCGCCATGATGACAAACCGTCGTCCTCCACATATGAGAGCGTTGTTGAATGCGGTAGTGGGAGGAACTGGCCCCGGATAGACTTCGTAATTCCCGGATCGGAATGCAGACCGTGGGCTCCCCCCGAAGGCCCGAAGAACTGAGAAGAGTCGGTCCTTTTTGTCTCATAGAGCCATTGGCCCATCAATTTTATTTCCTTTTGTCAGTCTCCTTTTCTCACGCTTCCTCCTCCTTTAATCCCACATTCTCCTTCTTCTTCATATATATTCCAATTTACTAATGGTCTAATTGGCTATATTATTGAGTTATTTGGTTCATATATCCCCTGTTCTATAAACAAAACGGATACCTATTGAAGAAACCAGAGATACATAGCACACATATATAGTATCTCTAAAAAAATTTCAAAACACTTTCATTATAAATATAAGAGATAAGTACAAACCTCACTAGACACGGATACAAATCATTATCCATCCTAACAAATTCTTATTCACACAAAACTTTATAGCCAAAATTCGATTAGTTAAATTAAAAAATTTAAAAAAAAAAACAATAACGAAAAAAGTAAGTTTTCAATATTTTTGGTTAATCCTGTCACGACACACTTAGTTTCATTGTACATGTAGCCATACATAATATGAGGTGCTGCTATTTTACTTTGTTTGACATACCATCTAACTTTTGGACCTAATTAATTACAATTTAGTCCTACTTTTTAACTCGTATTTTGACCTATATACGCTACTTATACAACGTTATTGAGAGTTTTTATTTTTCGAATATACGTTTAAGCATTTTTGTGTCATGCATATATGCGTACACCTTTTGCATATGATCCAACAAAAACAGTCGACTAGACATTTCACTAATACTTAATTAATCTCAACTAAAAGTAACACAGTTCGTCACAATCACATGGATTATATTTAATAAGTAGTATATATATGATCAATATATATAAGATAGAAAGAAAACAAGGCACTGCTTATATTCTTTGGTCTGAAAAATGTGGTCAAATGTACACATTTAGAAAGACATGAAGAAAGAAAGAGAGAGGAGAGATTGGATTCATTCGGGGACAAAGGTGACATAAGGGCATGGACAATGGTGACACCGAAGGGTCTAAAGAAGTGTTTTTATAATATAAAAGTATTAAAATTTGAGTAAAAGGAAGAAAAAGAGTGTTTTTGTGGGGTATATTGAAATATAAAATTTGAGTAAAAGGAAAAAAGTGAGTGTTTTTGTGGATAAAATTAGATCTTTTGGAGAGAGAGGATCCAATATTGGATCTTTTGGAGAGTGTGTTTAAAAGAAAAATAGAGTGTTTAAATATAAAATTAATAAAAGTTGAGTAAATGAATGAAAAAAAAGGTATAAAGTTGAGTAAAAGTAAGAGAGAGAGTGTGTTTTAATAATTTAAAAATCACATTAGACCCTTAAGGGTGAGCATTGTACATAGCCTAAGGGTCGCTTTGAAACTCACAGCATACATAGACCTCTCTTCACCATATACATATACATTCACATATATAGTGTATATATATATATATATATATATATATATATATATATATATATATATATATATATCGAAGTACTCTAGTTTCTTTTGGACTTCACCAATCACATCTGTTACTTAGATTCTTCTACGTCGACAAATATTCCCACAATCTCAAAACATAATATAAATAGAGGAAAATAACATGAAAATATTGTTTATATATATAATATATATCTTTTTCTTTTTCTTGAAAAAGAAAAGAAAAAGAACACACCAAACCTACTTACAACATTTGCTTACACTCCCACGACTTTGTAACTAAAACCATAGAACATATATAAAAAGAGGAATAAAAAAAGGTTTTGGTAAATGGTAATTATAACCAAGTTAATTATGATCATACCCTATATATATTAATTAATTATAGACCTTTTAGTGTACTCAAATCTCATCATTTCACACCATTATGATGTGATCCAGCGCACGACGCCGCTTTGACCGTTCTCCTCCTCCACCACCAGAACTACGTTCCATCAACGACTTGCTTGATCGCTCAAGCAGAGACTTGAGAGCGTTTTGCAAGAAATGCACAGACTCAACGCCGTGCATCTCTTTGTCAGCAGCTACGACAAGAACACTTCTTGTCCGACCACCAAGAGTTACCATCTCAGCTCGGAGAGTCTTCATGTTAAGAGACTTGAGAATCTCCATAAGGTCCGGCAAGAGATCTGATCTATCCTCACAACATAGAGAGGCTTTGAAGATTATATGACCGTCGTTTGAATAGTCTCAAAAGTGTAGAACGCTAATCTCGTCGGTCTCTGATGGTAATAGTGTTTGGTCGGAGTCGGAGATCTCTAGGGTTTGCTGTTTAAGTTCTTTGACTCGTTGAACTACTTTGGCAAGCAGTGTGGCTTTCTCGGTCTGAAAATAGAAACATGAAATTACAATGCAAAGTTTGAATATTTAGACTAGCCTTTCTTTTAATTTTGGATCAAGAAATTGAAATTTGATGTATCAAATCAAATCAAATCAAATCAACTGAAAAAAGCTTGAGAACTTTCCCGAAAAGTGATATACTATCCCAACGAGCTTCACAAAAAGGCCATGAAGCTTTTCGTTTCCTCGTCTATTAAACCTTCTCTCTACTTGCAAGTTTTGAATACTCAAAGCAAAATGAACATTGATCTTTGTAGAATTATATCTGTAGATAATTATGAATTTATGATCATCTTTTATAAAACATGTGTTGGGGTTGGAAAAGCTGCAAAACCCTAATACCCATTTCAAAATCTTCTCTTAAAATTGATAAGATATATATATATATATATATATATATATATATGTATGAGGAGATATATATATACTCCAAATGAAAGAGTATTAAAAGTTTATATTTACCTTAGAATTACAAGAGAGTACGTTACGAAGCTTGTTGAGATGAGAATTGATCCTCTCTCTTCTTCTTCTCTCAGCTTCTTTGTGATTTCTCAAAGCAGCAATAGCTCTGTCTTGAGCCATCGTTTCTCCGATGCCGGAGATCGCCAGTGGGTAATACGATGACGTCGATGAAGAAGACCCACATAAGCTCTGCATAGTCGTCATGTAGTCGCCGGAGACGCAGTACCCTCCGCCGCCGACTTCGTTTCCGGCGAGAAACGAATACAACATCTGATCTGAGGTCTCTGGTTGCATTATCTTTTGTTTGCGCCGCCTTCTTTTGTTTTTTTTTGGTGTTAATTAATGGGTTTGTGGAGCTTTCGGTGGGTTCTGTCCTAAAAGATGGATTATATATACGTGAAATGAGAGGGTAGAGAGTGTAGATTAATACTAGTATTTTTTTATTAGATGTTATTATATACTTTATTTTTGTTTTCATGTATATTGGTGGGGAAAAAGTTGCTATAGAGTTCGGAATTTTTGGGAAGGGTCCTTAATTAGGTCATTGTCTTGCCACCATCATCACTCTGAATAGTTAGTTCTATAAGATTATCAATTGAACTGAAGATACATACGGAAATTTTGGGACTATAGTATATTAATTACTGCATTTCCAAAATTCAAAATTCAAAAAAATCTCAAAACTATTTAAACAATTTTTAATCTTTACTTATGAATAATAATGATGTTTTACCACTACAATAATAACGATCCTTTTAGTTATTATGATAAAATATCATTTCTAAGGTATTAAAGTTAGACAATAAAATGCATATCCTAATGATTTGTGCTGCTTCTATCATTGTGTTTTTGTCCGGATAAATCTCACATAATGCATGTCGATAACAAAAAACAAAATTTACTAAAGTTAAATATATTACTTTTACTAAAATTAATGTCTGAAAAACTTGAGTATTCAAAAGCCCTAATTGTTTTTTTTGTTTTTGACAACATAAAAGCCCTAGAATAATCAACAAATTTTGGTAATCATAAGAGAAAGCTACGCCAGAAACAATTAACCAATGAGGCAATGAGGAAGGCTAGCTACGTTACGTCTGAAATATGGGCCTAAAATATACAAACAAAAAATAAGGATCCAAATAGTGGCCCAATTAAAAAGTTTTGGTAAAACGGTGACCACAAACAAAACTGGCGTAACCAGAACCATGCAGTAGAGACAGAGCTCGACCTTTGACTTTGATAATGGCACTTTCTCCGAAACATTTCCAGGTTCCTTCATCTTTCACGCTTCCACCATCTTCTTCCTTCAGCTCTTTAATTCCTTCTTCTCCAATCTCTGTTACTGCTTCAAGGATTCGAGTCTCCACAAGATTTAGCTCCATACGCGTCCGTTTCAGTCGACGATCGATCGTCAGATACAACGACCACGCCGGAGAAGACGAAGAAGATAGTGACGAGGATAAGGAAGAAGATTGGAGTTTTGAGGAAGCAGTAACTCTCTTCAACAAGAGAGATTATTACAAAAGTCACGATGCGCTTGAAGCTCTTTGGATTCAAGCAGAGGAACCAACTCGAACCTTAATCCATGGAATTCTTCAATGTGCCGTTGGATTTCACCATCTCTTCAACAGCGTAAATCTCCTCCTTTTAGCTCTATCTATTGCTCGTTTTCATTTCACGTTTGAGATAATTTAAATATGAGTGTTTTGGAATTTGAAGAACCATAAAGGAGCGATGATGGAGTTAGGGGAAGGAGTATGTAAGCTAAGGAAGATGAATTTCGAAGAGGGACCGTTTCACGAATTCGAGCGAGAGGTCTCCGCCGTTCTTGAATTCGTTTATCAAACTCAGCTCGAACTCGCTGCCTGTAAGTTTTGATCCTTTTGCAATCAATGTGTATATGCCTAATTCTGATAGTGTGATGCTTAAGAAATAAAAACTGATTTGAATTTGATGATGATATGGTAGGTTCAGAAGATATGTGTTTGACGATGGATCAATCAGACAGATCGTATCAACTCTTGGGTGGTTATGCAGCTGGACAGAGTATTTACAGCTTAGAGACTCTGGTTGACTTCAACAATGGAATGTCTGAAACAACTTCTATACTCTTCTCTCCTTCGAGTTCATCGTCTGAGCCAACACGGGTTAAGCTCCCTACCTTAAGCGCAACCGATAAGCATCTTCTTTCTTTTACATACGACCAGAGATTCTGAAGAGAATGATCAAATATAGGTTCTGATTTGGATCCATCAATAAGAAGATAACAGAAGAAGATCTCATTACTGTTATATTTCAAGAATCAGGTTCTGAACCTATCAATAACATGAACAATGAGTCATTTAGACAAGAAGTAAAAACACATAACATCCCTGTCTTTTTAACCACCGAAAACCAGCCATGAATGAAATTTGAGAACAAAGCGAGGAACATTCTTTATGAAATTACATAAGAAGGTAGTAAAAAGGAGAAGCCGAAGTTGTTTCCATCCTCACTTGGCCATCATAACCTTAACAAACTCTTCGTAGTTGATCTGACCATCACCATCAACATCAGCTTCCTTAATCATCTCATCGACTTCTTCATCAGTTACCTCTGAACGCTTCCTTGAGCTCTTCCTCAGAGTCGGTGTCCTTCATTTTCCTAGCCATTAGGTTCAAGAACTCAGGGAAATCAATGGTTCCGTTACCATCCGCATCCACTTCGTTGATCATGTCCTGAAGCTCAGCCTCGGTCGGGTTTTGACCGAGGGAACGCATCACGGTACCGAGCTCCTTTGTGGTAATGCAACCTGCAAAAAGTAATCAAGGATTGGTGTTACTACAATGCAAATCTAGAATTAGAACAATTCAATCAAAACAGGAACCCTCACTAACACCATAGGGCTGATTCAGACTCTCAAACCTAACAAATCTTTCATCGCTGATAATAAATAACAAAGGCAAATTCAAATCCTTAATTCAATTTGATTTGAATACCGAAAAACGAAAAGAATCAATGCGAGGATACGAAAATGGATCCGTCACCACAGTAATCGATACAGCTCAAAAGGAAACCAAATCAAAGCAGAAACTAAATCAGAATTCTCCGGCGAAGATAGGGAAAGGGATGATGAAGCATACCATCACCATCCTTGTCGAATAAGCTGAAGGCTTCCTTGAATTCTGAGATCTGATCGTCAGTGAGCTGATCCGCCATTGTTTTTTGTTTTTTCTGTGATTGGAGGAAAAAAAAAAGGAAAAACGAAGAGTTTGTGGTATGAACGCGGCGGACTAGAGGCGTTTTATTTACCGGAATTATTATGAAATGTCGGGAAGGACCTCGGTTTGGGGATGGAATTACGAGAATGCCATTAATTTGAGTTTTAAATTTAAGCGCCAGGTTGACATGAGAAGAGATGGATCACACGTTCACGCGGTTTCTACGCGGATCGTTGACTTGCCATCTCAGCTTTTCCTTTCCTGTGAGTCGCCCGCCTACTTTGATTGTTGTTTGTTTGGTTGTGTTCCAATTCCTTATTATTAAATGCTGTCTTTTCTTCTTTTTGTTTTTGATTTTTTCTTTATTTGAATGAAACAATTATTTACAATGAAATTGAATTATCAACGGCCAAGTAGTATTCATTTGGAATTGGATGGGTAAGTGCTACATTTGTCTAAAGTATTAAAGACTTTGCTCTTGATTACTTACGTTCATAAGTTATGGGAAATGCCTCGAACGTCTTTGTTTCTACAATAACTTAACAAATCACAAAGCAAAACGTTCTTTGAATTGCTCTAACGCTTGGGTTATGTAATATTGAAGATGTGTGTTTCAATGTTGCATGTCATTTGTTCATGAGATGAGTCCTTATAAGAGTCTTGAAGAACTATGGGACGGTGAGATATGAGGAGGCTCAGCTGATTTGCTCACTGTATGTGCCAAATCATTAACCGATTTGTCATAGATCGTTTTCAATATTTTCCTTAAAAGATATACATTGATACCCCAATTATATTCGATACTGAAACCATATTACAAAGTTTAGATGTAAATCATTTTTAATATATTGCGTACAATTGAAGATGGTAAAACACTAATAACATAGTGAATTTATTACAAAGAAATTATTTTCACAGAACAAAAGCCTTTTTTCTTATTTTGAGGGAGATCTAACAGACTTGCCAGACCCTAATGGCATAAAGTTACTGACGTGTGACGTGCCATTTCAAAAAAGCATATCTTTAAACAAATCTTTAATGAAGTCGGTAATTGGCGAAGCGATAATATTGCTGGCAACCCCGACCGCTATGTCCCTCTCCCAATTAGTGCCACCAGTTCTGTCATTTTTAGTGTGACGCGGCACTTGACCCTGACCTTGATTCACAACTCTGTACGCTTCTTCCTCAGAGTCAGTCATTTTCCCAGCCATTACACACACAAACTCAGGGAAACTGATGGTTCCATCACCATCTGCATCAGCTTCGTTGATCATGTCCTGAAGCTCAGCTTTTGTTTGGTTTTCACCGAGGGAGCTCATAGTAATACGGAGCTCATTTACGGTAATGTAACCTACAAAAAGTAATCAAGGACTTGTGTTAGTCATTTCAGTGCTTTGAAGATGATCAGAATCAAAATATGTATGATTAGAGGGAAAGGGACGATGAACTCATGAACACATACCATCACCATTCTTGTCGAATACGCGGAAGGCTTCCTTGAATTCTGAGATCTGATCGTCAGTGAGATGATAATCCACCATTCTTTTTTTAGTTTGACGCGGCGGCACTTGATCATGACTTAGATTCCTAGCCATTACGCACAAGAACTCAGGGAAATCGATGGTTCCGTCACCATCTAAATCCACTTCGTTGATCATGTCCTGAAGCTCAGCTGCTGTTTGGTTTTCACCGAGGGAACGCATCACGGTACCGAGCTCTTTTGCGGTAATGCAACCTACAAAAAGTAATCAAGGACTGGCGTTAGTCATTTTAGTGCTTTGAAGATGATCAGGATCTAATATGTACGATTAGAGGGAAAGGGACGATGAAGCATACCATCACCATTCTTGTCGAATACCCTGAAGGCTTCCTTGAATTCCGAGATCTGTTCGTCAGTGAGCTGATCCGCCATTGTTTTTTGTTTCTGTGATGACTGAAAGAAGAGTTTGTGAGACAATTTGTTATTTGTACTACGAACGTGGACTTGAAGCCTTTTTATATACCTGAATTATTTGAAAATGGCGGCTTCACGCAATTTCTACGCAGGATCGTTGACTGGCATGTCAGCTTTTCCTTTCCAGTGTGAGTCGCCTCCTTTGACTTTTTCTCGTTGGTTCATTACTTCGTTGGTTCCTTCTTCCAATTGGTGTTTTTTTTCTTCCTTTTTTTTGTTATTCCATTTATGTACAATGGAATAGAATTAAGGGAGACTTAATAAATGGTCTTCTACCAAAGAAAACATGGGATTATCAACGCCAACGGTATTCATTTGGAATTTTGGATGGGTGAGTGGACCAATAACTCCATTTGTCTAATTTATATTTTAGGTTATAATTTTCTTATATTAACTTTAATAAATAGTTTATAAACACTCGTATTCTGGGAAGCGCTACGAGCGTCCTTCTTTATGCAAAACTTAACAAATCATAATAAAGCAAACACTTGCATAAGATAAAAATGAATCGAGGAAATACATGTTTATGCCAATTAATTAGCACATGTTTAGTAAAGTGGTGTTGTTGAAGTTACCTATGACATCTGATCAGAGGGATTCCACAAGTGCATTCTACTTGAGAAAGAGCAGAGAAGTTTCTACATCCTGAATATTCCTGATTTAACATCTCTGCTGTGGAAGGAATGGCAAGACAAGCGTGTGGAAGGTTAGAAGAAACTACACAAACGACCAAAAACATGGTACATAAGAAATAACGAGAAATACCACAGAAGTTTCTACCTTGCGGAGATGGCTTGAGCAAGTAAAGTTGACAGTAAACCACTTCTTGTGCCCGACTCAAGAATAACACAGACAAGAGCAATCTCAAGGTAGACTACAAAGCTACTACTCGCAATGTAAAGAATCTGAGTCTTGTGACCAGTGTCCATAGGACCCAACAGGCAACATGTATAAAAATTTACCGAGTGTCCATAGGATCCATAGGATCCAATCCGAGTGCTTAACTCTCCGGAAAGACTCTGAAGCACAGAGTCATAGCATACTTTAACTGCCAAGCTACCAATAATCGCCGCAAGAACACTTTCCGTTAATGAAATGATGGAATCTACTACCATCTCTTAACGTGATCTCTCGGTTCTTGATCACCGATATATATTTGAAAGCAACATGGCAATCACTGCAAACACGTAAATTCTTGATTATTCTAATCAGTGCACCTTCGGGTAATATCATGAGCGCAAATGCAACCGCTAGTTTCTCGCTGTGCTGCACCAAGTCTGATTCCTTCTCCTCCTCATTCATATCATGCAACACTGACGCTGTATCAGGCTTGTATCCCTTCAGCTTCATCTCCAGAGTCAGTTCTTTGAGGTATGAATAGATCTCTTTAGATTTAGACTGAGAGCGATCTCCCATCTTAAACTGATGCAATTCACCTTTGTGTTCAAACCAGCTGATTCCCGCTTCTTTCTTCACATTCTTATCTCTCATCGATTTTCTCACCTCTGATACATCGCACCATCTCTTAGCTGAGGCGTGAACATTCGCAAGCAGGACGTAACAAGCAGAGTCATTAGGGTCAATCTGAAGAATTTCTTTAAAGACTCTCTGTGCCATTTCTGGGTTTTTGTGTATGTTACACGCAGATAATAATGTTTTCCATATAACAATGTCTGGTTTTATTGGCATAGACCTTATTATTGCCTCGGCTTGATCCAAACAGCCTGCTCGACCGAGCAAATCCACCACACAAGTGTAGTGCTTCAAACCTGGTTTGAACCCGTATTTTTCCACCATCATGTCAAACAACTCAAGCCCTTTGTCTTTTAAGCCAGAATGGCTACACGCATAAAGCAAATTCAGAAACGCGACCTCGTTTACCTCCATTTCGGTTTGCTCTTCCATAGATTTAAATAGCTTGATTGCCTCATCGCCTTGTCCATGAAACCCATAAGCAGAAATCATTGAGCTCCACATCACTTCATCTTCATCTTCACGTTCTGAGAAAGCTTTAGCTGCATCTCCAAGACACCCACATTTTGAATACATACTGATCAATGAACTAACCACAGCTACGACAGAGCTAGCCCCAATCTTAATAGCTTCCGCATGAATCTGCTGACCTTGACCTCTTATCGCTAAGTCAGAACAAGAACTGAGCACAGTTACAAAAGTGATCTTGTTAGGCCTACAACCTGAGATTTTCATCATCTTATACAGATAAAGCACTGTTTCAGGACATCCGTTTTGCGCGTTCCCCATGATGAGTGTATTCCATGCAACCAAATTACGAACAGGCATTAATCTAATGACAATCTCGCCATCTTGCAATTTCCCATTCCTCATATACATATGAGCCAACGAACTATTAACTACTAAATCCAACTCAAGCCCGTATTTGATCGCGTAACCATGAATCTGCTGCCCTATAGACACTGACCTCAACCCAGCAGATCCGCTAAAAACACTACCAAGAGTATATTCGTCAGGCGAAAACCCCAATCCGTGCATTTCCCTAAACAAACTCAAACCCTCTTCGTTAAACTCAAACTGGATCAATCCGGCAATCATGGCATTCCAAGTTGTGAGCTTTCTATCAGGCATTTCATCAAACACCTTCCGGGCACTTACCAAATCGCCTGCACGAACATACCCATTGATGAGTATGTTAGTTGACATGAAATTCTTCTTACGCATACGTCCATACAAAGCAACAGCCGAAGGAAAATCTCCAAGCTTTGAGTACATGCTCATGAGGTGATTGCATATGAACTTGTCGGAGGAGAATCCGGAGACGACGAGAAGACAATGGAGCTGCTTTCCAGACGGAAGAGATTGTCTGGTGGTGCATGATTGGATAAAAGGAGTCGGAATCTCTGGAAAGCTTCTCGAAGGTTACCCTTTAAGCACAAATTGGCTATGGCTGTTGCGGGATCTGCTGATAGTGGACGAACAACAGAGGATACTGAGCAATGCATTTACTATTGAATGGTCGGAGATTGTTTCCGAATTGGATTCTCAGGGATGGTTTCTCTCTTTGTTGCTCGAAGAAGAAGAAGAAGAAGGAACGAAAAATTAGACGCTTGATTTAATTGGGCCGTTACCAAAAGCCGAATATGTATTAGTAACCCAATATTGTAACCAAGTATCAAAACGGTGTAGCATAACCATCAATCTATTGCTTACCGTTCTCTGTTATCTCATGTCACCATTTGAACTAATGTCACAAGAGACTCGTCCTAATGTATGTCACATTTTTATTAGGTATATTGTCGAATTCATACTTGAACTAGTGTTTATACTTAAAAAGTTTGAACTAGCTGCAGAAGAGAAATACACTCAAGAAATGTTTATAAAGACATACTGTTCAATGTCAATAAAGTCTACAGAATATACAAAGAACAAAGCTGTCTGATATAAACCAACACAAAGAAGAAGGAGAAGAAAGGAAGAAGAGTCTTTAAGATCAGAGAGAAGCAGAGTTTGTTCGCCGGAGTTTCCAGTTAGGATCCGGTGGTGGTTCACTTGGCAGGATCTTCTCCACCTCCTGCCATTATAATCAAAATTAAAGAAAAACCACTAAATCTAAAACGGCATTAGATCATGGAAACAAGCAGAGATAGGCTTTTTTACCTTTAGCCTCCGAAGTTTTTCGTTTTCTTCTTCTAATCTTGAAACCTTGATCTCTAATTCATGAGTATAAGCCTGCAAGTTTCAATGTTCTTATTAGACCAACTATCAAACAAACAAACATTAACTAAGTAAAACACAATCTCAAGTTCTGAACCTGTTTCCTAGCTCGTGAACGTGCTGCAGATTCTCTGTTCTTGATCATCCTCTTCTGTCTCCTCTCAACAGTCTTCTCCACAATCTCTCCAGCTACTCTTTTCCTTCCAGGCGCCTGTGGTGTATCCGATAATCCACCCATCATCACCATATCTTGCATCTCGCAAACCGGATATGTCATAAACCCTTGTTGTTGTTGAGGCTGATGATGATACTCAACCCATTGCCCATTTGAAGCTATGTTAACAACATTTTCTTGAGGGACTATTGTCTCAGTCACTACACCAGCTCTCAACAACAAATCCTCAAGAGTGATTTCACCGAGTGTAGGCTGCTTATGAGTAGTAGTAGTACTAGTACTGTTTCCATCCTTGTCCTGTTGGATATCTCTCCAGACCTCATCAACTGTCTTTTTACTGAGATCTCGAGGCAACGTCAAGCTTCCCTGACGAACAAGCCCTTCTTCAGCTGGTGACAAGACAGTCTTGAGAAGCTCATCAAGGTTCATGCTTCCTAGTGGTTTTCCAGAACTGCCTAAGTGGGTTTGAACCTCATGGAGCTTTAAGCTATAGAGAGAGTTTTGCCTAGTTAATGACTGAGATATAGGCTCTTCAACGTTTCCTCTAATAGAACCCATAGATGTAGCCTTTTAAACAGAAACAATAACAATTTAGTAAACCCTGGTTCGATCTAAACACACACAAAAATCGAGAATTTTCTAAGGTAATAAACAATCAGGGGAATTGCATGCAGTATTCGAGTGCTCAAAAACGCAGATAACAACTCTACTAGAGAAATGAGAAGTGGTAGGAGATTGTGAAGAAGAGAACAAAAGTTTAAGGATGATGTTGAACTGGCTTCAAGTTTCAAAAAAGGAGATTAAGAAAGAGCAGATCGAGAAAAAGGAAGAAAGGAGCTTGGGGTTCTGTCTGTCCAAGTGGTGGGTCTGAGACAAATCTTTTGTATGAGCAGAGAGATTATAAAACCAAACATACATTCTCTTCTCTGGCTCTCTCTATCTCCTTAGTTTCTCCACAGGAGAGAAATAGTAGAAAGAGAAAGAGAAAGAAGAGCTTTTAGAAACTGTTACACTCGAACTTTAAACTGTGCCTTTGAGGACATTTCAATTAAAAGCTACTTTCTTTTCGAATAAACACAAACAAACAAAAAACAATAGTCTCCGTACTTATGATCAGATATGAAAGCATTAACTTATAAACACTTTAGAAAGTAAGTTTATTCCCTAAGAATAATAAATCAAGACATTGTTTAGAGTTATTTATATAATCACTTTAGCTTTGTTACATCACTTTCTCTAAAAAGACTTGTCTTTCTCAAACATAAGTTTCCCAAAATGCGCTTCTTATATGAAAAAAGTAACCAAGGTGTTATTGATTTATAAATAAAACCAAAACAATATGATAAAAAAAAAAAAAGATTCGTTGTATCATGGTAAAAAAAAAGTGTAAAAGGAGAAAGAGGAGGGGGACAAAGGGAGGAAGGGACCACATGGGAGAATCGGGGCTTTCAGCTTTGCATGAAGATCCGCGTGTGCTTCCTCTTTGGGATGTTCTCCCACGTGTTTCTGTTTCCCTTTTCTCTTTCTTTATTACTCTCCTCCTTTCTTCTTCTTATCAAGAGACTCTGCTTCCTTGTGTACCTTTGTCCTTGACTGTTTATAAATTCTAATCAAACTAACACATAGAGAATACTCTTGAACCATGTGTGGTAGCTTGATCCTGTCACATAGAGAACAAGAACATACACTATATCTGGATTTACCAACTTAGGTCTCCTAAGAATCAAGTGTTGTAATAGCTTCATAAGTTAACTATGTAACCTAGTGGCCTAGTAGGTGGAACCTTTGCACTTAGCATT
Source organism: Draba incana (assembly GCA_963576765.1). Classification (NCBI taxonomy): domain Eukaryota; kingdom Viridiplantae; phylum Streptophyta; class Magnoliopsida; order Brassicales; family Brassicaceae; genus Draba; species Draba incana. Next base: position 25,325,459 of record OY755208.1, read on the forward strand.
AGTGAATGACAAGTAGATACTCTGGTTCCTATGCACTCGTAAAGCAGCTCTGATTCAACATATACAAAAGAAACAGTTCAAAACGTGAAGCAAATTTGTTTAAGGACTTAACATCATCAATTCATTCCTCAAGGATGGTTCTATAGTTATATACAAATCTTCACAATGCAAACAGTTATACTTACCTTTATTTGGGAAGACATTCCAGAGCTCCCATGATGTCACAGCAAAACACCAATTCCAGCTGTGTTACCAACTCGGTTCGATATTTATTCTAAGCCACATTACCAAAATTTTGAGATGTGGTCAAATGGAATGCACATTCAAAGCTATAGAAACATTAGAGTCTCTTAAGGACACCAAGGAAAAAGCTGCTCTAAAACATGTCAAAAACTTGACATATGCAGGACAAGACTTGTTGAAACTTTTTAGTATTATCCAAAACAAGTTGATCTCTTGGACTCAGGTAGATGCCTAATTAAGCTAAACAAGAAAACAACTTTTGCTAAATTCTTTCTTTAGTTATAAAGCTACCAATTCATAGATTCATCCCTTTTCTTTTGTCAGTACAAAAAAAGAAAAAATGCACGTATAAGGCATTCAGATATTTGGTACCCCCATAGGATTTTGTTGGCGTAAGTGTTGACTGTTCAGCAGATATAATATGTGGAATTACCTGCAAATTACCTGCAAGAGGAATAAGAATTAAGCAGATATAATATGTGGTGATCAAGATGAGCCATAATGTACACATGCATAGTGAACGTGTGATCATACTCTCACAAGGTTCCAGTGTGAATATAATACGACCAAAATGGTAAAAGGATTTACGTGCATGAAAAAAATCCACAAAACCGCGAAACATAGAGAGAACCAATAAAAACTAGAGTCTAATTAAGAGAAAATACGAATTCAAACAGAGTGAAAGCATTTGTGTGTCCATGAGGAACACTGTTTAAGTTTTACAAATGAAAACGTTCACAAAAGTTTAAAACAGAGACCATAATGGTTAAATCAGAACACTGTATTTGGGATATCATAAAAAGAGTTGAGAAAATAAGTAGGGGAAAACTAAAACTTCTTGAAAGGTTTGAAGACTCATGGCTTTTGAAGACACGAAAGAGTAACATTTCATCCAAAAACTAAACAACTTCATTTGCATCAGCTCCTTAATAACTTCAGAAGATTCACCAGGCCAATATAAAAAGTACTGTATTGGAATATCTGCACAATGAATTGAGAAAATCAGAAAACTCTTTTATAAACTGGTGCAAAAGCGAACACCCTTAAGAAACACAACAAAGTCACAGTAACTTTGAAAACAATGATCTTTCAATGCAAAAAGTTAACATAATGGAGTTAACCATGAAAAGGTCAAAAATACAGCAAGTCCATGTCTTAAGATATACAAGGGTCATAATCATAACGGAACCAAACGAACTACAGGTAAAGTCTGACACAGAACATCAATGAAACCGATGGAAAGGAGCTGCAAATGTATACCTGAGTGGCTACATCTGACCCATGTAAGGACCACCATACCCAACACCATGCTGCCCTCTTCCAGCACCGCCCTGACCAGGTTGCTGAGTCTGATAACCGCCCTGAAACCCGGCTTGGGCACCGTACCCAGGATAGACCCCAGGCGTGATATTTGCTTGAGTACCATAGCCACTTGGCATTCCTCCTACAGCTCCTGGGCTAGCTGTCCCTAATGTCCCCAACAAAGCCTGCCCAAATGCTTGGTTCAAACCCAACCCAGCACCCTGAGATGCCAGCAAAGCTGTGAGGGCTTGGCCAATAGCCGGGTTAAACGCCTGCGCAGCTTGGTTATTACCAGCTATGAAATGTCCATGGCCTCCAGGTGCACCATAACCATTGCTGTCGTTCCTTTGGTAGCGGGAATTTTGATTGTGAGAGTTATGGTTATGTTGATGTTGCTTAACCTGTTTAGGCCCATCATTTGCTTTGTGGCAATGCAAGACATGGCCTTCAAAAGTCTTGTGTGGCTCCTCCAATGCCTTCTTGGCACTTTCCAGGGATCTATAGACAAACAAAGCGAAACCTTTAGGTCTCCCAGTAACTTTATCAAGCCCCAAAGGACCTTCTTCAATCTCCCCAAATCTTGAAAAAAACTCCAGCAACTTCTGCGGATCAATGTCTGCACTAACGTTACTAACATAGATCTTCCTCTGAACATTCTCAGGATTGAAATGCTGAGCAGGAGCCACAACAGGGTTTCCCTGAACAGGTCCTATAGACGCCAGCTGGCACGCAGTCATACGAGTTCCAATCTTCTTCTGAGGCTGCTTAAGAGCGTTACGAGCACCAGACCTTGACTTAAAGAGGATAAAGCCATAACCTTTAGATTGCCCAGATATCTTATCAACCACACATTTACAATCTTCGATCTCTCCGTATTGCTTAAAAGCCTCGATAAGTGTTTCGGCTTTAGTATCCCATCCTAACCCGTGAACGAAGATCTTACGATGAACAGAATCTTCATCCGCCACAATCCGAATTCGATCAGCTACATCGCGATGCCTCTCTGCAGCTTCCTTGAGAAGAATCAAAAGTTGATCTTTTGAAAACGGTTCCAATAGATCGTCGATGGGTCCTTCTTCGTCATCATCCTCATTTCCCCGATTCCCAGATCCGGACGACGTCTCCGCCTCTGTATTATCTTCACCTTTAGCTTCCTCCTTTAGTGCGTCTTGTTCTACTACTTCGTCTTCGTCTCTCTGTTTATCATCATTTCTGATTTCCGGATCCTCTTGTTCACATTGCAGCTGCTTCTCCGTCGGCTCTGACGTTTCGTTGGATTCAGATTCGAGCTTTCTCTTCTTTGCCATGACGGAATTGGTGGGTTTTTAAGGTTGATTACAGAGAGTCCTCTAGGGTTTTGTGATTCCTGGTTCTTCCCAAAAAAAAATTGAATTTTTGATCCTCTTCGGCTTCAAACTTGTGAAACTTACCGATTCGCGGTCGCGTGAAGACAAATGATGCCAATTCTTGTCTTATTGAGAAACAAAAATAAAATAAAATAATAAGACGCCTATTGGGCCTTGAATTATCATGTCACACGTTGGACTTTTGTGGCCCATACAGAATGTACCGGGACTTTTGGTTCATCTCCAGTTGACCGGTCTGTGACTTGGAATTAACAAACTGAACCGGACCGATTACATGATGTAACTTACATGATGCAATTTTTTTTTTTTTTTTTTTTTAAAGAAAGAATAATTAAAAAGTTCCATCCATTAAAAAGATATAAATATTGTTTATTTATAAATTATTTCATCAATTATTATTTTGGTAGACATGCCCCCAATATCTTTTATTTTGCCATTCAATTAATGGCCAACAATTTCCAGCGAAGTGACATAAAGAAAAACAATTTCTAAAACAAAAAGAATAAGACTAAAATCGATACCAAATCCACTACTCTTTAGCGACAATAATGCTAGAAAATAAAAATAAGACGACGGATAAAAGAAATAATATTTGTAATTATTTACAAGGAATATTGGAATTGAAGAAGAAAAGTAGAAAACTCTCTCTGAGGTGATTTGTGTTTTCCAGAAGGAACACATGAGAGAGAGAGATATCGCCATTACCATAAAACAACAAAAAGACAAACGAAAAGCAGTCACCAAAGCTACCTCTAAACGCTTAAAGGCCTCTCCTTTTAAAATCTCCCAGATAAATAAATCTTCGAAGCTAAACCCGACGAATCATCCATTCACGGGTTTCGTTTTTTCTTTTGGTAAAGGTAACAACTCTCTCTTCCATTGATGTGTAGATAGATGATTGTAAACGAATACGAATTCGTTTCTCCTAATGTAATGTATTAATGAATCGATGTCTCTTGCTTTTCATGAAACGAAACCAGATTGTGTGTGTAACGTTTTCGATTTTGTTGCTTTAAATGGAACAATCTGAATCCTGAGGGTGATTTTGGTTTTGGGGGGATATTCACTTTGTGGGGTCTTTTTGTTTGTGAATCTAGTAGCTTACAACAAATATTGAATTATTGACGGAATTAGGATACTTTTTTTATTCTCTAGGATTCGTTTTCTACTGTTTGAAATGTTTTTTCCTATTCCTCTTCAAATGTGGTCATTGTAGTGTAAATTCCTTTCCTTTTCGTCTTCTAACTCTTTTTTCTAGCTTTCACAATCAAAAAGACGTTTTCTTTGCTCATTAAGGACTTTTTTTTTGGATTTTGTGTTTAACAGGTTTTTGGCTGTGAAGAAGATGTTTCTCCACAGCAGTTTTAGAGATGGATTGTCATTATCTCTTGGTGTCATCAGTGTTATCAGTTGGGGTGTTGCCGAGATACCTCAGATTATGACTAATTACACTGAGAAATCCACTGAAGGTCTATCTATTGCCTTCTTAACGACGTGGATGATTGGGTAAGATGATCAAAAGAAGTCAAATGCTTTTGCTTTCTACTTGTTCCTAGAGTGAATTGACTTTTGGTTTGATGGGAAATGGCAAAATTTTGGATTGGTTTGTTGTGTAGGGATATCTTCAATCTTCTTGGCTGCTTGATGGAACCAGCTACTGTGAGTGAATCTTCAGAACCTTAATTTCGTCGATCTTGTTATCTTACCTTTGAGTAGCTTAGCTAACTCTAAATTTCTTATATCCTTTTGCAGCTTCCAACACAATTCTACATGGCACTGGTAATTGACAAAAGACTAGAAGCACTGTATGTTTACAGTGTTTGTTTGTTTCTTTGCTTGATATGTGTGATTTGTTTGCAGTTGTATACAGTGACTACATCAGTTCTCTATGTTCAATCTATATATTACGGCCATATCTACCCGCGGTTGAAAAACAGAAGAAATCAGATGGTATACTATTTGATTAGTATTCTTCCTTGTTGTAGAGACTGTTGATTATGTGTAATTACTAAAACAGCTAGAATATGAATGTTTGGTGTAGGTTGAAGCAGAACGTATATCTAGTATAAGCAGTGATGTTAAAATTCCGGGCAGATGGAGAAATAGCTCTGATACTACTACTTGTGGCGGTCAAACCACACCTATCACTATGATTCCTGGGAGTCATCGAACTAGTTTTACCGGAAGAGAACTGTTTTACACGTAATGATGCCATATAGATCTGTACTCGGGCTTCACTAGCATTATGATGAAAACAATATTTCCAAGCGAGAGATTTGTTAAAAGGTTGTGTGTTTGCGTTTACATTTTGTCAGGTCGGCAAGATCTTTGTCTAGTAGTCATACACCACCAGCTGGATCTGTCTTAGCCCAAAGAATGGCTCGTGGTCACAGTGAACCAACTCTTGAAGAGCCCTTGCTTCCTGGGGATTCCACACCTCCTTCATTGCCTCCTTCCACCAAATCAATGCTTTGCGTGGTTAGCCTTGTTCACAATGCCTGATTTTGATTTCACAATTTAAAGCAGTTTCATTAGGAACTAAAATGTCATTGTTCTCTTATAGGTCTCGGTGTTCTTGTTTCTTGGAACATTCAACCTTCCCAATATGCTAAGTGAATCAAGAACTATGGCTTTGGGTGAGGGAGATAGAGTATTTGTAGTTCGAGCAGCAAGAAAGCTTCTGCAGGTACTCATAAGTCGCACATTATAATATATTAATATATGCATTTCGAGTCTACTGTCTTCAGTGAATTAAAATTTATCACTCACGCTCATTTTTGTCAAAGGAATTTCGGGTTACCTTTTCTTAATCTATATAACAACTTAATGTTAATGTAAGTTGTGAATACTATCGGTTCTATTTCAGGTCACTAGCAGCAACGTAGGAGAACATAGCGGTGGAGAAAGCAGCAGAATTGGAATGTTTTTGGGTTGGGCAATGGCAGCCATTTACATGGGTGGAAGGCTTCCCCAAATTTGTCTCAATGTAAAAGGCTTTTTAATTGTCTATAACGAATTTAGTCTATCGATCTATCGTTTATAACAGTTTTAGCTAAAGCAAAGTTCCTTTTCAATGTCTCTTTTTTTGGCAGATGAGGAGAGGACATGTTGAGGTAAGCAAGTTAAATGACTCGACACAAAGATACAGTCAAGTGTTGTATCTGATGAATCTATTTGCTGTTCTTCTTTTGTAACTGCAGGGATTGAATCCATTGATGTTCTTCTTTGCATTAGTTGGCAATATGACTTATGTTGCAAGGTGAAGATCAACAATATTTATACTTACCTCGCTAAATAATCTCTGATGGAACCTTCTTAACCTTTTTTGTTTTGGTTGCAGCATACTTGTGAACAGCGTCGAATGGTTAAAAATTGCACCGAATCTACCGTGGCTTGTTGATGCAGGAGGATGTGTTGTGCTTGATTTTCTTGTATACGATCTCTCTCATCAACTTGCATGATCTTTGATTCCTTTCTTTCCCCACTGAGCTCTAACTTTATTCATTCTTTCAGATTCTGCTTCAGTTTTTCCACTTCCGCTGTCGCAAAGACAAAGATACTGACAAGAAGAAGCTTGAAACTGCAGAAGCTGTCTAAGGCTTGTGACTACTCCAACTAGGCGTCAAAGAGATACAATTTTGATTTGATCTGACCAGCAAGATTCATCTCATTCTAATTAGTTTTAAATTTTTGCGCTGATGAAACTACTCTTGGATTTTGAGTTTTAATAATATAAAGTTGTTTCTACTCTTTAGATATGAATGACTTGCTCCAAATCTTGTTTGTTTTGTTCCAGAGAAAAACGTCACATAAAAATGTAGATTTTTCCCACTCTGTTTATCTATTTGTTCAATCTGTCACAACAACAATAATATCACTCACATCAACTTGTTTATAACTATAATTTTGTACTGTGTATAGAAATGTAGTTACATGAAGAGAGGGCTCTCTTTAAGGCTTGCGAGCAGTGAACATAATAAAAGAATCCTGAATATAATCTTCATAATCTGTGAGACCGCATGATGTGCACACATCCTTGATCTCATCCTGCATCAAGTAATTGTAGCTCTGCAGAATTCTCTACAAAAATGCAAATACAAGATCAAAATCTATGCATAGAATAGCCACTTTTGATCATTATAATTCTCTTTACCGATTGGAAAGGACGAATAATCCAAGGAGTTGAAGGACTGTATCTGAGAAACGTTGTCCCAACAAACACACCTCCGCTTCTTAGAACACGACAGATCTCAGCAATCTTTAAAACACGCAAACCTGAATTGTATCGGTTTTGAAGAAATTCTTTTGCAGTCTTTGTCCGTTGGGTAAACAGATGCTGACTCTGCATAGAATGATGCGATCGCCTCCCTTTCATTCTTCAAAACCTTGAGAGGTAAAATGTTCGCAAGGACCACCATCCATGTATGGCACTAAATCCTCTAGTAGAGACTTGGTCCTACCATTCCGCTCCACATTCTCATCATTTGACCAGTAGTTGGATGGATTACGAGCACCACAGGAATGGACTCGAGCTTGTAGTATGTGCAAACCTTTCTTCCTTCCGTTGTATCATCATAGGTCTAGTTCCATAACGATTTATATTAAGAGAATTCGGTAAGTAAAGTGGAATTTTATAGAGTAAGTTGTAAATTGAACCTGCCAGAAGATGAAGTTGGCTTTGATAGTCTGCGAAAAAGCCTCATTTGCCCAAGTATCTCAATTTAGCTTTGAGAAAGAAACACAAAAAATTGGATGTGAGTGAGGGAGTGTTAACTTATTCTAACTGAACCAAATCCATACCGAAAAGCCAAACCAAAAGAAAATAAATATTTAAAAAAAAACATAAAAAAAATAAATCACTCCTAGATTGGTTGAGTTAAAAGAGAAATCCACAAAAAGGAAAATTTAGAGACCAACCATATGAGAGCTGAATTCCGTGTTAGATTGGAGGTTGACGAGAGGCCATTTATCCTCAGAAGAAGACGTAGTTTTTGCCTAAATAAAAAACCAGACAGAGAGGTAATGTAGATCGTAAGAAAGCGGACAAGCAAATAATTAGAAAAGTAAGAGTTAATGTAGAAAAACTTGTTCAAAAGTGCCATGGAACATGAGATGAAAAGGAGGACGGTCAACGAGGCCAAGTTGTCCTGAGGAGCATATGCTGACTCTGATGCGGAGGCAAAAGCAGAAGAAGCACCCTCTTTTGGTTCCCATATTCCCGAGCTTTTTGGCTCCGGACAGTCATATAGACTTTCCTCCTCAATTTTTTGTTTGACTTTTGTTCCAGCTTCCATGGAAGGTTGTGTCCTATCCTGTGAAGCTGCAGATTCTGTTTTGGAATCCTTTATTGCTTACTTCACATATGAATCTTGCCATTATCGTCTTTGGTGATAAGGAAGTCACTTCAGCATCTAGAGTTGTTTCAATTTTTTTTTTTATAAATAAAAAAAAATTTCAAAGAGAGTTTATAATTAAGGAAATTAAAAAGACTAATGAATCGAGTTTAATAAATTTCAAAATAAAATATAGGCTCCAATTGGTAGCATGCGGTACCAAAGTTGAATTGCAGTAAGTATTGTAATTTGATGTAAACTTGCAGTAAAATAATGTGGTAGAACTGCAGATTTATGTGGTGAGTGTGATGTGAAAATATGAATTAATGTTTTTATCGATACAAAATGACTGGTACCTTTTTTTATTTATAAGTTGCAGTATGTGTTAGTAAAAGCAATTAAATTTTAAATAAGTAAGATTAACATTTTCATTATAAACTATATAATGAAATATATGAAATGAAATAAAAATAACTTAGATATTGTAAATTTAAGAAATAAATAATTTTCTCATAAAATAAAAAGCAAGAAAACTAACTGTATACATTCCATATCATATTTACAATCCATCTCTAATGTTATTCATATAGAATTAACAACAAAATCTTTGACTAAATATATATGTCGTGGAATATTTGAAACATTTTGTAGACGAAAATAAAAATCCAAAACTCACGAACTCGAACTCGAAGTTGGAAAAAGTTGGATTTAAAAAAAAAAAAAAAAAAAAAAAATATATATATATATATATATATATATATATATATTTTTTTTTTTTTTTTTTACATGAAAATTTTCATGATGTTGAATTAATTTTTGAGTTACCAAATTTACAAAGAAGATAACTCAAATTTGTACATCAACAATAACACATCATTATTCAAACTCAAATTCAAAAAATATATATTAATTGATGATTGATAACATTTTTGATTTAATTATGAGTTATATCCACAACTCAACATTAACTCATGGTAACTCATGTTACCAATCAAAGCCATATTCAAAATGATAGATAGGAATACACGAATCTAAGTTTTCGTTTGTGATATAGACATTAATCAAAATTATCTTATTTCCACATAAAAGGAAGATTCTTCACTGAGGCTTATTGAATTTTGATTAGAATTTGGACCACACACACAGATATGTAAGTATATAACAATAATATGTAAATAAGAGGTAGTTACTTGGGTTTCCTGGTTGGTTTCTGCGTTTTTTGGGGGGTGGAGCAACGGAGTTGGGTTGTTGAACCATAGCCACGGTCTCTTCACGGTTGAAATCGTTAGATCCGGTGACGGAGCCGGAGAGGAGGAAGGACTGAGTGGAGGAGGATGAAAATGAGTTGTTGTAGGACGAAGACATCTTCACAAAGTATGGTTTTGCTTAATCTACAAAAATCCATTAAGAAAAAATGAATAAACTAAAAAAAATGAGAGAGAAGGTAGAAATCAATATATGATTCATAAGAAACTCATACTTTGTGAAGGGATTAGAAGAACAAGAAGAAGCCATAAAGATTGACGACATAGAAAAAAAAATCCCCTAGAAGACATTTACGAGAACAAAGGGAACATATATAAATCGAAAGAGTTAGATTTAATTTGTAATTAAGGTTTTGAAAGAATACATAGTATAAGTTGTTTTTTTATTGTACCCTTTAAAGTCTTTGAGATGCAGAGAAAGAAACCAAGAAGAAAAAGGTCGATAAAAAGCTAAAACTCAGAGACAAAGAAAGAAACCAAGTAGATGATGATGATAATGTTTAGAGGATGATAAAGAAGAAGCCTCATTGAAATGTTTATAATATTATACAAATACAAACCTCAAAAGAACCCTAGCTCTCTCTCTCTCTCTCTTGCTTTGTTCTTCTTCTCTTGTAATATTTGGGTTGAGTCTTGTATAAAATGAGAATATATATATCTCTTTCCCTTTTTATTTAGTATTATTGAAAAGAAGAAAAAATAATTCGTAACCAACGTATGGTGGTCATTATTGAAAAACTTTTCAAAAAAATGATATTAAATTAATAAAAGGAAAATTAAATTTTCAAAAGAACTTTCTTATTATTTGTTGATAAAATTCTGAATGTCTGACACGTTCCTGCTTGCCTGCTAACTCATTATTAATATTGTTACAAAAAGATTTACTTACTAAATATGACCACAATATATAAATTTTTTTAAGTTCAGTCTTAATTATAGTTGACTATTGTAAATATAAAAAATAATTTTGCTGATAAAATTCTGAATGTCTGACACGTTATATTTATAGATAAAATTCTGAATATCTGACATGTATCTGTTTGTTAGATAACTATCACTACAAATGAAAGATTCACCTAAGTAAATAAGATTATAGTATAAATATTTTAGTGTGATTTTGAATCATAGTTGACCATAGTAAATGTATAAAAATATGAAAGATTAATTTCGATTAAGTCTATATTTTAATCATATATATTTCGGTCATTTTTTGTCTATTTTTTATACTGTATGGTTTAATATTTTTTCTTAAAGGTGATCAAAATGTTAATATTTTTTTGAAAAATACGATATCAGATTTATTGGTGTAACTGAATATTATATTTAAATTAATCTAATAAAAATAGTACACTTTTGAAATTTTTGACGTCACCAGATTTACCATCATATACAGATTTTATGGTTTACAATACAAATTTGATTTTTCGTTTGAAAAAATTTAATATAGTTTCAAATTTTATTTTTGTTAAAATGGGGAAGACCCGAGAGGAAACTAAGGCCCGGCACTAGTAGAGACAGAGAGCTCCGACAAGGACATGGCTTGGACCAGACTGACCTGGCAATCCCGTGGGACAAACTGCGACAGAGACTAGCAACGGAAGACCGACACCGAACCGGCGAGCATATATAAAAATCCAATAATAGATGATTTTTTCTATTCTTTGCAAATTAAATAACATAATGTTTTAAAATAAAGTCTGATTTTTAAAAAAACTAATATGATAAAAGCTTAAGAAAACATAATAGATAGTTTCGTAGATATGATTTGTCATTCCCATGTAGCAGAGATCATGGAATTGGCAACACCAGATTGCTCCAAGGTTAAGTTAGATTCATACTCCAACGTCTTTGATTCACCTGGAACTGCCTGTGTTAGCTTCAATGGCTTCTTCCTCTCTGATTCGTCAAGCTGGGAATAGCAGAAAGACCACAGAAGCTACAACAGATACAATACAAGATTTCAGAAAATCTCACAGACCAGAAAAAAAAAACACAGAGGCAATGTTTGCTTTATAGGATCTGCAAACCTGAATTGTATCGGTTTTGAAGAAAGTCCTTTGGAGTCTTTGTCCATTGGGTAAACGAAACCCGACTCTGCATAGAACGCTACGATCCCCTCCTTTTGGTTCTTCCGGTAGAGGTGGGAATGTTGTAACTTCTTCAATCGCTACTTCTTCAGGCGTTATTGTTAACTTATCATCCGATGACTCTTTCATGTCGTTGTCTTCCAAGGAAGCAGCTAATGCTCGTTGCAGTTCTTCTTCATCTTCATTTTTCGAAACATCCTCTGTAGGAATTGAGTCAGATTAAATTATATAGTCTTTTTCCAACGGTCTAGATGTTGAAGTTGGGGAAAAGTTTTGGAACTAACCTTTGGATTTGGGATGAGGAGTCAATGAGAAGCTGCCTCCTCTTGGACGTTTCTTTGAGAGAGAGGCAAAATGTTCGCCAGGACCACCATCCATGTATGGCACTAAATCCTCTAGCAGAGTCTCGGGTGCGACCATCCCGCTCCACATTCTCATCTTTTGACCAGTAGTTGGATCGATTACAAGCACCACAGGAATGGATTCGAGCTTGTAGTATGTGCAAACCTTTCTTCCTTCCGTTGTATCCTCATAGATCTAGTTCCATAGAGATTTACTTTAAGAGAGTTCGGTTTAAGCATAGCGGAAGTTTATAGGGTAAGTTGTATACTGAACCTGATAGAAGATGAAGTTGGCTTTGACAGTCTGCGCAACAGCCTCATTTGCCCAAGTATCTCGATTTAGCTTTGAAAAAGAAACACAAAAAGTTGGGATGTGAGTGAGTGAGTGAGTGCTAACAGATCCTCACTGAAGAGGAAATTGTAGAGACTAACCATATGAGAGCTGAATTCCGTGTTAGACTGGAGGTTGACGAGAAGCCATTTATCCTGAGAAGAAGATGTAGTTTTTGCCTAAACAAAAAAAAAAAAAATCATACAGAGAGGTTAGCGTAAGAAAGCAGACAAGCAATTAGACTAGTAAGAGATAATGTAGAAAAACCTGTTCAAAAGTGCCATGGAACATGAGATGAAAAGGAGGACGGTACAACGAGGCCAAGCTGTCCCGAGGAGCATATGCTGGCTGTGATGCAGAGGCAGAGGCAGAAGAAGCACCCTCTTCTGGTTCCCATATTCCCGGGCTTTTTGGCTCTTCACTGAAGTTACGGAAAGCAATCACAGAAGCTGCTACAGGCTGAGAGCTTCCCACCCTCGTAGCCCTAATCACAAATGCAAGTGTATCATGAGAGTTACATCCAGCATATACTGTTCGAAGATTATTTCATCAGCGTAAAACAATAAACCGACAACTAAAACACATGAAATTTAGGATAAGCTACAATCTATACTTCAATCAAGAGACAAGTTCCGGACTTGAGAAAAAAAAAAGGAGACTAACCCATAATACATCGAGTCACCATAAAGAGTCTCCCTCACAACAGGCAAAGGAGGACGGACTTCATCTACATCGTTCTGCAGTATCCTTTCATTTCCTAAGTCTGAGTGCGCAGCCATGGGATCGTTGGAGTCTGGCTGAGTGTGTGTACCAGACGGAAGCATACTACCTTCCCCTCCAACGTAAAAAAGCTGAACAGCTTCCTCAAGTTTCCAGCTCGTTGCCTGTTGAATAACAAAATTCTACTATGTTACTAGTTTTACACAAGTGAAGAGCGCAAAACAAACTATCAAAACAAGAGTGGTAAATCGATTACAGCTACGGAAAAAGCTAGACCAACAAAAAATTTCTAAAATCAAAACTTTCTACCTCAAAATCTCAGTCTAGGGTTTGAAATCCATACCCAAATTATCAGATTGTTCATCAAATCACTCCATGAGCTGAAACGAAGTAGAACCCAATCTAGGGTTTCAACTCCACATCCCAAATTGGTCCACATTAACTAAACCCTAAGCTAAAATAACGCCGAATCACACACTTTTAGACCCAAAACCAGTATATCAGAAACTCAATCAAGGTCAAGCTTGCTCACACCGATCACAAATCTACCAATTTCGAGCAAACGAACCTCTAAGAACTGTCGAGCAGTTTCTGCTGTTTGCCCAACAGCGATCTCAAGGAAAGAAGAGACTAATCTCTCTTGCTCACTTGAAGGCAACATTCCTTCCATTGCGACAAACCCTGGAAAAAAAAACCCAAATGGTTTAAGAATCACCGAAAAGGAACAATTTTTTGGAATGATCTGGGGAAAATAAGAACAAACCTTGATTTAAACCGACGAATCGCAGTAACAAAAAAAGATGAAGATGAAGAGAAAATCGGATTAAATAAGAAACTGTAGTAGAGTCGAATCCTGAGAGAGGAACGATATACAGTACAATGAAATTTTGATCTTACTGCCAAAACAATTACACGCATATATATCTCTCTCTATATCAAGGATTATTTAATAGGAAAAGACGAGTCTAGCCCTAGGTCTAGTCAAGTAACTTTCACCAAGGAATGGGGTTATTTATGACATTTCCAAAACGCATACGCATGTGAAATTAGCCCATCATTAAATGTAACTATCATGCTTAATTTAGGAGTAGTTTTTTTAATCAATTGTATCATTAAATTGTTTATAGACTAACAAATCCAATGTTTAAGGGGGTGATTGGTTGGTCTTTAACTTTAGTCTACAATCTTCTTTTTAAAAAATATACAAAATCTTTATCAATCGTATTGTAGCTTTCTTCCTAAACCTACATCCTTATTTTTAATTTTTACCTTCATGATGTAGCTTTCTTTTTAAAGTTAAAGTCCAAACAAAAAAAACTTTTGGCTGTAATAAGTTAAAAACCTAAAATCTTGTTTTTTGGGCTGTAAAAATTATTTGGTTGTAGCTGTACATTTTTTGTTGCAGTTTTTTTTTTGCTGTAGATTTAAAAACTATTGCTTTAAGTTTTTAGATGTAACTATTCTAAAATAAAACATGATTACTAATATAGAATATGTGATGTAGTTTTAGTTTAATTAGTTTATGCACATAAAAAATGTTATAATTTAGAAATTTATTACTACTTTTAACATATAAAATAAATTTATTTTATATGTTTAAAGTAGCAATGAATTTCCAAATTTTAATTATTTTTATCTACATGTACTAATTAAAATAAAACTACATCACATATCATACATCTACCAATAATGTTTTATTTTAAATAGTTACAGCTACAGCTTCTAAATCTACAGTAAAAAAAAATGTACAGCAAAAAAAATGTACAACTACAGCAAAAACACTTACAGCAAAAATTCTACAGCAAAACTTTTAAAGGTACAGTCGAACCAATCACCCCCTAAGTTGTTGAAAATAATTAGGATCTTTTTTTAATTTCTGATTGACATTTTTGAGATTCTTGCTGCATAACAAAAGAAACAAGATCTCTGTGATCAATTGTATCATTAGGTAAGATCTTTTTTAATTGCTGATTGACTTTGATCATGAATTTATGCTTAATTTTCGTAAGGGAATACTATCACTGATTCACTATCAAGGAACTATAGGGGCAAATTTTGCCTGACAAAGTTAAAACCAAAAAAAAAAAAACTGTCTAACAAATGTGTTTTCTTCTGTGCCTGTTCTTAAGAGAAGTGAATGAACAAAGACCCTCTCAAGCTGGTTTTGATCTCTCTCGAGGAGGGATTCGCAACCATGACTTCATTGACTCGTACACCGTGAATCCAAGCGCAACCGATGGAACAATCTAACAAACAAAGACAATTGATTGAGCCATGAATTTGATAAAACCGAAACTCAGACTTGAAAGTTGAAAAATACTTTATACCGGAATATACCTTAATGTAGTTGATGCTTAAGCCAGCAAACAACTGTCTCCATCCCTGAGTTCGAATAATCGTGTTAAGCCCGTCAAATGTGTTCTTGTAACGCTTGTTGTTACCTTCGCTCGTCATAGGCTGCAGATTCTCGACCTGTTGTCATTTGAAAAGCAAATAGATTCTGAGTTTTGAAATGTTGTTAAGTTTGATTCTTGTATCTGGTTGGTTTGTTTTTATTACCTGCATTTGTCTCCTAACAACATCCAATGGGTAAGTGAGTGTTTGGCCAAATAAACCAGCTAAAGCTCCACAAGGTAGATGCATTCGAACAGAGTTTTGATGCTCTTCAGGAACATGTCTTTTCAATTCCTCATATATGTAGAACTTAAGTCCTGCGTAAGGAAGGATGCCGATCAGCGTTGGCCCTGCAAAAATGCAGGAAATCCACAAGCTTTATAATCATCTCCAAATCCAAATAAAGATATGGTTTAAGAGTCGGCTTGCTACTAAACTAAATCAACCAAGATTAGAGTAAGTAATCCTAAATGTGTTCGTCGTATTACTTTGATTCAAACGATTTATAAGTACGATGAAATGACCCCCTTTGTGAATTTGATATACACTTTAGAAATCAATGCAAGCAAATTTTGTGAGCTTTACCTATGCCTCGATATAGCCCTCGTGGTCCCCCTTCTTTATAAGCCATTGTAAGCACGTCTTTTATGCCTGTATATGTAGGTTGACGGTAAAATCCGTTTGCACCACCTCGGATACTCTGTGTTGTGTCAGAAACCTAAAATGTAATAACAGTGACATCAAAAGGTTATTTTCAACTAAGCAACAACAAAAATCTATCAAAAGATTGGTATTCAAAATAACAAACCTGGTAAGCTAGCTTAGTACGAGTTAAATCGAGAGGATATGTGCACAAAACTGCAGTTCCACCTGCAGCTGAACCAGCCACAAGATCAACAATGGGACCAGAACCTAAGGGAAGATTATTTTCCAAAATCCAGTCACGATACACTTCATACGTCATGTAATGAAGCGCTGCGTATGGGATAATCCGAATAACACTCGCCCCATTTCCCCTGCAAGAGTTTACGCACAGCACAAGGATTTAGTAACGTCATTGAGCTCAGCTGCAAATATAAGAGTCAAAACCACTAGTTACTTACTTATACAATCCGAGAGGACCGTCACATTGCAACACCTTCTTTAGTGACTGTGACACCCCAAGGGTCCTAAAGTCGTTTGTTCTAGTCTGGATTTCAAAGCACAAGTATACACAATCATTAGATGGTAAACACACAAGAACACAATCAAACCAATACCTAAATTTTGATTCAATCACAGCTTTTGAGGCCATAACTCACCTGCAATAAAATTTTGATTCTTTCCAAAGGAGCAACGGCAGTTTTAGCAAATGCACCAGCAGCTCCTCCGGCGATAAGCGTTTTCGCAAACACGGGCAATGTATCCACAAGGCTCATCACATCAGACGAGAGTGTGGAGCCTTGTGACGAACCCATTCTCCAATTCTCAAACCCAAAATTATTGATGAAAAACAGAACCCAATTCAAATTTGAGATATTATTCTCTCCCTTAAGCTGATAAAACGCCTTATCCCATCTAAATCTAGGGTTTATGTCCGATGCAGATTTCTTCTTGAAACTCGTAAACCTAAGAAATTCCAGTGGAATGCTTAGAAGCAGATTCTCTTCTTCTCTTACAGCAATATTCATTAACAGTCTCAACGATGATCAAACACACCCAGAATATCAAATCATTCCGATTGTTCAATCGCAACAAACAAATCTTCAATTTCACAGATCCAGAACAATCTCAATGGATCAATCAACTGAACAATGATCCTTTAGAGATCGATATCATTTCAGATCCAAAACAACCAATCGATGGAAAAAAATCGCCGAGGAGAGAAAAAAAGGAAAAAACCCTACCGCGAATTCACGAACAGAAACTAAAATTTCTGAGGAGAGATATAACGCGAAGTAATCGGAGAAGATTCAGGGGATTCAATGGGTGATGAAGAGAGAATAGAGGCTCGCCGTGAATTTGGGAGAGAAGAAACGAAGAAGACGAAAGGTTTTTGGATTCAAATTTGATTCTTCTCCTGCTCTGTTTACTCATTGGTCGCGCATTTTCAGAGGTTCGAAGAAACAGAGATGCCTTTTTGAGGTAACTATTCCATGTGACTCGGTGCATCGAAATTATGGTGGACCCAACGATACAGTTGTTGGCCCACAAAGGGCCCAAACCAAAATTAATCAGCAATTTAACGTATATTTCAGTATTTCTCACAATCAAATGGAATCAAAGACCAATTCAAATTCAAAGGTCGTCCAACTAGATAATAGATACAACTCTTCTTCTTTTTTTCTCTATACAAATTACTTCCAATTCATGGCGATGCAATTTACAAAACCAAAACCAACACCAGTCATGTTCAAAACCAAATCAATAACCAATCTGAGCTATATATTTCTCCTTCCAAGTGAAAATTTTCAAAAAAAAAAAAAAAAAAAAACATTTTCTAAGTTTAAAATTTCAATTGACGGGAATCACTAATATGTATGCATCGAAAGTAGTATAGTGTCATTAGTTTCAGTGTTTCAGAAAACAACTTTTAGCATCTATATATGTGAATTATATAATCAGAAACTCTAGCATTCAATCAATTTTATTTATTCGAAAATAATACATAAATAGGCATTAGAAATTACACACAATTACAACAAAGAATGAAACGAATAATTAATTTTAAAATGCATTATTGCATGCATGTTATCTAAACTATCAAACATAACTTTAATTAACAAAGCTGCATATCTTTCTTATTTCTCCCGTAGAGCCAGTGAGAGGTTCAATATCACCCATTTTGATCATGGCCGTGGCAAAATCTGCCGCGAATTTCGACGAATTCTTGCTATATTCCGACACAATAGCGTCAGTAGGTGCACCAGATCCGAATAAAAGTTGATCGGTTACTAGAAGTCCTTTCTTTTGCATTAAGTTCTTGTAGTAGTTGTTGTCGAAAGAATTAGGTGTCACAAGATCCAAAGCTGCCAGATTCCCATCACTTCCTAAGGTTGGACATCTACGTTTTCGCGTGCTAGCAAATCCAGCGTCGATGTCGCTTGAGTTTTCGTAGAGCCTATCCCGGAACAAGAAGCATTGGGATTGACCTATCGTGTGAGCTCCTAAAAATGTGTTGCATTGCACACAAAATATACAAAAAACGTCATTTAGAATTATTTTTTTATCAAGAAATTATAAACTTTTAGGCAATAGGATGTGATTTTTGGACCGACCTGAAAGAGCAACAAGATCTCTTGTGTTTAGGCCTTTTTTGGAGAAGAGACCAGAGAGTTGGTCAAGGCTATCTTTAAATCCTGGTAGTTCACCACTATTTGCAAGAGGCTTGAACGCGGCTGTTGAGTCTCTCCTTCCGACTTTCACCGCCCATTTTGGACCTCCCACCTAAATATTGGCTAGATTTTATTAAATATATGGTTTATATTATATGTATAAGTGTGTAAAATATAGTCACTAGGTAACATACATATTCGGAAGCGTCTCTTGCCGCAACCGCTATGATATCAGCGCAAGAAACATTGCCGGGACACACTTTCTCGACTTCGGATTTGGCTTTATCTATGACTTCAAAACCTCTTGCTGATTTGAAGTTTGGCAATGCATCTCTCTCGCTCTCTATAGTTGATGTTCCCTCGAGCAATATCGACGCATCGCATCCCTAAACATACACAAATATATTGTAAAATGATTTTGTACGTAATATTGTTTTTAAACTATGTGGAATAAGTATTTGGTAAAAGAACACTACAAGAAAACAGCCGCAAATCCGACGGTAATCCGACCGATTTCCGACGGAACTGAAATTTTCCAATTCCGTCGGCAATCTGTCGGAATTATTTCCGACGGACAAGAATACCGTCAGAAATCGGTTGGATTATTGGACCGTGTAACTAGCCGGTGCCGACGCCGGAGGAGATTCCGGTAAGCTGTCGGAAATCCATCGAAAAATATGAACCGTTAATAGTTTCCGACAGATTTCCGACAGATACCCAACTAGCTGTCGGAAATCTGTCGGAAAAATAGCCGTTATATAGCCGTTATTATATCCGTTGGCTTTCCAACGCTTTTCCGACAGATGTCCGACCGACAGCGTATTTATATATATGATTCCACACATCTTCATTCACTCACAAAACAACAACAACTTCCAACCAAACATTTGTTAGAAGAAATCGTTAAGAGAGTGAGATGTCATCTTCTAGATATTATAGATCGTGGATGGATGAAGAGATGTATGATCCGGAGTCGAAGACATTAAATGAAAGTTATGCACGAGGTATATGCGAGTTCATGGCGGTTGTCGGGAATCGAAAGGTGATAAAATGTCCATGTTTAAATTGTTGCAATGCGCGTAATGTTAATGTAGAACAAGTTTGGCATCACTTGTATACCAATGGTTTTATGCCGGGATACAAAATTTGGTTTTTTCGTGGAGAAACTAATAATGATGGTGCTAGTAGTAGCAGTGTACCATATGTTGCGGATAGCTTAGGCGAACATAGAATGGATAACTTAGGTAAACATAGAACGGATAGCTTTGGCGAACATAGAACGGAAGTAGATTTTGGTGTAGGTACCGCTGAGATGGTTCATGATGCGTTTAGAGAAAATTTGCCATCGATCGTAATAGGGGAGGATAGAGTAGAAGAACCAAATGAAGAAGCTAGAAGATTTTTTGATATGTTAGACGCAGGGAAGCAAGCATTATATCATGGGTGTAGAGATGGACATTCCCCTTTATCAACTGCTAGTAGACTGATGACCCTTAAGACGGACTTCAATTTGGCGGAAGAGTGTGTTGATGCGATAACAGATTTTGTGAAAGATATTTTGCCTGAAGATAATCAAGCACCTGCATCATACTACGAGATACAGAAACTTGTAGCTGGTCTTGGTCTGCCGTATCAGGTGATAGATGTATGCATCGACAACTGTATGCTATATTGGAGATAAGACGAAGACCGGAGAAGATTTAAATTTTGTCGTAAACCACGGTATCAGGAAACTGGTGGGAGAGCTCTAATTCCATATAAACGTATGTTGTACTTACCACTGACAGCGAGGTTAAAGAGGTTATATCAATCTGCGCGAACGGCAGAACAAATGAGATGGCATGCAGAGCATCGTCAAGATGGAGAGATTACACATCCTTCAGATGCAAAAGCGTGGAAACATTTTCAAATGTTGTATCCGGATTTTGCATACGAGTCAAGAAATGTGTACCTCGGGTTAAGTACGGATGGTTTCAACCCATTTGGGAAGCATGGAAGGCAGTATTCTTTGTGGCCCGTAATCGTAACACCGTACAATTTGCCCCCTGGTTTGTGCATGCGTCGAGAGTTTTTATTCCTCTTTGTTCTTATTCCCGGCCTTGAGCATCCGAAGAGATAACTTGATGTATTCCTCCAGCCATTGATTTATGAGTTACAAATGCTATGGAGTCACGGTGTCGAAGCGTTTGATGTTTCACGGAAGGAGAATTTTCTGATGCGTGCGGTCCTTATGTGGCCTATTTGCGATTTCCCAGCATACGGTATGCTATCTGGATGGACTACTCATGGAAGATTATCGTGCCCGTTTTGCCAAGACAACACTGACGCTTTCCAATTGAGGAATGGAAGAAAGCCATGTTGGTTTGATTGCCATAGAAGGTTTCTACCGGACGGCCATCCCTATCGTCGGTCTAAAAGATTATTTAAGAAAAATAAACAAGTGTTTGATGCTCCAATTGATGAGATATACGGTCGTACTATATTGGAGCAGTTGAGAGATTTTGTTGCTGAGAGGACTCCTGATAGTGGGGGTAATAGGCATGAACCGCTTTGTGGTGTAGGGGAAGCTCACAACTGGCACAAGAGTATATTTTGGGATTTTCCGTATTGGAAGGATCATTTATTAAGGCACAACCTCGATGTGATGCATATTGAAAAGAACTTCTTTGACAACATCATGAATACGGTGTTAAACATCCCGGGAAAGACAAAAGACAATGTGAAGTCTAGGATGGATGTTTCAAAGATTTGCTACCGTGATTATCTTGATCGTCTTCCCGATGGTACATATCCTTTTTCTCCGTACCGATTGCAAATACAAAAGATAAGAGAATTTTTCCGGTGGATTAAAGACGAAGTTAAATTCACTGATGGATATGCAGCTAATCTGGTTAACTGCGTAGACTCGCGATACCTAAAGTTTTTGGGACTGAAGAGTCATGATTGTCATGTGCTGATGCAGAGGCTTCTTCCATTTGCTTTTACCCATCTCCTTCCTCAAACTGTCCACGAATCTATTGCAGCAGTTGGTGCTTTCTTTAGGGATTTATGCACGAGGACACTTACAGTTGAGGGGATCCGCAATTTAGATGCCAATATACCAGTGATCCTTTGAAATCTTGAGAAGATCTTTCCGCCGTCTTTTTTTGATGTTATGGAACATCTTCCCCTACACCTCCCCCGCGAAGCCGAACTAGGTGGTCCCGTTCAATTTTGTTGGATGTATCATTTCGAGCGGTACATGTTCCATCTAAAGAAGGAGGTCAAAAATTTGGCTCGAGTTGAAGGTTCTATTGTCGCACAGAGTATCAATGAAAAATCATCACAGTTGCGGAATATTACTTTTCGCGGGAATTTCGTACGAAGAGTAGACATCCTGCTCGTCATGATGATAGAGGTGAGAGAGTCACGTATGCCGCGCTGGTACCTGAGTTGTTTTCGCAAGTTGGCCGAGTGATTGGGAGAGGGAAGAGACGCTTCCTATCACAAGATGAGTGGAGTCACTTACATATGTATATCCTAACGAATTGTGAGGAGATGGCGGAGTACGAAAGGTAAAAACAGAACTTATTTAAATACTTCTTGTTTTTAATACCTAAGTAATATATAGGTTTCATATGTTATATATTTTTGTTTGCTTTCAGGATTTACATTGCATCAATACGTCGCTATTATCCGGAAATGACAGAAGACGAACTTGGAGAATCTAAGGAAACCGAGTTTCCAAATTGGCTGCAATATTACGTAAGTTTTTAAAAAACGCTTATATATCTTAAAATTAGTGAATTAATTATTACTTAATTAAATGTTTGTTTATTAATTTGTCTAAATTATTATCTCAGGTTTCTGAAGGAATGAAGAATGGAGAAAGGTTTCCGACATGGTTACAAGAGATAGTTTCTGGCCCAAGCTTCGAAGCAACTTCATACGTTCGGTATTGCACTAGGGGATTTGCATTTAGGATTCATGAAGAAAGGCCGAGGGCAACTGCAGATTACGGTATTTCAGCTACAAGTGGTGATGTAGTCTACTACGGGATTCTCAAAGAAATATTGCAAGTGCGCTATCCAGGAATGTTGGGC
This sequence comes from Draba incana, assembly GCA_963576765.1. NCBI lineage: Eukaryota > Viridiplantae > Streptophyta > Magnoliopsida > Brassicales > Brassicaceae > Draba > Draba incana. The sequence continues at coordinate 25,348,238 of OY755208.1, forward strand.
ATGAGGTGCATTGTTTTCTTATGTTAGTGGTATGATCCGTCATATCCAGAAGGTGTCCAGGTGAGCCAATTTGGCGTCACTTCAGTAAATTCTTCTAGGAGACTGCAAAAGTATGACCCATTCATCCTAGCATCACAAGCAGACCAGATTTGATTTTAAAATTTTATAATACGTGCGTTATAGATAAATAATAATATTGTAATTGCCTAAACTAAATATGTTTGTTTCAGGTATGCTACATTTCTTACCCTAGGGTAACACATCGAGGAGATCCTTGGATTACAGTGACTCCAATTAATCCAAGAGGGAGACTATATGGAGTTGCTGAGCAAGATGCTATGCAACCAACTAGAATTACTCTTATGGCTCCAGTTGATCATTCTTCAGCGGTGGACCTTTTTGTTGATTTCACTGAATTTGGTGATAATATCGTACATTCAGAATCAGAAGAAGAAGTTGGAGAATTTGATGAAGACGAAGACACAATTCCTTCGGAAGGATCAGACTCAGACTAAGATTAGTTACATTATATGTTTGTATCTGTTAACATAAACAAGAATTTCAGATAATTTATATTTTTCTATTTTTTTTTAAAAAAAATGATTTTCCGTCGGAATAATATATATATTTCCGACAGATTTCCGACAGAAACGGATATTTAAATAATCTTCTTATAAAAAATTCATCTGCGTATATCTTGCCAAAACCTGTGTCAATCGACGGTATAGGGTTGTCGATCGACACTGGCTCTTCTGTTTTTTTTTGTTATTTTGATAAATCTGTCGGAAATCTGTCGGAAATATATATATATATATTTCCGACAGATTTCCGACAGATTTAGGGTTTTGCGGTCAAATTCCTGAATTTCGAGAGGACAAAGTCTCAGCATACAATTCTGACAACTAAAGTGAAAGATAAGTGAGTAAATAACCTTCTCGATGTTATACAGAACATGAATTGCGATTTTGTCTGCGTATATCTTGCCAAAACCTGTGTCAATCGACGGTATAGGGTTGTCGATCGACACTGGCTCTTCTGTTTTTTTTTGTTATTTTGATAAATCTGTCGGAAATCTGTCGGAAATATATATATATATATTTCCGACAGATTTCCGACAGATTTAGGGTTTTGCGGTCAAATTCCTGAATTTCGAGAGGACAAAGTCTCAGCATACAATTCTGACAACTAAAGTGAAAGATAAGTGAGTAAATAACCTTCTCGATGTTATACAGAACATGAATTGCGATTTTGTCATGTTTCAACCTAAAGCGTTTCATACAGTTACATATACAAAACAATAGATGTTTACGGAAAATACTAAATGTTTAGAATTTGAAAGTAACAATGACCATTATCAAGTATTTTATCTTCCAAATATTGCTCCAACCATGCTATTAACTTGTAACTACGAAAACGGATCATTAACAAGCTAAAAACCACAATTCTGTCGGAAATATATCTATTTTTCCGACAGATTTCCGACAGAATTAGGGTAAAACGTGTCATCTTTTAAGCATCTGTCGGAAATCTGTCGGAAATATATATATATTTCCGACAGATTTCCGACAGATGTGCCAAATTTTAACCGCGAAATGAAAAATAAATACCGCGAAATGAAAATTAAAAACCGACGGATTTCCGACAGATTTTAATCCGTCGGAAATTCTGGGTTATTAACAGACGCGTCTTCTTCTTCTTCTTCTTCTTCACGCGTTGAAATCCTCCTCCGATCGCCTCCTCCGATCGCGATTTGCCTCCGACCGCCGATTTCGCCTCTCCTCCTCGCCGGAATTCGACCCCGATCCTCTCCCCCACCGCGTTTCTTCTCCTCCGATCCTCTCCCCCACCGCGCCTCCGCCTCTTCATCTTCTCGTCCTCGCCGCCGCCGATTTCGCTGCTCCTCCTCGCCGGATTCCGCCGCTCCTCTTCGCCGGATTACAAATGGTAGAGGATATTCCTTCTCATTTGTAAGTTTCTCAAATTATCTCATTTAATTTATGAATTAGGAATTTGTGAATTAGGAATTTAGAATTTGTGAATTAGGAATTTGGAATTTGTGAATTTAGAATTTGGAAATTTATGAATTATGAAATTGTGAATTTGTGAATTAGGAATTTGGACTTTGTTAATTTGGAATTTGTGAATTAGGAATTTGGAAATTTATGAAATGTTTTTTAAAACAATGGTAATTTTATAATTAAATATTTAAACAATTTCGAAATTTTAAGATAATTAATTAATTTTTTAATTTATATCTATTTTTTAAAAAATTAAAAATAATTAGATTTAGGAAAATTATATTTGTGAATTATTTTGTGAATTAATTTGTTGAATTTTTGAATTAGTTTGTGAATTTAGGGAAATTTGTTTGTGAATTAGTTTGTGAATTTAGGGAAATTTAAGAAATGTTTGTGAATTAGTTTGTGAATTTTTAAACAATTTTAAGGATTAATTTTAAATTTTAGAATTTTGGAAATTTAAAGAAATGTTTTTTTAAACCATTATATTTTTATAATTATATATTTAACCAATTTCGAAATTTTTATAATTTTCATAATTATTATAATTATAAAAATTTACAAAAGCCTTATAAACAGTTTTACACGGTTTTTAAATAGTTTTATAAGGTTTTTTTAACAGTTTTACTAAAACTTTTAAAAAATTTATAACTTTAGAATTTCTTAATAATTTTACCATTATTTGAAAAAAATAGACTTTTCATATATTTAAAATATATTTTCATATAAATGTAAGGATTACGGTGGTTTCGCTGTTGCATCTGGCAGCGGCGAACGTCATCGTCGTGTGAGTAGACCTCGTTCGACTTCGACGTCTACACGTACACCGTCGTCTACACCTCTACAGACGCCGGTGACACCACCAGCCACCACAGGACCGTCGCAGATTAGCGTCGAGGACTTCATGGGTCTTCCTGGACGAGAAAGGTTGACTAATCTCCATCCAGACCAGCTCGGTTGAGACAGATGGTAAGTTTTTTTTTCTATTTCTGTTTTTTTTAATAAATTTAATTAATTGTGACGAATGTTATTATATTGTTACATTTTTTCCCGTAGGTTTGGTGATTCTCGCAGCGGGATTTCGAAGTCCCTCAACAAGATGGAAAACTCTTTGCTCAGCCGTCCTTATGCGACGTACACCGCCATGCCACTGGAGGATCAAGAAATGTGGTTTCGCCAATTTGCGGTAAGTCATCTGTTTTCACAATTTTTACTTTCATTTAAAATATTATTATTTATATTTAATGTTTCTTTTTGCAGCAAGAATTTAGGTGGGAACCACACTTGAGCGCTCTGGTCAGGAGGGAATTCGACTCTTATGCAGGAGTGCACTACTCGAAGAAGCTGTTCGAGTGGAAGGATAAGTGGCAACACGGTCAGGTGCCAAAGGAAATGAAAGAGAAGATGGAGTTGTGGAACGGGTTCATCGCATATTGGCAACTAGAGGCTACCATGGAGAGCTCTACATATCACTCTAGCAACCGGAACAGCACGCGCAAGGGCAAGGGTGCAGCCACCCACAACCTTGCAGCTACCAGCAAGAAGACAAAGGCTAGGGATATGGTAAGTTTTTTATGTACGTCTTGATTTTATTAATTTTTTTTTTAGTTTTATACATTTATATTATCAAATAAATATCTAACAACTGCAGGCTAAGAAGTTGGGTCGGGAACCCAACAACTTGGAACTTCTCCTAGCAACACACACCGACAAGGATGGTGTCGTCCAGGATCCGGTAGCTAAGGAGATTCAGGAGAGCGTCCGAAGAATGGAAGACGAGTACATCCTGTCTCAGCCATCCATCGACGGAACCCCTCCCCTCACCCAAGCCCCGGACGAAATCATCAACCAATTCGTCTTAGAGGTATGTAAAATTTAAAATAGTTTTCAAGTCTTTTTCATTTACAATTTAATTTGTTCCGCAGGTTGCTCCGCAGAGCAAAGGGCGGATTTATGGTCTTCCCGACGATGCAGGATCATCGGGGTCTTCTCGTTACTACAGCGAGTCATCCGAGCTGAGAGCCCAGATGCAGGAGAAGGACGCCGAAATTTCAGAATTGAAGACGACGGTCTAACATATACAAGATGCACAAAAGGCCATAGAAGCCGAGCGGGAGAAGGAGAGAGCCGAGCGGGACAAGGAGAGGGAGATGATGCAACGGATGATGGAGTACTTGGGGCGCAACCCGGATTTTCCGGGGCCCACCATTTAGATTTTTATTTTCAACTTTTTTGTAAAACAATATTACTTTTTATTTCTACTTTTAATTTTATTTTAATTTCTACGTTTAATTTTATTTTAATTTAAATAATTCAAATTTAAAATTTAAAATTTATATTAAATTAATTATTATTTAATTTATTATCATTTTTAATAATTTCTACGACTACGTCGGAAATCGATACGTCGGAAAGCTGTCGAAAATAAATACGTCGGAAATCTGTCGGAAATAAATACGTCGGAAGTCTGTCGGAAACAAAACCGACAGATTTCCGACAGCTGTATACCCGACGGAATTCCGACTGCTGTATACCCGACGGAATTCCGACAGCTTGCCGGAGTCCGGCAACACGTCGGAATTCCGTCGGAAATACAGCTGTCGGAAATCTGTCGGAAATTTGTGACGGATTTCCGACAGACTTACCATTTCCGACAAGATAGAAACGACGGACATATCCGTCGGAAATCTGTCGGAAAACGCATATTCCGACAGACTTCTGACGAATATTTCCGTCGGTTTCTCGCTGTTTTCTTGTAGTGGAAGACTTACATGAACAAAACAGTCGTGGAAATGCAAGCGGATTAGAGACGCGGCCATTCGTCGCTCACGAGCGATGGCGGTTCTAATGGAGGACCGGATTTTGGATAGAGCATTGGGACAAGATTGATCGTAGAATGTTGGAGAAAGTTGAGCTTGACAGATCGAGAATGCAAGGATGATGCTTATCATAATCAGCGCAAACTTTAGTGAAAGTCTCTTCATATTTCCCAATCTCATTTTTTGTATATTTCGTATGTAGAACAGAATTTAAGTTCTATCTTCTTTTTCTTAGTAAAAAAAATATTAATTTTTTTTCTTGTTAGGGAGTTATCTATCAAGAATGAAATAATTTGATGAGATTGATGTTGAATGTTACAAACCCTAAGGGGTTTATATAATAATTATGTGCATGGGAGTTTTCACGCGGTGTCGCTGTTCAATGTTGGAGACTGTAGATTAATATATGTTTAGAGCCAGGGAATATTTTGATTTTCTTAAAAACATTGTTGCGTACTTCTGACTTTGTATTTTGGTCAATTGTCAAATTGTCAAGTTGTAAAAGGAAATAACTAAGAAAATTGAGACCGAAGAAAAAAAAAACATCATTAGTAAGCGATTAGTTTACGTACTCTTATCATAATAATATACGTTGAAGTTTTGGATCTGATGTAGACACCAGCAATTGTTTTGTGCGATTAGTTTGAAAGAATACGTGACGACCAGAGAATTAAAATGTCAAAATTTGAAACACAATATAAAACATTAATCAGAAGGTTTGATTAACAAATTATTAAATTAAATTTCCTAGCCAAACGACCAAATTATGTCTCAAACCCGATGAATGCAAGATCCGTTTTAAACAGGTTATAAATTGGTGACCAAAATTTTATCGACGTGATCTTCTTTTTTTTTTTTTGGATGACTAAACGTGATCTTAATTTTAGCAAATATTAATCGCTATTATTTCCTAGGATACTTAATTTTCTCGCAAATTATGAATATACATGTACGTAGTATATATGAATGAATGAGTGTGTGTACGTATTTCATAGTTCATACATTTCATTTTCTTTTGATTTTTGTTTTTCTGTTAAAGGGTTTCATTTTCTTTTGATTAAAAGGGAAAAAGTCAATTCAACTATTTTCAAATATTTGTTACCAGACGAGTGCATGGATCTAAACTGTCTTACATGATCCAACTAATTAGACTAAAAGCTGTCCTCCAATACAAATTCAAACTCAATGACATATAAGTTTCAAAAAAAAAAAAACTTATTGACATATAATTTATATTTTGTCATAACTGAATAGATTACTATAAGCTTCTCCTTCTTTTTTTTTTTTTTTTTAAATATGCTTTTTTTGTAATGAGAAACATAATTTGCTTAAGTACTTGTCGCAGGAGTCACTTCCCAAATAATTTATGAAATACTTGATTGGAAATACTTGATTGGAGATGGTTTATACGACAACCAAATATGGAAATTTACGGAAACATATAATAATTAAAAAAAATTAAAAAAAGAAAATACCATTTTCTAGTCGCATTATGAAATTTACTGGATTTCGAGTTTTACCCAATTATGACAGCTAATGAAAAATAAAAAAACATGTTTTATTATTATTTTTAACCAAATTAAGTTATAAACCGTAATACTTCAAAATGTGCGGAATCGTACTGTGAACAAATTTATTGAACAAACTTATTCTAACTAAAAACAGGATTAATGACATAAATATTGTCATTCTATGAATTATCAATTAGAAAATATTGCTTCATGGTTTTTATCATACTACCAGAACTCTGCTTACTATGCATATAAATAGGCATTCGCCTAGGGTCCCGGATCATAATTATATTTTAAGGGCTCATAATATCCAACTTACTTGTAGTCTAAGTAAAGAAAAGATTTTATCTTTAAATCTTACATACCAAGTCCGAACCACTTCCATGCTAAGAAATTAGTTTTCATTTTTTTTACTTAGTTTCAATTTTTATTATTAACACTCTTAACATTTATTTAAATTTAGACTACTATTATTGTTAGAAAAATATGTAAAAAAGTGTTTCATTTTCAAATCCGTCTCGAGCCCCTAAAACCCTCGTCAGGGCACTGCATACTACTCGACAAAGTAGTTTTTTCAAATATAATTATTACTATAATATGATTTCGTTGTTCATAGTGTTACTGGTCATAGCAGGACCGTCTATTTACATGTGCAAGTGGTGCGGTCGAACATGACTCATAATTTGGAAGGGCCCAAAAATACTTTTTTCTATATATATACATGTTATTAAAAATATTTAAATTTATTAACCATTGAAGATTTTTTTAAAAAAATTTCCATTTACACAACCAAATAAGAAAGAGGTAAATTAAAGATTACTTACCTTTGATATATATATAATTAGTATAGAAAAGTGATGTATTAATTAATATCAAATGTTAATATTAAAGGAAATTGACGTTAGAAATTAATTAGATGAGAGTTTTTTACTTGGTTACATTTATATATTTTTTGTTAATTAGATTTGATATATATATTGAAAGAATCTAACAAATTCTTTGTCAATTTTCTGAAAAAGAGTTTTTGCAAACATGTTCATGACAAAACCATAAATAAAATTGATTCGAGTTTCACAATCTGCCGTTTTTAATCATTTAAGACAACATCTTAAGGTACTTTCATGTTTTTATTTATTTATTTACTTAGTGACATAATTTTATCATATTTCTAAGTTATACACTACAAGTAAACAGGTCCATTTGCAACGGAAATTTGCAACGGAAATAAATCGTCGCGAATTTGCGTCATATTTGCGACAGTTTTGCGTCGAAAATGTAAACGTCGACGCAAAACCGTCGCAAATTTGCGTAAAAACTTGACGACGCACAAACGTCGCAAATTAGCGACGCTTTTGCATCGAGTTTTAAATTTAGACGCAAAGTCGTCGCAAATTATGCGACGTTTTTGCGTCAACTTATAATTTGCAACGGTTTTGCTTGGATTTGAACGTTTAGACGCAAAACCGTCGCAAATTTTGCGTCTAATTTGCGACGGTACTAGGTTTGCGAGGGATTTGCAACGAAATTAGGCTGAACACGTTTTAATTGATTCTTACTTGTTTATAAGTGTAATATTTTAGCCGCAAAACAGTCGCAAAAGTCTTAGAAATTTGTTGCAAATTAGTCGCAAACTGAAATGAAAATTCTATAAAATCCACATAATATTATATTATCTCACATTCTATAATTCAATTCACATTATATTTTCTCACATTCTATAATTCAACAAATATCTATGGATAACAATCGATCTTTGATTCCGGGTCCGGCTGGTGTGAGACAAGCAGAAGAACGAGCAAGGAAAAAACTTGAAGAATCGATGTTGCAAGAATGCAATTCTTATGAGAGACATGTACAGATACTTAACTCTGTTGTTGAGGCAGAAGATCCTTCGTTCACCGATGTCCTTTGGAAGACGACAATTGGAAATTTAACCAAATTAACAGGTATAATGAAATGCTATTATTATTAATTAGTAAGAAACAGAAATAATTAATTATATTTGAAAGTTTGTATATTGTTTAATTGACATTAATTATATTTTACTTATTCTACGTTGTAAATATGTACAGGTGGACACACACGTGGGTGGACACTGGTAAAAGAGTTGCTTAAAATAAGACCACAATTGCATTATTGTGACGTACCATATGTGGTAGCAGTGATTCATAAAATGGAACCTAATGGATTGGGGGACGCAATGGTCATACTAAAGGTAAAATGTATATATAAGTTATACGAGAAGATGTTTTTAACATGTTAGAATATTTAGTAATCGATAAATATGTTAATTGTTTTCGTTGAAGGATCCTACCGGGACTGTACAAGGGAGCATTCATAGGTCCGCCATATCTGATAACAAATATGGGCCGCACATAAAGGAGGGTTCGGTATTGGTTCTAAAGGAGGCTGTACCCTCGAACTCGTGGACGACGGGATCAAGATTGGCTATCCGTGATCAAAGTTAACCCAAGGGGTCGATTTGTCGGGGGGTTAGCAGCTGATGCAGATGATGACCAACCCCCAGTGCAACCAGCAAGAACCGAAGATGTTTCGATCCCTACAGAGGTAACCACCGATTTGACAAGAATTGACCCACTTCATAGTGGTCTTGATGTGATATTCGAGGATTCAGAAGGAAACGAAGATGAGTTTGATGAAGACGAAGAGGAAGATGAGGACGACGATGATGACGAAGAAGGCGGATTAGATGATGATGAAGAAGATTAACAACTGTAATATTATTTACAAGGGCACCGTCTTTCTTTACATTGAAGTCGGTTTATTGTTATTTTGAGGTACGTGGCAAATTCGGGGATATATCATATTATTTAGGGACTCGGGCAACGGTGGCATTTGTAAGCAACATTGAGCGAGCCTCATAATGTACTCTTACCTCAGTTAAAACGCTTCGACAGAACTTTGATTCCAAACAGCGGATTTAGCCTCATAATGTACTCTTAATGTAGTAGATTATAGGCCTAAATCCGCCATTTGGAATCAATTAACTATCGACATTTGAAGAGAGATGTATAGACATTTGAAGAGAGATGTATAGACATTTGAAGAGAGATGTGAGGAATGAGGGAAGGATTGGACTTGCTTTTATAGGGAAAACTACCCTCGCAATGGCGTTGCAATTTGGTTGCAAAAAGGACCGAATATTTCACCCAATCCATGTGCGATCAATTAATAGAGTTGACCGTTATAGTCGCAAGAGTGTTGCTAACATAGCAACGTATTTGCGACGAAACCGTCGCAAAATCGTTGCAAATATTCAATTGCAACGTTTTAGCGACGTTATCGTCGCAAATCCCACGCAAATTAGGGTATAGGGTAAACTTAGGGGTTTGGATGTTTTAGACCAAAAATAGGATTCGTAAAATAAAAATATACAAGTATGAGTCGTTTAATAAATAACAATCCCTCTATAATTACTCAAATAAAACTTTTCCAAACATAATCGAGAAACATATATAACGAAGTATCAAATACTTGTAATTATACTTAGATTATGATCGAGTTATCATTTTTGCCGATTTTACAAATAACTTCAATTAGTACTCTAACTTTGGTTCATACATGCAGTAGGACCTAAACAATTGTGTATTTATCTTTTATGAAACCTAATTTTGGTCTAAAACATTCAATTCCCTAAATATACCCTAAACCTTATTTGCATGGGAATTGCGACGAATATGTCGCAAAAGAGTTGCAATCAACATTTTGCAACGTATTTGCGACGAAAACGTCGCAACTCCGATGCTAAGTTAGCCACACTTTTGCGACTACAGTTACGGTCAACTCTATTCATTAACCGTTACAAACACCTCGGGATTTTACGGTTTGCGAGGAAATTGCAACGATTTTTTTAATATTTGCGAGGTATTTGCGACGAAATGTGGGCGGGAAACGAAAAGACGTGGGCGGCAACCATGCAGTAGGCGAAATATTCGGCCCAATTAGCATCGAAATTGCGACGGTTTGGTTAATATTTGCGACGGAATTGCGAGGGATAGTTCTCCCTATATATACGGTTTCAATCCTTCGGACTGTACACTCATCTCTCCTCTCTCCAAAAAAAAAAAAATCTCTTCCTATAAAAAAATTCCATCCACCTTCCAAATCATTCCCGACCTTATTAGGTAAATCCCTAAATTGTTCTTTCCTTTTATGAATGTTAATTTTTCCTTTCGTATATAATTTATTAGTTAATTGTGGTTTATAGGAAAATTGTTAGGAATAATTAATTAGGAATCAAATTGTATTAGGGAATTGAGGATTAACTTATATTGATTAAAAGTTAAAATTGTTAATCTACTAATTTTGTTATAAATATTAATGCTATAAATAATGTTATAAATAATTTTGATTAGGTTAAAATAATGTTAATGTTATAAATAATTAATGTTATAAATAATGTTAATGTTATAAATTAATGTTAATGTTATAAATAATGTTATTAATTTTATAAATATTAATGTTATAAATAATTTTGATTAGGTTAAATTAATGTTATAAATACAAAATGGTTAAAATTAATATTAAACTAAATATTTTGTAAATATGCAATTACTAATTTAAAAAACTATCAAATTTATTTAGATGGCAGGGAACGACTATAACCAGTTCGTACAGTCCAGTGGTCGTGCTAGTGGTCATAAACGACCAGGACAGAGGAGACATCCCTTGCAGGGCTCTGAAATCCCCTCTAGTTCCACGATTCCTGAGACACAGCCGACGCCACCTCCCGAGTCACAGCAGACGCCACCTACCCAGCCAAACCCTAGAGCACTTCCTTCATGGGACGACTTGACCTTGGGCCAGCTTCTCGTTACTCCTGGACGGGAGACTCTTCCCCATTTACACCCTGACTCCCAGGGCAACGCTGTGTGGTAAGTAATTAAATTTTTATAGTTTTAATTCAATTTTGTTTTATAATTATTATTATATTTACACAATATATTGCTTTTTGTATATTTTTTTAGGTTTTGGAAAAATTCGGTCGGCAAGGATGTTAGAAAGATCATAGAGCGGGATTTCAAGGTGTGCCACACGAGTTGGAAGTATGTTACCCCGGAGATCAAGGATCGGTGGTTCCATCAATTCGCGGTAAATTTTTTTATTAATTTTTAAAACTTTTATTTATTTATTCAATTTTGTAATTTTCTAACTTATGTTCTAATTTATGACAATTTGCAGCAAAAATACTATTGGAACCCTGCGATTAATGGTTTAGTTCGTGAGGGATTTGAGAAGAAAGCGAAGGACCGTCTCAACAACCAAATAGGACGGTGGAAGGAGAAGTGGCAAAAAAATCCGGATCCCAAGGTATGTATGCCAACTTTCTTCGATCCCGATATTTGGGATGGCCTTGTCGCCTTCTGGGAGTTGGAGACATCTAAGGAGAGGTCTAGCCAGTGCTCGTCTGCTCGATTGACGAAGGTTGGCGGTAGTGACCACCCTTCAAAACACGTTTCGGGACAGAAGGGATTTGAGCAGCGTGGTTTTGAGATTGTAAGTTATTCATTATCTTACTTTAAATTTTTAGGGTCACAAAAATCTCAACTTCTAATGTTTTCTTTGTCAGGCCGTGCAAAAAGGATCTCCCGCAACGATCCCAGAGGTTTGGGAGGTGACCCACCGCAGGCCGGACGGGTCATGGGTTGATGAACGTGTCCACAACCTCCACGACGAGGTCAATGAGCGAGTCGAAGAACTCTCATCCCAGTCTACTCCCGATGGTCAACCTACTCAGTTGACACCGATGGCGATCAACCAAATCGCATTACAGGTATATAAACTTAATTTCCTTCGTAACTTTATTCACAATTTTAAATATTTAGTATACTATTAACATTTGTAAACTTTTCATTTTTTTGGTAGTTGGCTCCTCGAAACCGTAAGGGAAAGATGGCATTTACAGGATCTATCCGGACGGATGATCATGGAGTGCCATTTTGTCCCGTTACGAGATTTGCTTCTGATCCGGAAATAGTCAAGGAGCTCCACCAAACCAAAGAAGAGCTCACACAAACAAAAGAACGGCTCGGCGAAACGGAGAAGTTGCTCAGCGAAACGACGAAGAGGACCACCGCCCATGATGATATGTTCGCGCTGTTAGCGAGGGGGAACCCCGAGCTTGCCGAGTTTCTGAGAAGACCTGAAGGCGACGGAGGAGGCACATCGACCACCAGGGAAGGCGACGGAGGAGGCACATCGACCACCAGGGATCCGCTCGATGATATCGATTTCGAATAGATTTGTTTTCAGTTTTTAGATTTATGTAAAGCTTTATTTTTATTTTATGTTTTTATATTTAAATTTAAATATTTTAGATTTTTTTTTTTTAATTAAAAATTATTTAATTTTCGAAATTTTTTTTTTTATAAATCACATCGAAAATCGTCGCAAAACCGTCGCAAATAATAGCCGCAATTGCGTCGCAATCCGGTATGACGCAAACATATCGCAAAATATTACTCGCAAAATCGTCGCCAAAAATAGCTGCAAAACCGTTGCAAGTACTAGTCGTCGCAAAACCGATGCTAACTTTTACCACGTAAAACCGATGCTATTTCGTCGCAAATATATTAAGTCGCAAAAACGTCGCAAAATATTAAGTCGCAAAACCGTCGCTAATTTTGCGACGATTTTGCGACTATCGATATAGTTGCGACGATTTTGCGACGATTTTTGGTTTGCGACGAGCTAGTTGCGACAAACGACAAAACGTCGCAATATCGTCGCAAATACCCATTTTGCAACGAATTTGCGACGAAACTTGCCGTTGCAAATGGGGGTGTTTTCTTGTAGTGATATTATTCTTCAAGTTACAAACTCAAATTAAAGAAGACTTGACGTATAAGTTATTAGTTGAAATTGTATGAATAAAACAATTTTGATTAATAAATTTTGATTTGTTGTAAAAATATAAGAAAAAGTATTTATAATTAGAAACTATTTATTATGAGAAGTTATAAGTAAAATATTTTTTTTTTGTAATTAACATTTAAAAACTAATAATATCAAGAACATATTATTGATATTTGAACAGAGTCTTTACAGAGTTTGAGATGGCCGTGGATCATAGGCTATTATCGATGGCTATTCTATAAGTACCAACTAACAAGGAACACCGAAAACTTACCTAAAGAGGAAAGCAAAGTAGAACAAGTTTAGAAGCAAACCCGGCACCACTTGGCACTTGTGGTTACGGTATGGACAATTCGACATCACATTATCCTAGTTAAAGATTCTTTCTCTACTTTTCCAAAGTCAGAAAGTCAATTTTCAAAAATTCGCGTAAGCTGAATGGTTTTAATATTTATACTAAGTAATTGCTTGGTCAACGCAGGCCAGCTTCCATAAATCTAAACCTAATTCGAATACTTTTTTGCGCATTCTCAAAAATATCACACTTTTAAGTTTTGTTTCCAAAATTATCACCAATTTTTAAAAGTTCCAAAAATACCAGAAAATTAAAATTAACTTTAAAATGTTCAAAACTATACCCTAAACCCTAAACCTACACCCTACCCACTAAAACTATATCTTAATTGTATAATAGTTAACCCAAATCCAAAAATTTAAATTCTAAACCCTTTAAAAATTAATTTTTGTGTTTGTGGTATTTTTGAAACTTTTGATTTTTTTTGAAAAAATATTACTTTTGGAACTTTTAAAAATTGGTGGTATATTTGTAAACAAAACTTGCAAAATGTGGTATTTTAAGGAATTTATCTACTTTTTTTGTTTTTTTATTTGATTAAAATGTTAAGTAATGCAAATGTAGAAAATTAAGGGGGAATTATCAAATTCTCCCAATAACACAGAACCGAAAATCTAAAAAAACATTTGAACTAAGACCGTTAAAAATCCGATATGAGGTAGGTAGAGTTTTATATCATCATAAAAAGTAAAAACAATTAAATTTCAGATTGGTGTATAAAGAATGTGATCATTTTTGTTTAATTTTCATTAATTAAAAAATTATATATATATATATATATATGAAAGTTGAATTAACCCTCTCCATATGAGTGGCATGTGGCACGCCAAAACGTTTTTTTAAAACAACAATTTATGAAACCATTTAATGTTTGAAACAAAACTTTATGCATTCCTTTGCCTTGTAAACAAAACTTTGCAATTCATAACATTCCTTCAAAATATATGTCATAAGTGTAACTTAATTACAATTAGGTATTTATAAAAAAGATTATAATCGAAACTTAGTATTGTGCTTCAAGATAAAATTATATTTGGATTCAAGATAAAATTATATTTGGATTCAAGTTAAACTTATATTAGTATTGTGCTTCAAGATTAAATTAAAGATTATGCTTCAAGAAATCATTTTCAAGATACTCTTCATTTTCCGCGAACGAAAATACTTTTTTTGGTGTTGAGTTAAGTATAATTAATAGTTTTGTCACTAAGAAGCAATAACACAATTAGGAAGTAATAACACAGTTTAAAATTTAAAGTATGGTCACAAATGTCTCACGTTCCATACTTCATGAAAAAAATGTTGACATAGTAATAAGTATCTGGAAGCTAGGTCAAGGAAAGTAGGAAGAGGAAAAAAGTTAGAGAAAACTCCTGAAGTGAAATCAAGTAAAAAATTGCAAAACAAGAAAGAAAAATATAACATGCAGTCATAGTCATGCCTAGAGTTTTTAGTGTCATAAGCGAATTTGTTTTACAAATTAGTATTTATAAAAAATATTATAAAAACTGTTTATAAATAAATGAAACAAACAAATATAATATATATATATATATATAACTATGATATACAAAATACGGTATTTTATATAAATAAAATTATGTACATTAAAGTTGTAATATATAAACACGAATAAATGGGATAAATTGACTAACAAATAATAAGTTAGCGGAAACTAACACTACACTAAATAAATACAAAGAAATACTAATAACTAAAAAAATTTATAATAAATAGAATTAATTTTGGGTTTTTACTAGGTATTTATCTAATGAAAAATAATAACACTACATATATACAATTAAAAACATTTGTCAAAATGCTCTTAATTTTAGCTATGATGCCCTAAGCAAAAGCTTCATTTTCTATTAAGTAGGTATATCTCTGGATGCAGTCTTCACATGCCTCTAAATCAATGTTTTGGAAATTAGACCGGAAGCCGACTCCGTGTAGTCACTGGATGACTGGTTTAACTGGCCGAACCGAGTTTTGTAATTTTCTTAATGTATGTACTGTCTTACTGCCTTAGATGTCTTACTGCCTTAGAAAGAGACTACGACGTTTCATTGACAATGAGAACAACATCCAAAAAAAGTTAAAAGATAGTGAAGATAACATGGGTAAGTGTTCATAGTGAAACAAGTTGGAGAAGAAGGCCAAGAAACCAAAGAAGATAAAGAATGTAAACCGGTAAGAGAATAAGCAAGAAGAAACATATGTTAACATCTGATGATAAAAGGATGTGATAGTTCGTTGTATAGTGATCACTATATGTACACGGATTTACAGACAACACATATGATGCCAAAACGAGGGAATAAATACCAAAAAATAAAAAATAGACAATGCAATGTATCATTTACGTTCTCATATCATGTGTTTGGTTTTCTAAAGTGATCATCATTATTAAGAGACGAGTATGTCAAATTTGATATTAAAGTAAATATAAAAGTTCTCATAAAAATAAAAATAAAGTAAATATAAGAGATGTTAAACCCGCACGTAAGCGCGGGTATCGGCCTAGTTATATTAAATGAAGAAAAGGCGAGTATTAGAATAGGTCGTTGAGTAGTTTCTACGCGCTCCAAGCAGCTAAAAATGACCGCGACTGATTATTTCGCTCCTATATATATACGACTTGTTTCGTCTCATTCCAAATATCTTCAATTCATCAATCACTTCTCAATTAGCTCTTACAAAATTTGTTTTATCACTTTTAGAAAATTCACAAAAACTTTCTTGTTATAACACCCTACTGTATGGCGGTCTTCAAGATTCTTGTATTGTTACTAAGTTTGTCTTGTTTCTGTCAAGCACAACTTTCCTCTACTTTCTACGACCAAAGCTGTCCAAACGCTCTCTCAACTATTCGATCTACAATCCGAACCGCAATCAGCCGTGAACGTAGAATGGCTGCTTCTCTCATCCGTCTTCATTTCCACGACTGCTTCGTTAATGTATGTAATCACCATATGACCTATAACATGTATATGTATTTATGGACGTGTCTAAAATTTTGTTTGGTTTTATAGGGTTGTGATGCATCGGTCATGCTCGTGGCAACTCCTACTATGGAGAGTGAGAGAGATGCTCTAGCAAACTTTCAATCCGCGAGAGGATTCGAAGTTATCGATCAAGCCAAATCCGAAGTGGAGAGAGTTTGTCCCGGTGTAGTTTCTTGCGCTGATATCATTGCCGTTGCTGCTAGAGACGCTTCCGAATACGTTAGTATCTATCAATCTCTATATACATATATCTCGATTATTCATTTTTTATTATGCATATAATATAATTTATGAGTTTTCGTCCAAATTTGGTGTTAATTAGAAGAAAGGAATACACTTTTGTAATATCTAAACGTAAAACATTCAAGTTCATACATGCATTTAACCACTTCTTTAATTGTATTCTCATAGTTCTAATTAATTCTTATATATATAATCATCAATAGGTCGGAGGTCCAAGATATGCAGTGAAAGTTGGTCGGAGAGATTCAACCGAGGCATTTAGAGCTATTGCAGACAGTGGCGATCTCCCTAGCTTCAAGGCAAGCCTAGACGATCTCTCTCGTCTCTTCCTCCGAAAAGGACTTAACGCTAGAGACCTAGTCGCTCTCTCAGGTGAGTCCATGAAAAACATTATACCTTAGTACGCTAATTTCTTGACATTTAAGATATTGCTTGTGACTTACGTAAACTCTCTTTCCAGGAGCTCACACCTTAGGGCAAGCTCAATGTTTGACGTTCAAGGAAAGGCTTTACGACAATTCGAGTGACATTGACGCCGGATTCTCCAGCACACGTAAGCGTCGTTGTCCGGTCAACGGTGGAGATACGACTCTAGCACCTCTAGATCAAGTGACACCAAATTCGTTCGACAATAACTATTATAGAAACTTGATGCAAAAGAAAGGACTTTTGACGAGTGATCAGGTTTTGTTCGGATCCGGAGCTTCTACGGACAGTATTGTGACTGAATACAGCAGAAACCCATCTCGATTCGCGTCTGATTTTGCAGCTGCAATGATCAAGATGGGAGATATTCAAACCCTAACCGGCTCAGATGGACAAATCCGGAGGATTTGCACTGCTGTTAATTAAAAGAGATATATACTAGTATTACTTATACTATTGTCCGAGAAAGTTTCGAGACCTTGAAATTCATGTTATTATTTTTACATTTATCCATTTGATTCATTGTTGTAATTGTATGTAACTAATTTTACGCAAAATTCGTTTGTTAATTGAATGTACTATTATAACTGGAATAATAATTTGTGTTTTCGTATACATAAGCCTATAATATATATACGGTACTAATTAACTTAGTTGAGACTTTTTAAAAAATTTACTTTTTTATATGTTTGGGAATTTGAAAAATATTCCCCCTTTTGTTTTTTTTTTTGGAAAACTAACCCTTTTAATATTTGAAAAGTATGTTATCTTATTTTAAAAATAATGAATTCGTAAATATAACTCTTATTAATATTGATTTTCTTTTATATGAGATAAATTTATTTTATTGATTTAAAATTAAAAATTTACTACTAGATAAATCTATTAAAATATATATCATGTATATCTTCAACATAAATTCAATCCAACGTTTCTTATAAAAGGAGGAGTATCAAGTTTTTGAAGCAAAGTCAACCACTTTCTTTAATAAATTTGCATTGTATTTTCTTTTGTTAGTACGTCTATTACTCTATGTCTATTGCTATGTTTAGTTCGAGTAGTTTAGATGGTACTCACGTCTATTACTATGCGTTTATTGTTCTATTAAGTTCGTTGAGTTTACACAGTACTCACATCAATTGTTCTGTTAAGTTCGTCTATTTGCAAGGTATTGATGTCTATTACTCTGTTTAGTTCGTCTATTTGCAATCTATTTTTGTTTTTGTTTTTACAAGCTACTCAAGTTCTTTGTTTCTAACGTGTTTAAAGTTTCGTGTTTTAGCTTATGGAATTATAGGATATTGGTTTTGTTTGTGTCGTAACTCATGTTGAACTTAGGCTTAAGAATCAAAGAACGAACGCTTGTTCTACTCTATAATTTTTTTGTGTTTGATTTTATTTTGAGAGACCCCCTAAGATGCCACCAAACAAAGTTTTTGTTCTTTAGATACCATTAATTTTTAAAAGTTTTTTAGATACCTTTTTTTCAACAAAAAAGAAAATCAAACTTTCCAAAAATACCACAATCACAAAAATTGATTTTTAAAGGGTCTAGAATTTAAATTTTTGGATTTGGGTTAACTATTGTACAATTATGGTATAGTTTTAGGGGGTAGGGTGTAAGTTAGGGTTTAAGGTTTAATTTTGACCATTTAAAATTAATTTTAATTTTGTGGTATTTTTGAAACATTTGAAAAAGTGGTATCTAGAAAACTTTCAAAATTTGGTAGTATGGTTGAATTTTTTTTTTAAAAGTGGTATCTACGAGGATTGCCTTTTTATTTTCAACATTATATATACGATTATATACTAATTAAATTGTGGCGTGTTTTTATATATATATATAGTTTAATAAGAGTTGAGGTGCAAAAATTCAAAAGGAAATGCAGAAGGAGAAACACTTTCAAATCGAAGAAAAAAATATCATCTCAAATGTTATCCCAAGAGTGTTTTTATCTCGTGTATGAAGGAGTTACTTGAGAATTTTTACAGTTGGATTTGCATTTTCGCAAGACTAAATTAAGCAAACTTCTTGAAAATTTCAAGAGCCGTTGAACCGTTTTCATCTTGATAGCTTTTTGTAAACTCTCAAAATTTTCATTAAGTTTGGTTAACTTGGTCTTGCGAATCTATTGTAAAGATTCTCAACCAACTCCTTCATGTACGAGTTAAAATATTCTTGGGGTAACACTTCAATGCACGAGATCACATTTGTTTTCTTCGGTTTGAAAGTGATTCTCCTTCTGCATTTCTTTTTGTATTATTGTCTCCGTAATTTTTGCACTACATCTCTTATTAAATTATATACGTAAACAAAATAACCACGTCACAATTTAGTATATAACTGTATATAGAATGTTTATAACAAAAATCAAATATAAAATTTTAGAAGAGATAAAAACACTAAACAAATGTTCTTTCTTTGAATCTTAAGCCTAAGTCCAACATGAGTCACCACACAAACAAAACCAAGATCCGGTAATTCTATAGGCTAAAACAGGAAATTTTAAATTTATGAAAAACAAAAAACTTGAGTACCTTGTAAAATCAAAAACAAAAACACATCACAACTAGACAAACTAAACAGAGCAATAGACTAGCTTGGCAATTTTGCAATTTGTTAATAGTTAAAAAAAGAAGCAATTTTACTAGTTTGTTAGTTTTGTCGTTGTTAGGGGTGGGCAAAAATACTCGGAACCAAAATATTGAACCGAACCGATCCAAAATTATTCAAACCGAATCTGAACCGATTTTTGAAAAATACCTGATAGATCTTATGTGTTTAGAACTGAAGAACCGAAACCGAATTTGAACCGAACCGAAAACCCATGGGTAACCGAAATATCAAAAACATAATTAAGAATTTGTGTTAATTAAGACTTTGTGTTTAATTAAGACTTTGTGTTTTGGTCCTAAGATACTTTATATTTCATTTTATGCTTATTGACTTTGTTCTTCATTTTGTCTTTTATTTGATGTTTTATATGGACTTTGACTCAAAAAACTTTGTATATAATATTGTTGTGTTTCATTTTAATTAGACACTTGATTTGTATAGGTTTCGATTCGGTTATTCAATTAATAACCGAAACCGAACGCCTATCCATAATCGTGGTAAAGTTTATTAATTCCACCTTGCATCATCCTATCCACGTCTGCGTACACGTGGGAGTATGATAACAACGTCGGGTGTCGGTCACCACAACTTCTCCCGGATGAGAAAATCACCGGTTACTCCCGGTTACTTTTCAACCTGGTCTTCCACGTCATTCTATGTATTCCCTGTCCCGGTCGTTCTCACTATTTATTCCGCGAATACTATAAATACCTAAAAACAAAAAACAAAAAAGGGAAAAAATAAATAACCTAAACATAAAGAGAAAGGAGAAGGATAGAGGAGAAAGTGATTCGTTCGATTCTCTTGTTCGTCATCAAAAGAAGCTAAAAATCTATTAAGGAATCTCAATTTCGTGATTTCACGGAGATGAGAAACACCGGCTTGGAAACGATGCCGTTTTCGTCGTCTTCTTTGGCGGCGTCGGTCGTAGCGCTTAACCTAAAGGAATCTACGAATTGGTGGTCGGACGTTAACGAATCTCCGGTCTGGCAGGATCGTATCTTCCATATCCTCGCTGTTCTATACGGAATCGTCTCCGTCATTGCTGTGGTACTTTTCGTTCTGGTTTTTAATTTGATTTTTAGATTAGAATTGAGGAATTGCTTCATCTGGAATCGTGAATTTGAGAGAGATTAGGGATTTGGGGATATCCAAATGAGGATTAGATGCTGGAGTTTTTAACGTTCTCTCTGATTGCTTGTAAAAGATTATTGTAGGAGAGGATTTCAGGGATTGAAGATAAAAAAAAACCCTAAATTGATAACTGTTACATTGTTTTTTTTATAGATTCAATTGGTGAGAATACAATTGAGAGTTCCAGAATACGGATGGACGACGCAAAAGGTCTTTCATTTTCTCAATTTCCTTGTGAACGGAGGTGGTTTTGCTGCAAAACGTGATTTTGTCAGATATTTGGTTTTGTTTGTGTGTTTTTGTTGTTGATTGCTTCGTCTTTTTCCTTGTAGTTCGAGCTTTAGTTTTTGTCTTCAGGCGGGATGCACAGAATATGCAGCCAGAGGTTTGTCTCATTGTGGCTTCATTGGCATTGTCATTAGTCTCATTGGTGTTCTCTTTGTGAATTGTTTTCTTAACTTGTAAGTATCGCTTGGTTTCTTGTAGATTCTGCAACATATCTTGCTTGACATTCCAAGTCTTGCTTTCTTCACTACGTATGCACTTCTGGTTCTCTTTTGGGCAGAAATTTACTACCAGGTAAAACTTGATTCTTTCTATATCATTAATTCGGTCTTTGTTGCATTGATTTTGGTATTTACTCCATCCGAACAGGCACGTGCTGTATCCACTGATGGGCTGAGGCCAAGTTTCTTCACAATTAACGCGGTTGTATACGTGGTTCAGGTGAAACCTGCTTTCTATGTGGCCCTTGTAATATTTGAGAAATTTGGAACGTTCAAAATTAACTTTGAACTTGGTGGAATCATGGGCCTGAGCTTCTTATATTGCCTCGCTATCCACATTTGTGTCTGATTGATGTATTAATCGCAGATTGCTCTCTGGTTGGTATTGTGGTGGAAGCCTGTTCACCTTATGGTTATCATTTCTAAGATGTTCTTTGCAGGTATAGCTTGAAGTATTATAATTCATCCATGCACAGAGATAGATAATCTTCTTTTTCGGTGCTGAATGTCTCAAATCTTGCGAATGTATGTATGTTGCAGGTGTTTCATTGTTCGCAGCCCTTGGCTTTTTATTATATGGAGGAAGGTAAATCTTCTGCCACTTGCATATGCTACACCGTGATGGTAGCTTAGTTTATATTTTTGTTATTTGTTGCCTTCTTTTTTCCTGCCACAAATGAGAGTGATGTTGATATCACTATGAAAACTCAGCATGCCAGAACCTCAAGCTGAAAGTTACTAGTTTTGTTGGGGCTTCTTTTCCTGAGAACAATATGCAGCTTGCACTGATGTTCATCATCTGTAATTTCCTGTTGATCAGTTTTTCTGGATTATGTTTTGCCGAAATAGTAAATTTGCTATCTTTCTTAAAATGATATTCTGGCATTTGTGCTAGAAAGAGTATTTACCATTGAGTGATTGGGTTGAGATCCTATTTCTAAACTTGTTCCTGTCGCATTCACTTAGATTCTTCCCCTCATTTGATTCCTGGCTAGACTAGATCCTTTGTGTGACGTGGCAGCCGTTATCAATTTTCTATTACTCTTGTGAATGCAACATCTCGTCAAGTGTCCTTGATTTATCATCTTTGATTACTATTTCTTGGCAGGCTTTTCCTGATGCTGCAACGGTTTCCAGTAGAATCTAAAGGGCGGCGCAAGAAGCTGCAAGAGGTGAAACTGGAATTGTAAACCAAATTTTAGCAGATCAAGTTTCCTTTGTGTGTCCCTGATCCAACCCCTTTTCCTTTCTGTGTGTATTGCAGGTCGGTTATGTGACAACCATATGCTTTACGTGCTTCCTCATCAGATGTGTCATGGTAATACACATACACTTCATAATATTGACAATAATAGATAGTTTCTTGTTGCTTGAGTTTTCTTTGCTAGCGGTCAATTTCTGAAGTTACAACTAACCAAAGCTTTTGTTTCATCATCTGTTAATGGTCTAGATGTGCTTTGATGCATTCGACGATGCAGCAGATCTTGATGTCTTGGATCACCCCATCCTAAACTTCATATATTACCTAGTAAGCTCACTCACTATTCATCTGTTGTTGAGCTATCATGGATGCGTATACATGCTGTTGTGGATCGTCTTATATTCTAAATATGAAACTTCTTTTGAAAAAATCTCTAAACAAAAGGCGTTTGGTTTGTGTACTTACAGTTGGTGGAGATATTGCCTTCTACTCTGGTCCTCTTTATCCTAAGAAAGCTTCCACCAAAACGCGGTATCACACAGTACCATCAAATCCAATGAACGAGGAGATAGGTTCAGAAAATCGAAACACCGGGGTAACCACAGTTAATTTTCTGGAAGAAAACATTAGGAACAGAGGGAGGAAGCTCTTGTTCCTTGTCATAGATAAAAAAAATTGTACATATAAGATAACAATGGGTTGTGATTTCTTTTTAACTAATCCAATGTGGTTAATGAGTAGTATATACTAGTTGAACGTAGTTTGATATGAGAATGATTAGAATTCATACCTTTGATTGGGATGTTGAGATTTCAAACCATTGGTTATGACTTTGATGTTTCGATGATCTTGGCTGGTTTTTAAAGAAGCAAAAAAAATCGTTTATGATTGGTAGGTCATGTTTCTACCGGTCGTTTCCAATCTTTATTGAAAGTTAGGTACTATATGGTCCAATCAGTAACATTGTGAAATTAAAAATGTAGGAAAATGTGATAGAACAATTTAGTTATCAAACTAGAGATATTTGCAAAAGAGTTTAAATAACTCCTGTTAGAAATTTATCATTCGTTAGCCGATTATGTAATCAAAATCGAAGTTAGCTGATTATGTAATCAAAATCGATATTTTTATGATATTTCCAAAGTGTTGTTCCGTTTTTTTTTTTTTTTTTTTAAAATAATACTAATAGATCACGCAAGACAGCATAAACCGTGAATCTCGACAAATCAGAATAGAAAGTATAATCGGTTCAAAAACAAAAAAGTATAATCGGAGACGTCTTCTTCCCTTTTTAAACTCATTAGTGTTCAAAGCTAACCGATCTAACGAGTCATAGACGGTCTCAATCTAAGAGCATGGAAATTAGTGATATTATTTGGGTATCATAAAAAAAAATTTAATATTATTTTTAATATTAGTTTACTGTTTGAGACTCAATAACATACTAATAATAAATTTGTCTTCAATGATGAGACCGATGTAGTTATCATAAAAAATAAAAATAAAAATAAAATTTAAATGTTTGCAGAATGGAAAATAATCAAAATAGTACATATATAAAAATAGAAGATTCTAAAAAAATTAATATTACAATCTATAAAAACGTAGAATAAAAGAAAACATATAAAATCATGATGAAAAAGACAATTAAGTCGGCTGTAGCAAATAATGATGCTTTCGCACCTTCTTGTCGAGAAATTGATTGGATGAAAGTTACCAATTTCGGATATACCTCATCAATAATAACAAAATAGTTACAATTTATATTCTTGCATATAAATACTCAAGTAAGTATTAAAATCCATGCGAGAATATAGGTTGAATATGTAAAAATTATATAAAGAAATAAATAACAAAAATAAAAGAATTTTATGACATAAATTTTTTATTTTAAAGACAAAAAATTGTCAAAAACTCATGAATTAAAAAAATTCTCTATTTGTTGATAAATGAATAACTTTCTTAATTGATAAATTTTCAAAGTCCCAACATTATTAGTTTATATAGATTTTACTGTATTGTTTTTAAAAAAAAGAGATTTTACTGTAATTTAACAAAATTGACTAAATAAAAAACGAACCAGAATTACTGAGTTAAACCGGACCGGTATAAACTTCTTCTCACATTTATAGGGCTCACACACACTCTCTCTCTTTCGGACCAATGGTGAGAGGACACGTCGCACCGAAGAGCCGTATCACTAGTCCCAGTGTATTGAGATTTGAGACGTCTCAAACCATATTATTTAGTTTTTATTTATTTTAATTCCATTCCTACTCCCTTGTATCACCAAATGCACGGTGTGAGGAAAGGAACGGTGAGAGATTAAAGAAGGTCGAAACTGTTATTTCAAAGTTAGGAGGCGCCACGTCATGTGGGCCCCACTAAATTTGCTTTTCCCTGCGGATCTACCTTAAACTCAAGTGACGTGATTCTTTCTTCCTTTCAATTTTTTTCAAGGGTTTGTTCATCCGAAGTGGAACATATTAAATTATTAATTTATTGCTAAAAAGATTTCTTAACAAGAAAAAGATGGAAAAAAATTGTCAAAAAAGGAAGAATAGATAAATATCAAAAGATGTCGGCAAAAAAAAAAAGATATTCACTTTTTTGTTTTTTAGCCATCTGATAAATTTTCTTTTGATTTTTTTTGACATTGCATAACTACATAATGATTTTTCTTTAGTTTATTAAGTTTAGTTTGGAGATTTTTTTTTTGGATCTATTACAGTCAAAAGCAAAGTGGTTTTGTGAACTGTTGTTAATGTGGAAAATCAAATCTTCAAATTATAATTACTTAAAAAAACAAATCAAAAAGTTTCTTAATTAGCGGATAATAAGCATAACTCGTGTACAAGAAATCATTAATAAATAAATAAAATAGAAAAAACAAATAACGCGCCAAGTCATGTAACAGCTGTTTCTTTGTTGTTTTTCTCTGCATGAACCCTAACCAAAATAAAAAAGTTTTGCCATTGAAGGACACTTTGAGAGCCCTGCTTCTGAAAATATGTCGAAGGACTCATTTCCTCACTTATTTTCACTTCAGGACTCCCTTCTCACCTATTTAAACCATCTTTTTCCTTTCTCCAAATCGCCGTCATCTTCACCAACAACGAAAACCCTACCTTTTTCGTTTCTGGATCTGAATCCAAATCTCCATGACGATCATCATCGATAGCCAATCTAATCACAACGGTTCGTGATTCTCTTATACACCCAACTTTTTTCTTCTTCTGTGTTTTTTTAGTAAGATGCTCTTATACACAACTTTTTTAGTCAATGCTCTGCTTTGAAATGCTCTGTTTTGAAATACTCTGTTTTGAAGTGATAGTGTTATAGATTTACAGATTTACAGATTTTAGACTATCTCCTCATGAAATTTCAGTTTCGGTTACGTGGGGTTGTTGAATCTGGTAGTTTTGATCGATTTTGATGGTTGGATTTGAGTTTGTGGAGATTCAGGAGATGAAATTGTAGAGAGGAATGTAACAAGGGAAGAAACAGATTTGGTGTTAGATGGAGGTTTTGTGGCTCCTCACACAAACTCCTTTGGTCAAACCTTCAGGTAATATTCAGGTTTAGTTTCATAGATTGAAAGATGGAAACTTTAATTTGATATCTGATTGTTTGTCGTAAAAAGGGATTACGATGCTGAGAGTGAGAGGAGAAGAAGTGTGGAGGAATTCTACAAAGCCAATCACATAGGCCAAACCTTTGATTTCGTGAGGAAGACGAGAGAAGAATACGGAAAGCTAAACCGTACCGAGATGAGCATTTGGGAATGTTGTGAGCTTCTGAATGAGTTTATCGACGAGAGTGATCCCGATTTGGACGAACCTCAGATCGAACATTTGCTTCAAACAGCTGAAGCCATTAGAAAAGATTACCCTGATGAAGATTGGCTCCACTTGACCGGTCTTATCCACGGTACTAAATTTTATTCATGATTTGCTTTGATCGCATTTTACAAATGTTTTACCGGTTTAATGATTTGTGAACCAGATCTCGGAAAAGTTCTTCTTCACCCTTCATTTGGTGAGCTTCCTCAATGGGCTGTTGTTGGTGAGCATTGTGTTTCCTTTACCTCTCGGTTTTGTGAACATCGTTTTTTTTTCTCTTTCTCTTGAATGATGTTTTATCTATATCAATACAATTACAGGCGATACATATCCAGTGGGATGTGCGTTTGATGAATCTATTGTTCACCACAAGGTATATAAGATACTTAAACACAATTTCAAAACTTTTTTTTTGGGGAGTTTTACACGTTTTGAGAATTGATTACATGGCGAGTTTTTTTGATGTAGTACTTCAAGGATAATATAGACTACAATAACCCGAGTTACAATTCTAAGTACGGGTTATACACCGAAGGTTGTGGGCTCGACACTGTGCTAATGTCTTGGGGACACGACGATTACATGTACCTCGTAAGCAAACTACCATGTCGACATTCTTTCTTTTTACCGACATGTAATTTGACGCTATGACTTTGTTTTACAGGTTGCGAAGGAGAATCAAACTACATTACCATCAGCCGGCCTTTTCATCATTAGATACCATTCGTTCTACGGTATAGAAAACAAGGATTGATTTGCAAAAATCTATCTACCGATAAATAAATGAGTCAAGATTATAAAACGACAAGTTCTTGATATTATTATCTTTGGTTCGCAGCCCTTCACAAATCAGAAGCATACAAGCATTTAATGAACGACGAAGACAAAAAGAACATGGAGTGGCTGAAAGTGTTCAACAAGTATGATCTCTATAGCAAAAGCAAAGTCCGTATAAACGTGGAGGAAGTGAAACCATATTACCTCTCCCTTATTAACAAGGTAACATGGATATTCAATTTGATATCGACAGTTTCGTAGCAGATTGCGGTGTTTTGTCCTAACCGGCTGATTTGATCGCATTTTATGGTTTGCAGTATTTTCCGGTGAAGCTGAAATGGTGAATCTCACAAGCAGAAATATTTCTAATAAACCGTTGTTATATATGAATGGGACCAAAATATGTGTAAACCTAAGGCAATAATGAATAAAACATAGTGATGTTTCTTGTGTGCTTCATTTGATTTGAAACCAAACCGAAATTGGAACGAAAAACGATCCAGAAATTGAACCAAGAAAATGACTTGAGAGTCAACAGCTGATTCTACTTGTCGCTCAGCAACTCACGTGCCATCCACGTGACCTAGATTCCTGCACAAAACATATTTGGTAAAAACGAGTGGAGATGAATTGGACATTGGGCCTAAAGCATTTACGAAGCCCATCATCAAATCTCTTGCGAGGAGGCAATACGTCACGTGATATGTTGTGGACCACAAGGACACGTGTCTAATGCTCGTGGAGTG
Organism: Draba incana; assembly: GCA_963576765.1. Taxonomy (NCBI): domain Eukaryota; kingdom Viridiplantae; phylum Streptophyta; class Magnoliopsida; order Brassicales; family Brassicaceae; genus Draba; species Draba incana. Next base: position 25,376,314 of record OY755208.1, read on the forward strand.
ATCTACGTCATCGTCTTCTACCTTTTATCTCCGCCGTCTTTACTTTTCCGATCTAATATAAATAAATCTTTTGAGTGTTGAGATCTCAACCAAAACGGAAATCTGATTTAGACGAGATGCCGTCGATTTACTTTTTCCGGTGTCTGTTTCTATTGATGGCGATCTCATTGGTGGCTTGTTCAAATGTTAACTCCACTGAACTGGAACATTCCGGTATGGTGATCGGAGAACATGACCAAATCGACGGTGGATTTTCTTCCCTTGATGGGATGTTATCCTGGGCGATTGGTAAATTAACTTTCCCACTCTTCTTCTTCTTCTTCACCGTCCAGATCTGATTCTTACTTGGATTAACTTTCTCCGGTAGGTCATTCGGATCCCGCGACACTTAAGGAAGCAGCTCATGATGCACAGAAGATGTCTCTGGATGAATTACAGAAACGTCAATTGGAATTAAAGGTGACTTTTGGTTTTTGATTTGTTACAGTGTTACTCAATCTGAAACTATTGCTTTGAACAGGAGCTTGTGGAGAAGCTGAAAATGCCATCAGATGCAAAGTTGATGCAAATCGCCATTGATGATTTGAACAACTCGTCTTTGTCTCTCGAAGATCGTCACCGTGCTTTGGAGGAGCTTTTGATTCTCGTTGAACCTATTGATAATGCAAATGGTACCTGGATTGATTGCTCTTAATACAAATCTTGACACTGATCAATTGTTGAGTTGCTAATAAGAATCATTTTCTTCTGTGTGTGTGCAGATTTGAGCAAATCAGGAGGTCTTGGAGTTGTTGCAGGAGAGCTTAATCATTCAGACGCACAAGTAAGGAAACTAGCTGCGTGGGTGCTAGGGAAGGCTAGCCAAAACAACCCTTTTGTTCAAGAGCAGGTTTGTTTCTTCTCTCTTTGGACTTGCATAGTGTCAAGAAGCCCCTTTTTTGTAATCTGTGAATTTGGTACTATCTAGGTTCTTGGACTTGGGGCTTTAACAAGTCTGATAAAGATGGTCAACTCTAGCTCCACTGAAGAAGCTGTGAAAGCACTCTTTGCTGTTTCCGCCTTGATACGGAATAACATAGCTGGTCAGGACATGTTTTATGCAGCCCATGGATACATTATGCTTCAGGTAAACACACCACACCAGAAAGAGATCATCATCTCAGGTTTTGTTCAGAAAATCAACCAATAAGTCTTCTTCGTTCGTTATGCAGGATGTGATGAGCAATGGGAGCTTGGATATTAATCTGAGAAGGAAAGCTGTTTTCTTAGTGGGTGATTTGGCCGAGTCCCAATTACAAAACACTGAGAAAGAAGCTCAACTTCCTATATTCAATGATCGCTTGTTCCTCAAGTCTGTGGTCGATTTGATTCTTGTTTCTGATCTCGACCTCCAGGAGAAGGTGAAACCTACCCCTTTGCCTTATTTTTCCACATCTCCATGTAACTAATGGGAAATGTATGTTTCAGGCTCTTGAAGCAATCAAGACTCTTCTTCAACTTAAATCCGTTGAGCCTCTCTCCGGGTTGGAAGGAGCATTGAAGAGAATGAAGCTGCAGCTTGAGGAATCAATGGCGGATGAAAACAAGAGAGACTATGCTGCAGATGTCGAAAGCCTTCGTAGCGAAGTCGAACTCATCTTCCGCCAAAAATTTGGACTTTTGTGAACCATGCTGCCTTTATTTATTAGTGGGGAAAAAGCTTTAGCTTAGAAATCTAGTTCCCTTAGATAGATTTTAAGATGTGTAACTCAGAATTTCACAGTCCAGTTGTAGGAAACCGTTATCAGTAAAGTAAACGTGATCAAATTGAATTGGGAATCAAGTAAAAATAAAAATCAACGTGTTCAATCGTTTGTTAGGAAATAACCACGTTCTTGTCGTCCAGTCCATTTAAACCAAAAATCGGTGCGATTATAATTTACTTTTCGAATTCAAATGAAAACTACTTTTTCTTGCCGTGGAAAACGTTCTGAGTAATTTATGTTCTTTCGTGGGCATAATCTTGGATTGGATGATAAATACTCCATTTCGTGTATGCATGATTCTCTGTATAGTAATATAATCTTCCACTTTGCTTGATTAATGTTTCACGTAAATAGAGTTGCAATGACTTTAGTATATTGTATTGACAGAAGAAAAAATAGCAAGTAACAATAGAGATCACTTAAGACTTGTCACAAGGCCATGCTCTTCTTGATCCTGACTCCAAGGGCACCTATGGTTGCGTACTCATCAACAGCCCTCTCAAATATGTTACACCGCGTAAACTCTGGCAAGAACAGCCACGTAACGGTCACCATAACAAACCCGATAGTCAAAACCCGACTAATCGCTGTCGGGAATCTCCACCTTCCGTTAACAGTTTTCTTGACCACAATCTCCACTATGGTGCAAAATCCGTTTAGAATAAAGAAACACATGACCTTCCATTCCGGCCTTAACCGTCCCATGTAGAAAAAAATGAGCTCGTGCATTAACCCCGAAACGATGAACGCCCCGAGAACCGCAGGAACCCATGATCTCTCTGGGCCCAAGACAGAGAACAGCTGAACTATCGGCTCGTACACGGTAGGCCGTAAAATTCCAGTGACCATCAAGTTCCATCGTCTCCCCCAGAGATCTTGGAGTGATGTCGCTAGATACGGCTTGTTGAACTGTGGCTCAAGCTCAAGGCCGGACATGACTCGAACCAGAGCGGCTGCAGCGGCTAGAATGAGCTCGAGAAAGAAATATGCGTGGATCGCATAGAGAGTCAGCAAAGCTTTTTCAGGCAGGTCGGTTCTGTAAGCGTAGACTTTGTTGAAAAGAAGCAAAATAGCCACTTTTATGATATACTTGAAGGCACCCTCTCTAGATGTGGGAGGTTTAGGGTTCTGCTGAATCTTGATGGGCAAGCAAGAGACGGCCAAGAAAATAGGGAGAGATAGAGGTGTAGGGTTTGAAGAGAGAGGACCACGTCCTAATGCAAAGAGAATGATTTTGAAATTAGCGAGCCAAGTGATGAAGAAAGCTGTGATGCCGATTAATTGTACTGAAGATATCAAGAAAGGAACTATGAAGAAAATGAACAAGACAGGGATGATCAAAATCAGCCTTATGATTCCTTTTGGTACCAATTTAGCAGCGTAAAACGTGTAACATAATGAGACCATTACTAAACCCCAAGCTTCTATGAAACCCACCATTTCTTTGTTTGTTTTTTTTTTTTTTTTTGGCTTTGCGAGTTGAAGTATCGGCAAGGAAGAAGATCATGTTATCAACAAAGCTGAAACACAAGCTTTACTAAACGTGTCATCGACTTAAACAAAACAAAAATAGCGTGTCTATGTTCTTTTTATTTTTATTTTAAAATCAGCCAATGAAATTGGCTCATGAAGACATGTCATTAAACGAAAACAGAAGTAATCGACTGGCCATGGAAAATGCTCTGTTTTCAAAGTGCTCTGTTTTATAGCTTTTTGTACGGTCGCATTTAATGATTTTGAGATCTTTCAGCTGTTATAATTCAATGCTTGGTTTTATGTAGTTGACCATTGGATTGTGAAAGTCACTTGGTGTGTACCAACTCTAATTGGGATTTGTTTATCTGAAAAAACAGAGAAAGAAAAACGCTGGCTTTGATCTATATCAATCAACCTGATGAACAACTCGTTGTCGAGTTCACGGACTTATGATCTAATAGATTCACAGGAGGAATCCCCAGTTCGTTGTCGATTTCACGGTCTTCGATACATATCAACCTGATGAACAACACGTTGACTGGGTCCTTGGGGTTTTGATTGTGCTGTGATGACTAACTTGACCTCGCTTGACCTGGGGTCCAATAACTTCAATGGCTCTTTACCTGAAAACATATCGTCTTGCAAAAACTTGAAGAACGCTAATCTAGCTCGAAACCCTTTCAATGGGCAAGTGCCAGAGAGCTTCAAGGACTTCCATAGCTTGTCCTATTTATCGCTTTCAAATTTCATCGGCGCTTCGCATCCTTCAGCATTGCAAGAACCTGACAACTCTGGTTCTCACTTACAGTTTCCATGGAGTGATTGTTTGAATTATGCTAACTATTAAACTTGACAACAACAAAATTCCAAAGCAATTTAACATAACATTTTTTTTTGCTAAAAGGTAAATATCATTTAACATGAAAAAGATTTACAATCGTCAATCTACAAACCAGACTACCTTGGCAAAAAAAGGAAAAACAAGGTAGTGTGAAGCATGGTTAAACCAAAGAACTTGAAAAGTTACAACAGGCTAGCTAAGCCAAATTTCCATCAGCCTCATGAAAGACTTTTTGTGACGTCTTGCGGAGATAACGTTCCTTACCTCTCTCTCGATGCCTTGAAGACAACTTGAGGAGGAAGGACAATGTGGTTGTAGAGCACATTGTTTTTTTGCTTCCAAAGGTGAAAGACCGTGGCATGCACCACCAATTTCCGGAGAAGTGATGGAGCTCTTGTACTGTCATCTCTGATCCAAGATAGCAACTCCGCCCAAGTTGCAAACAAGCGGGAAGGAGGGTTCAGAGCTGCAAGGGTGAGTTTCCAGACTTGCACACTGAAAACACATTTAAGTAGCAAGTGGTCTCTCGTCTCGTCAAGTGAAGAGCATAGACAACATTCTTTAGGGACATTCATTCCCCAAGAAAATAATCTCATCCTTGTTGGTAGTCTGTCATAATTCGCCACCCACATCGTGAAAGAAAACTTTGGGATGTGACCCTTAAACCAGATTAGACTAGCCCATGTCTTTTGCTGAGCTCTTGGCCGAAGCACCTCCCATGTTCTAGCAGCTGAGAAAGCTGTATCACTGACACCATCCGTACTCCATTCATAGTAATCCCATTGTGCTTGAGGAGAAGGAATAGCCACCGTGGTGAGGTGGGAGTGTAAGATTAGAGCCTCCTCAGATCTTGGAGATGGGAGGTGCCAACCCGAGGAACTGACAGCTCTAATTACCTTTGAAGCAGCAGGGATTCTGCGGTCTCTAGGGCCAGTAGGACCAAGATAAGATATGAGTGGTCCCATAGGAGTCCACGGATCAAACCAGAAGCTAAGTAACTCCCCATCACGAAGAATCGGTTTAGAGAACTTGATGGCTAAAGGCCGCAGCTTGAGGAATTGCTTCCATGTCCATAAGTCTCCTGCTCTTTTCGTAGTCTCCCATAAGCTCCTTGAACCTATGCTGTGCTCTTTATGCCAAGACACCCAAAGAGACTCCGAATCTGAGAGAAGCAACCATATGAAACGCAGACAAAGAGTTTTATTCCAGATCAAAAGGTTCCTCAGCCCAAGACCACCTTCATCCTTAGGCAGACACACTGTATCCCAAGAGACTTTTGCACCTTTTGCTTGCTCGACTCTTCCTGACCATAAGAATCTTGAACAGAGGGATTGGATCTTTTTCAAACATCCATTAGGTAGAATGAATGTAGAGAGCCAGAAGTTCACAACTCCTGAAATAACCGACCGAAGAAGTTGTAATCTGCCAGGGAAAGAGAGAGTTTTGCAGGCCCAAAACATAAATTTAAGTGTTAATTTTCCAATCAGAGGCTCATACTCAGATAACCTTAGAGAATCCATACCTATCAATTTCAACGGATTCCTCACGGTCCAAACCTACCATAAAGAGCTTAGTCTTGTTCATATTTATTCTCAAACCTGACCAAGAGGCAAAGTCCTCCAAACACTTTGTGATGCCATGAAGAGATGAGCTAGATCCATTGAAGAAAATCATAACATCATCGGCAAACATGAGATGGGAGATGCGAAGGTTTGAAGTCCTGGGATGGAAAGAGATATAGCCTGCCTCGTATCTTGATAGTAGCAACTGAGAGAAAACTTCCATACCGAGGACAAATAGATAGGGGGAAAGAGGGTCGCCTTGCCTAATTTCTTTAGTGCTCTTAAAAAACCCCGCTGTAGCTCCATTTACACAGATGGAGAAAGAAGCTGTGGATAGGCATTGAGATATCCAATTAATGAATTTGTCAGGTAGATTAATGGCTTTAAGACATGCTAAAATAAAATCCCATCGAATTAAGTCAAACGCTTTCTTGAGATCAACTTTGAGCATAGCTTTCGGTTCAGTACCATTGATGTTATATCCCTGCACAAGGTCAGTTGCAAGTAGCACATTCTCACCTAGAAGTCTTCCCGGCATGAATGCAGTCTGAGACAAAGAGATCACCTCGGTTAGGATACCTTTTAGCCTGGAAGCCAAGAGCTTAGATATCACTTTGTAAATTGTGTTGAGGCAGGAGATGGGCCAAAAATCAGATGTTGATGAAGCATTCTGAATCTTAGGGATGAGAACAAGGTTGGTTGCATTCCATTGTTTCAGTAACTGCCCTGGCGAGAAAAATTCCTGAATAGCCAAAGTGACCTCTGTGCCTACCACACTCCAACAAGAGACAAAAAACTCTGTAGAATAACCATCTGGTCCGCTTATTTTGTTCCTGGGTAGATCGTGGAAAGCCTCCTTGATCTCCTGATTGGTGAAGGGCTTGATCAAAGCCTCAGTCTGATTCTGGTTACAAGAGTACGGTAGGATCAAGTCCAGATCACTTTGCAAGAACATAGTTGGTTCAACTGATCAACCAAGCAGGTTAGAGAAATAACTTATACAGTGGTCCTGAATGTCCTTCTGAGAATCCAACCTATAACCATTTGCATCAATCAAGAAGTGTATAAGATTTCTGGAGTTTGTTGTGTTTACCGTGCGATGAAAGTAGGTTGTGTTGCTGTCCCCTAGTCCCAGCCAATTGACACTAGTTCTCTGATGGTAGAATGACTCTTCTGCAGCTGCTAAGGAGGTCTAATTATAAGAAGCATTAGCTTCAGCCTGAGCATTAAGAGGCGTTGGTCAACAAGTAATTGATTCTGGGCAGTAATCAGCTTCTCGTGTGCCTCTTTGACCCTCTTTTCTGAAAGTAGAGAGCTTGTGAGCTCAGATTGAAGAAAACAATGATAAAAATCTGAAATTTATTTCCTTGAAAGTTTTCCATTACAATCTGACCTTGTTTATACTAAATTGACAAAACCCTAAGACTACTGACACTTGCCTTTATCCAAGCCCTTCTCAACGATCTACGGTTAGCAATCCTTTCGGAATAGTGCCAAATTGTACTGTGTCCTTGAGCACCACCGTCTCTGGTTTGTTTCTGGTAAATCTTAATGTTGCCGTTGAAGGAGAGAGTTGACTGGGCTTCGCAATGGGCCTGACTTCAATTGCTTCTTGTTTAATTGAGTCCATAGCCAAAGACTCTTTCCTTGTTGGAATCTTTGCTACACTTGTGCATTTCCCTTCAATTATGTTTACATCCCCTCTCAAACTTGGTGTAGGCTTCCGATGAACACCAAGTTTGAATCTCAGAGAAGTAAATGCAGCAGTAGGTAGTGATTTAGTAAATATATCTGCTAACTGAAGATTTGAAGGAATGTGTTTTACCACTAAAGATCCAAGAGCAACCTTTTCCCGGACAAAATGATAGTCTGCCTCGAAGTGCTTTGATCTTGGGTGCAAAACTGGATTAGCTGTCAAGTAAACTGATGAAAGATTATCCCCATAAAGCATTGCTGGTTCAGGTTGAGGAATTCCCGCATCCTTGAGCAGATTGATTAACCAAACCAGTTCACAAGTTGTCTCTGTTAGTGCCCTATATTCGGCTTCAGTGGAACTGCGAGAGACTGATTCTTGTTTCTTGGATGACCACGAGATAATATTGTTCCCTAAGAAAGTACAGAAACCTCCAGTTGATCTCTGAGTCTCAGAATAACCAGCCCAATCACTGTCACTATAAGCAATCAAAGTGAAGTTTGTATTCTTAGAGAAAGAGATACCAAAATCAGTAGTACCTTTCACATATCTAAGCACTCTTCTTAGCAAGTTAAAGTCAGCCAGTGAAGGAGCATGCATCTTCCTGCACACATAGTTGACAGTAAATTGCAAGTCTGTTCTTGTCATAGTCAAGTATTGCAACTTGCCAGCCAAACTCCTAAAATACTTAGGATCCGAAAAAGCTTCATTCTGATTTGGTACCTGATTCAACTGTAGAGGTAATGGTGTATTGATTGGAATACAATCACTCATACCTGCAACTGCTAATAGATCTTCCGCGTACCTTTGTTGAGACAAAAATAATCCATCCTTGTGAAAATTTGCTTGAATCCCCAAGAAGTAATGAAGCTTTCCCATATCTTTCATTGTGAACTGTCCTTGAAGAGCTTTTAACAGATTTTCCATCACACCAGAATTGTTACCAGTAAGAACCATATCATCTACATAAAGTAAAAGAATCATCACATCTTTCTTGGTAGTATAGACAAACATAGACGGATCAAATTTGCTGCATAAGAAACCATATTCCAACAAGAAATTGCTAAACTTGTTGAACCAAGCTCTAGGAGCTTGTTTCAATCCATAAATAGCCTTATGCAACTTGCACACATAATCTGGTTTCGCTTTATCCACAAATCCTGTAGGCTATTTCATGTAAACCATTTCTTCTAGATCTCCATGCAGAAACGCGTTTTTAACATCTAGCTGTTTGATATCCCAATTTAGAACTGTAGCAGTATGGAGAACAAGCCTTACAGTTGCAGTTCTAACAACAGGGCTATAAGTTTCTAAATAATCGATCCCTTCTTCTTGATTGTAACCCTTGGCAACTAATCTAGCTCTGAGTCTATCTAAGGTTCCATCAGCTGTCAACTTTGGAGTAAAGACCCATCTATTATTCAGTATATGCATTCCAGGTGTTCTAGGGACTAGAGACCATGTATTCGTTTGAGCACAAGTACTCATTTCTTCCCCCATTGCATCATTCCAGCCAGGATCTTTTAATGCCCCAGCTATAGTCCTAGGTTGAGGATAAGCTACTTTCTTAGTGAGTAACACATACCTTGGATTTGGTTTAGTTATCCCCACTTTAGACCTTGTCACCATTGGATGTTGAGACTAATTAGGCTGAGCTTCTAGAGTAGAATTACTTTCAGAAACACTAAGTGGACTGTTGCCTATAGGACTAAATCTAGAGCTAACCGTACACCCAGCTTCACTCAATGTTCCATCAGTAACCCTAACACTAGATACAGGAGTAGTAGGCATCTGATTTGAGGATAGATTTTCTTCTTCAAGAGACAAATTGATCAGAGGAGCAAAAGGATTAGTACTTACAAACTCTGAAGACTGTGAGGATTCAGAGGTATCTGTCCTGAATTGTTTGAGCCAAGCAGCTTGCAGAGGAGTAGTAGCCTGTGGATGATGAGACTGATATAGAGAAGCAAAGGGGAATACTCTCTCATCAAATAGGACATGTCGACTTATGTAGACTCTACCTGTAGGAGGATAAATACACCTGTAGCCTTTGTATTTATCACTGTAACCCAAGAACACACACTTCAAACTCCGAGGATCAAATTTGTGAAGAGCATAATCCCGAAGTGTGGGATAACAAGCACAACCAAATACCCTTAGTGAAGTGTAATCTGGTGGTTTCCCATGAAGTTGTTGATAGGGACTGAAGTTATTCTTCAGAGTTGTAGTTGGTAGCAGATTGATCAAAAAATTAGCAGTTGTAAGAGCTTCGACCCAGTACTTGTGTGGCATCTTGCTATCAAACAACATAGACAATCCTAGTTCAACAATATGCCTATGTTTCCTCTCTGCCAACCCATTTTGTTGGGGAGTATGAGGGCAAGATATCAACTGTTGAATACCACACTGAGATAGATACTCTACAAATGCTTTACTTGTGAATTCTCCTCCACCATCACACTGAAATGTACCCATCTTATAACCAAACAGATTCTCAACCAATTTCTAAAACTTGACAAAAACACCAAAGAAGTCTGATTTAACTTTAAGAGGGTACAACCAACTGAAGTGTGACCAATTGTCAATAAAAACTACATAATATCGAAATCCTTGAACAGATAACACAGGAGCTGGACCCCAAAGATCACAGTGAACTCTTTCAAGGAGTCTAGATGCTACAAATCTAGAAGGAGAAAAGGATAATCTACTACTCTTCCCAAGACTACAAGCTTCACACACAACCTTGGTGTTTTTATTAACTAGGATAGCTTTATTTGAAGATAATTGATGCAGAACTTGAGCATTTGGATGACCCAGAGGCTTGTGCCAAATCTCCTCACTTGCAGATTGTTGTCTTGAAGAGAAGAGGACTTGAGCTTTAGGATCCTCCAAAGCATATAAACCATCACGGTTTTGTCCCAAGGTTAAGACTTTCTGAGTTGCCTTGTCCTTAACAATAACCCCATCACAATCAAACTCAACAGAACATGGATAATCACAAGTGAGTTTTGAAACAGAAAGAAGTGACTTAGCTATTGCTGGACAAACTAATACATCAGATAAGGGAAGATTACCTGAAGTTGAAGGCAGATTGGCTGAACCAGTGTGAGTGATAGGCAAGAAGTTTCCATCACCAACCATCACCACATATGATCCATTGTAAGGATGAGCCTGAATCAGGTTTTGTGGAGTATTAGTAACATGAGCAGTGGCGCCACTGTCAGGATACCATTCTTGGCCAGAGAAATCAATCACATCAGTAATCTTCATAGCAGTCATTGCAGCTGGAAGATTATCAGATTGATATACCTTGTTGAAACGCTTCCAGCAATCTAATGCTCCATGACCTCTTCTTCCACATATCTGACAAGTAGGTTTTATGTCCTCACCAGAACTAGACTCAACTGAAGAACCACCATAAGAAGAACCAGAACTGACAGAGTTTTGTTGATGAAAACCCCTTCCAGCAGTAGAGTAAGTTCCATTGTTACTCTTATTTCCTCTACCCCTATTATTATAGTATTTCCCTCTATTGTTGTTATTGTTGTTATTGTTGTAATAACTAGGAGTAGAGGATTGTTGATTCACAGTAAAAGCTAGGTGAGGAGTAACATCAGAGCTAGCCCCATAACTTCTCAATCTATCCTCATATCCAATCAACCTAGACACTACTGCTTCATAAGTTGGTCCAGGGTATTCATCCATGGTACTTTCCAAAACAGTGATGATGGGCTCATAATCTCTACCTAAGCCATGAATAAGAGCAAAGATTTGAGCTTTTTCACTTACAGGATGTCCTATGGAGTTGAGTTGATCACAGATCTGCTTGAGCTCTTTGAGGTATTCCGCCATTGTCTTGTTTTGTTTAGTAACTGTTTGTAGACGTCGCTGCAGATCAAATAGCCGTGAAGAGGAAACCCTGTTGTAGTGTGCAGCCAAGGTAAGCCACACAGCTTGAGAAGTGGGACAACCCACAACCAAACCGAGAACATCTTCCGTCGAAGTTCCAATAAGCCATGATTTTACTACTTGGTCAGATCGGAGCCAAATATCATGGTCAGGATTTGGAACAGGAGTAGTAGAACCATCAATACCGGGAACAGAGATGGTTTGCACTGGACAGGGATGAGAACCAGTAACAAATCCAAGAAGATTGAGACCCGAAAGAAAAGTTTCAAACTGATACTTCCACAATAGATAATTTCCTTGTGAAAGCTTCACAGTGACACTACTCAGAATATTTAGAGAAGGAACAGAAGAGAGCTCCCTGGATAAATCCATGGCTCTGATACCATGAAAGTAGAGAGCTTGTGAGCTCAGATTGAAGAAAACAATGATAAAAATCTGAAATTTATTTCCTTGAAAGTTTTCCATTACAATCTGACCTTATTTATACTAAATTGACAAAACCCTAAGACTCCTGACACTTGCCTTTAATCCAAGCCCTTCTCAACGATCTACGGTTAGCAATCCTTTCGGAATAGTGCCAAATTGTACTGTGTCCTTGAGCACCACCGTCTCTGGTTTGTTTCTGGTAAATCTTAATGTTGCCGTTGAAGGAGAGAGTTGACTGGGCTTCGCAATGGACCTGACTTCAATTGCTTCTTGTTTAATTGAGTCCATAGCCAAAGACTCTTTCCTTGTTGGAGTCTTTGCTACACTTGTGCATTTCCCTTCAATTATGTTCACATTTTCCAGGTTAGAATAGTTTTCTTTGCTGAAGTCCCTTATTGGCTTCTTAAGCATCCTGAGCTTTTTAGATACTCTGAACATATGCGATCCCACGACGTTGAAGGCGTACCAGTTCTGTCCAACCAGAGGTAAGAACTTAGTGGTATTTGATCTCAATCACAGAGGTATACAAAAATAGGCCTTAGTGGTATTTGATCTCAATCAGTATAAAAGTCACTTGTAATTATTGTCAGAAAGCCTTAGGCTGCAAAGAGTAGTTACTGAATAATCAGTTTTCCCATTTTTGTGATCTTATAAATGAGTCAAGCTTATAAAACGACGAGTTCTTGATATTGTTTTTTTTGGTACGCATACAAACATTTGATGAACGATGAAGACAAAGAGAACATGGAGTGGCATGTTCAACAAGTTCGTATACATGTGGAGGAAGTGAAACCATATTATCTCACCCTTATTAACAAGGTAAAATAGTTAAATTCAATTTCATGTTGACAGTTTACAAGCTGATATATTCAATTTTTTTGCCCTAACCGGCTGATTTGATCGCATTTTATGGTTTGCAGTATTTTCCGGTGAAGCTGAAATGGTGAAACTCATAAGCAGAAAGCTTTCTAATAAACCGTTGTTATCTATGAATGTGATGTGCAAAGCTAAGGCAATAACGGATATTGCGTTGCTGAATAAAACATAGTGATGTTTCGTGTGTGCTAAGTTTCTTTTATTAGAGGTGCGTATTTGAGTTAAAACCAAACCAAAATTATAAGGAGAACCGATCCAGATATTGAACCGTAAAATTGAAATAACTAATTTTTTGTTGGTAAGAAAATTCCATTCACTAGATTCGGTAGTAAGTCGTAACCGAAAAAAAAAAAGAGTCAAAAATCAATTTATTAATTAGGTAATTAGAAAAGTCGGATCATTAATGAGTCAAGGACTCGACATTTTCAAAATGATATTTTTCTCTCTATTGCCTTTGATTAGTCACCGGAAAAAAATGACTCGAGAATCAACAGTCAACGATCATCTCCCTTTATCTGTGTGCATATCTACAGTGCCCTGTTTAGGGTTCTATGGCCAAAGCGAATTTGAAAATAAAACATTTTTTACTTATTTTCTTAACGATATTAATAATCTAAATTTAAATAAATGTTAAAACTGTTAATAAAAAAATGAAACTAAGTAAAAAAAAACATAGAAACTCATTTTTTTTAGCATGGAAGTGGTTCGAATCTATTATGTATTTTTAACATTAAAATCCTTCCAAATCCACTAAAATTCAATATGAAATCAAATCCATAGATAAATCCATATGATTGAATAACGCGTAATTTTAATTAGTATTTATAAATCATAGAACCAATAACACCACATTTTAATATGAATTTTAAACTCATAAAACCAATTGGTATAAAATCCATAAACCAATAACCCCCGTTATTGCAATAACACTAGATTTCGTTTAGATTTCCAAATCCATTAAAATCCATAAACCAATAACCCCCGTTAAATCAATTAGACTACATAAGAATTCACCAAAAAAAAATTTAGAGTACATAAGAATAGTTAGGAGAAGAAAAGTCGGACTAGACAATTCAAAATGTCTTGTCTTTTTTCTTTTGCTTAGCCAGCGAGAAAAAGACTTTGACAGTCAACGATCTCCTTTGCTTGCTTCATATGCATGTATGATGTATCTCCTCATCGAGTTAAAGTTTCGATTTTGGAAAATATATTCATTATCTCGAAATGGGTCTTTACCATTATTGGTGGGTGATGATCATTCTTTTCGTAGAGCTTTGCTTCTACTCAGCAAACTCTCAACACCTTACGTGCCATCCACGTGACCTAGAAGCCTTGCGTGACTTCTTCAACGAGCTAGAACCAAAACCAGAGAGTTGGGCTTTCAATTCTTCTGGAGATTGCTGTGAATGGGTTGGGATCACATGCGAGTCTTCTTCTTCTTCGCTTCGTTTCAACAACACTGCAAGAATCACAAAGCTTGAGCTCGTGAAGAGAAGAATGTATGGTAGTTTGTCTGAATCTCTTGGGCTACTTGATGAGCTTAGAGTTCTTAATCTCTCTACCAATTTCATCTTACACTCGATCCCTGCATCGATTTTCAATCTGGTAAACCTCGAGACGCTAGATTTAAGCTCTAACGGATTCGTTGGCCAAATCCCACAGAGTTTAAATCTTCCTTCGCTTACAATTGTCAGTCTCTCCTCAAACGAGTTGAATGGTACGCTTCCTACGCATGTTTGCCACAACTCTACTAAGCTTAGGCTTATCAGGCTCGAGTGGAACGGATTTTCAGGAGATTTTCTATCTGGGTTCGAGAAATGCGCTCTGCTCGAACAGCTTTTTCTTGGTGGGAACAAGCTCACTGGTAACATATCACTACAAGAAAACAACCGCTATTCCGACGGTCAAAACCGCCGGAATTCGGTCGGAAAACACCCATTTTCGACGTGTTTCCAACAGTTTTGGTCCGTCGGATCTATAGCGTCGGAATTTAAAATCCGTCGGAATTCCGTATGTTTGTTGCAACGGAACTCCGACGGAATACGGATATCCGTTTTCCGTTTGAGAGCCGTCGTTATACCGTCGGAACTTAATTAGGCGACGGAATACCGACGGGTTCGGAGATCCGGTAGTTTCCGAAGCCTTTCCGACGGTAAGGTAATTCCGACGGTATACCGAGGGTAAAAGGAACCGAGGGAATTCCGACGGATAAACAGCACGACGGTGTTCCGACGGAATTCTATACCGAGGGTATACCGACGGAATTCGTATGTTTTTAAAAAAAAATTAAAACTATTTAAATAATTTAAAATCATTACAATTCAATAAATCATTAAAAATTAAAATTAAAATCTTATAAAACCAAATTAAATTAAAATTGTTTCAAAAGTACATTAAAGTTTTACAATAAATTTAAAAACTAATAAATGTCTATTCCGGCCTACGGGTATGGAAGAAGTCGTTCATCTGATCTTCCAATGCTTTAAAGCGTTTTTCCGACTCCGCCCTATCTCTGTCTCTCTCTTCCTGCATTTCCCTAAGCCGGTCGTGCAGCTCTCGGTTTTCCGCCTCCAACCTGCTAGCACCGCCATATCGAACCGTCGAAATAGACGAGCTACTATCTTCAGGGAGGCCGTAAACACGGCCTCTGGTCTTGGGAGTCACCTACGATAAAAAAAAAATTATATTTTATAACTTACTTGTATTAAAAGTAATGTTTAAATTTCTTTAAAAGTGAAACGGTTACTAACCTCGTACGTGAACTCGTTGATCTTCTCGACTGGAACTTCGGTTGGCGCCGGAGTTCCTTCCACGATAGGTTGCGATTGTAGGAACTCCTCCTGTCGCCTCTGCACGGCTTCCACGATTTCGCGAGCAAGCGGGTCTTGAATTTCACCGGTCTTCTTGTTGGTGTGCGAAACCTTGACCAAATCAAGGTTGGAAGGATAGACACCGGTCTGCTGAAACTGTTAACATATACAATTTAGTTAGCGAATTTAAATTTTTTTTGAATTATTAAACTACTTACAATTTTCTGAGCAGCTGAAGCCTTGCTCGTTGCTCCGAGGTTGTGGGTCGCCTTTCCCTTCCCCTTCCGGGTGCTGTTGCGGTTAGTGGAGTGTTTCTCGGAGTCCGCCTGAGTTGCCTCTAGTTCCCAATGTCGAAGTAGTCCAGCCCACATCTCTTGTTTATATTTAAAAACTTTAGGCACCTTCCCGTATTTATACCACGAATCTTTCCACTCGTTGATCTTCCACGAGAACTTCCTCGCAGCCTTTGTGTCGAATTCCTTTCGGACCATCGATGTGAGCGGTGGGTCCCACGTAAAATCTTGCTGCAAAAAAACACCACATTCCCGCATTAGTAATTAAAATGTGAGTCATATAGAAAATACATTTGAAAAAAATAAAATAAAATCATACCGCAAATTGTCAGAACCAAGTGTCCCGGTCCTCCAATGGCATGTCGGTGTATGTGGGATACGGTTTAGTGAGCATGGAATTCATCATTTCGTTGATAGAACCCGTAATACCGTTTCCCGAGTATTGGAACCTATTAAAACATTTAGTTAAATATTTATCTAAAATTATTAAATCCACTACATGTTTAAATAAGACTTACCAGGTCGTGTTAGGTGCCGGGTCTGGATGTAGACGCGTCAACCTATCACGTCCGGGTTGCGCCACAAACTGCTCGATGGTCATCGAGGTGGGAGCTGAGTGGGCTGTAGGCGGGGGCTGAGACATGTATTGGGTCTCCAAGTCGGGACTATCCTCGGGGATAACCGTCTCACTCGTAGTCCGACCTCCCCTACTGGAATTCGCACCTCCTCTAGAGTTATGAAACTGCCCATAATTCCTACGATTTCCATAATTCTAAGATTTAGAGATTTCGGGATTTATGGAATTTGGAATGTATAGGAATTTGTGATTTTGAAATTTTGGGATTTAGTTAATTGGAAATTTAGGATGATGGGAATTAAGGATATTGGGGATTGAAGAGTTTTGTAGTAAATGAATTTAATTCAATTGGGATTACGTGGTTTTGTGATTTGCAATTTTTAAATTTAAGTAATCTGATTTTTTTTTATATTGTATATTCAGAAACCGAAGTTCATGGATTTAAGTTTTGTTTGATGTACTGGATTTAAAGTTTTAAATTTTATTATTTTTTAATTGTTAAAAAATTTTATTAACATTAATTTTCCAAATTTTTTAAACTTGTAAAAAATTTCTAAATTTTAAGGCTTTAAATGCTTTAAAGGTTTAAATTTGTTTAAAGTTTGAATTGGTAAACATTTTTTTATTAAAATTAATATGACAAATTTTAAAAAATTTTTAAAAAATTTGTAAATATGAAGGATTTAAAGGTTTAATTTTTTAAAAATTATTTAAAATTCTGAACATTAATTTGACAAATTTTATTAACGTTAAAAAATTATAAATTTAAAAGTTTAAATTGTTAACGTTATAAACTTTAAAATTTATAAAATAGTAAATTTAAAGGATTTAAAGTTTTAAATTTTATTAATTTTAAATAGGTTTAAAATTTTATAGGTTTAAATTGTTTTAATAATGTTAAAAAAACAATTTAATCTTTAACGATTTAAAGGATATTGGGGCTTTGGGTTTTATGGAATTTATGTGTTTTATGTAATTTAAGTAATTAGGGTTTTTTGTACAATTTTACATATTAATCATAGATTAAATTTTAAAAAATCCCTAAAAATAACAACAACATAATCAAATCAAATTCATAAAATTAGAAATATTTATATAATTTTCGTTCTATAAAAATCCATAAATTTCGACAAAAATCATCATGAACCCTAATATGTTAATTCATAATTTAAATCCTAAATTTGATAATTACAAATTCACTAAAATTATCATAAGCAATATTGACAAACCCTAATTAACGAATTAACGAATTTACAAACGCTAATTCCAACGAATTCACAAACCCAAATTTTTTTTGTAAAACTTACATTGTGATTGTGAGAGAAGTGGTGAATGATTTGAGGATTGATTTGGCAAATCGGCGGTTGATCGGTGGTAGATCGGCGGCGAGAAGATTTTTGGAGAAAATTTCGTTATTTGCAGATCTGTCTACGGGGAAGACGAAGTGTGGATTTATAACAGTGCCCGACGGCAGTCTGACGGTTTTCCGACGGTTATTAAAAATTCCGACGGTAATGCCGACGTAATTCCCGCTTTGACGACGAACACGAGGTTGTTTGGCGGCAAGTCGCATTAGGGTTTCCGTCGCATTTCTGTCGGAATACCGTCCTAATGTCAGACGGTATTCCGACGGAATTTAAATTGTATTACTTAGGGGGGGGGGCATAATTCCCGTTCCGTTCCATTCCCGAACCTATATTCCCGTTCCATTTAGTTTTTTCTATGTGACTAATTTTTTTGTATGGTACAAATCATCCGAAAATGGTTTCAGCTGTTGAGATTTATTTATTTCAGAATGTTGGTTTACTTACAATTTATTTTCGTTTTAGTAACACTTTCGTGTATTAAGTTGCAAGTGTTGGTATACTTGAAAATATATTTTATTTGATAAGACTTTAGTTTGTTCAATTGCATTTTATTTATTTAGACATTAGTTTGTACGCCGAATTAATTGTTTACTTAATAAATTTGGTAAAAAAATCTTATAATTTTGAATCCCCGAATAAATACGTCTTATTTTTCGAATTGGTGATGTTATTTTTTAAACATTATCTTATATTTCATACAAATCTTATACTTCTTTTCCAAAAACCTTATTATCAACTTTAAAACCTTATCATATACTTTAAAAAAAAAAAAAAAAATTAAAACACCGTCAGAATTCCGTCTTAAAATTCAGACGGAATTCCGACGGCATATAATTTATTTATTAATTTTTATTTCTCGGAACAAATAAAAATTAGTTTAAAACATTAAACCGTCGGAATTCCGTCTGAACTTTAAGACAGAATTCCGATGGTGTTTTAATTTTTTTTTTTTAATGTATATGATAAGGTTTTAAAGTTGGTTATAAGGTTTTTGGAAAGGAATTATAAGATTTGTATAAAATATATGATAATGATTAAAAAATAACATTATCATATATTTTATATAATTAAATATATAAATTGATGTAACACCAATATTTTATAATTTTAGTTACTTTTGTTTTGTAATGATTTGCGTATCAATTTATGTCAATAAATATTTTGAAAGGTATTTCACATATATAACACCAATATTTCATAATCATTAAATGGAAATATAACACATGAAAACATTATACGATCGTAAAATAGATACTGGATCATTATTGAACATAAAAGCAACATAAAGTTGTTATCATTAAATTATTCTTATTTGTGGACGAGTTGAATGTTTAGTCTTCATCAGAGTCTGGAACTGTTTCATACTCGTACCCAGTAGTTCCTCCATCTTCCGCCTCGATGGTAGATCCTTCCATTGGTTGGTATTCAGCAATAATCGAATTAACACCGATTATCTGTTTCAAAAACGAATTTAGTTAAGCATTCCCATAAATATTTATAAATGTATAAATGGTGTATCTACCTTAACAATGTTCCGCTCTGTGATGTTCAAGTACTTTTGGTTTCTATCAAAACGGCAAATGGTAACATTCTTCAGGATTACCACCGCACCTACACCAGTGGTGAGTCTGTACTCGTCCTTCTTGAAGATGTCATGGTGCATGGTTCCCTCGATTTTTCCTGAAGGATCTTTTAAGGTTACAAGCAAATCTCCTTGGTCATTGGGGGTTAAACTAGAGAGAATAGCCACAATCTGATAATAAAATATATAGAATATACTTGTCAGGTAAATTGTATGTCTAAATGTTAATAAAATATGTCGCAAAACGTAAACCTTTTTGACTTAAAAAAATTGTGAATGCGGGGATTTAATTTCTGCAACCTGGGTCCAAAATGGTGTGCTTCTTTTGTTAGAAGAACCTACATGAAAATGAATGGTAGATTTAGTATTTGTCAGCTACAATCATTATTGTAAAAGTAAAACCGGTAATTATATATATATATATATATATATATATATATATATACCTTCACGGATTATGTAATCGATAGTAGAAGTCCACCGAGGACTACTAAAATCCTGGTCCTCCTGTGGTGCCTCATTCATGACCTCACGAATAAAATCTTTTGTTGGGCGTGGCTGAGAACTTTCACCTCGCATCACCTTTGCATCATGAGACCTCTTTCGAAACAGGCCTCGCCGTACAACTTGGCCAGGTCCCGGTATTACGGGCGTTTGGTTATGAGATTGTTGAGTTGGATGGAGTGAAATAGTCGGTTCAACATTAGTAACATTTAAGTTATCGTAAGGAGGGCTTGAAGAAACAAGAGTTGTGGCTAGAGGGTTATGACCGGGGGATCGGTTTTGCATACAATAATTCCACAGATCTTTGTTTGCCATTACGCAATTGAATTTTTCTGTGTTATGACTTGATGGTTATAATTTTGTTATGAATGCAATGAAAAAATGTGCAAACTTATGTAGAACGGATATTCGTCGAAAAACCGTCTAAACACTCCGACATAAGACCCCACCAATCCCTTCCGCCACTGCAGACGATTTATTAGCCACTCAAACTTTGCCGACATCGGAAACCGTCTACAATCCGTCGGAAAGCCGTTACATAATTGTGACGACATAGCTCCACCAGAAATACGTCGGTACAGCTGACCAATCAAACTTTGCCGACATCGGAAACCGTCTGGAAGCTGTCGGAAATCCGTAAAATAATTATGGCGACATATATCCGTCGGAAATCCGTCTGTACAACTGACCAATCAAGCATTGCCGACATCAGAAACAGCCCGCAATCCGACGGCATACGGACGGTTTATACAATCAAGTACAACTATAAATAGACCTTATCGAGTGTATATCTTCTACACCTCTCCATAACCAAAAAAATATGTCTTCTAGCTCTCCTAATGAAGACGCAAAAACAACATCCGAGGCTAATTTTTTTTATGTCCCAAAATACTCTTGGGAAACCGAATCTCAATGCGACGAATTCACTCAAAAAATTCCCACTTACTCGTGGAAATTTGATACGTGCTCACGAATCCAAAAAGAAGATTCCACATCAACAGTAGTGCCTGACAGCCAGTGGTCACCAAACATCCACCATGCCAATCCAATCGAAGTCGAACAACCATGTGACTTGGTGGAAAAGTCTGATACTTACGGTGCAAGTACTTCAAACGTATGTAAGGATCAGTCGTATGATTTTGAATTCGCCCAAAGCCCTGAAAAGCCAAACTTAAATTTAGATGTTGATGCAATCAGAAGTGAATTGTGCGGCGGATTTATAGATTGTGCACAAAAGGATCATTACTATGATTTTGAATTCGCCCAAAGCCCAGACAAGCCAAACCTAAATTTAGATGTTGATGCAATCAAAAGCGAATTGTGCGACGGATTTGTAGATTCTCAAGAAAAGAAAATAAAGGGAAAGCACATAAGGAAATGGTTCTAACAAATGGTAAGTTCGGAGTGGAAACCGACATATGATTGTAAAATGAGGAGTTTATTATGTACTTGTGTCGTAACGGTTGTGTGTTGAAAATTTCAAACTCTCTAATGTACCTGTTAACGTTTATTTCATCTGTTTTAAATTTTATGTTTCAATAAATGTAATGTTTTATTGGAATTGCAATAACATTAGTTATCGTTAATTACTCATCGTCCATGACTATATATATAGTATTAAATAATATGATATATGGAACACACAATTGTGAGAGAACAACATGCATTAATAAGCAAATTTTTATTCCCAAATAATTATTCTGAATCTTCGGAGAAACCTTCGCTAGGGATGGAGTCTGAATCGTCGTCAAATTCTCCACGTGTTTCCTCTTCGTCCGAATGCACTTGATCATCCCCGACATAATTAGGATCAACGACAAGGTCGATGTTATCCATCTCCTCAACCGGTGACATTTGTACACTTCTCGATGGTTGTAGAGCATCATGTTCTGGAACTCCATAGATTTTTCCTCTGGGGTTTATTACAGTTACTGTGATCCATGGATCTGTACGGTAGGCAACTCAAGGATATGGAATGTAGCAAACCTAATAATAATTAGTGGTTATTGATAATATACATGAACAAGAAACCTTAACAATGAGTAAGTAGGTAAACATATTACTGTATTGATACCTGGTCTGCTTGAGACGCAAGGATAAATGGATCGTAATACTATAGTTTCCGGCTTGAATTAATCGAAATAACACCAAGAGGGTCAACTCGAACCCCTCGACCATTGGATGGGTCATACCAATCGCACATAAACACAATGCACCGCAAATCCAAGATTCCTGGATAGTGGATTTCCAAGATTTCTTTTAAAATCCCATAGTACATCGTATCACCGGATTGCGCCGAAATACCACAGTCCGAAGTTGACCTTTTACGTCCTTCCTCACGGATCCTGAACGAATATCCCCTAGTACAAAACCCGCGATATGAAGTCGCGGTGGTGAGTAACCCATGAACAAACTCAACGAACCATGTCGGGACATCTTCACCACGTGCTATACAGTCAGACACCTACAAAATGATATAAGTAAGATATAAGTAACATATGAACGTGAAAACATGGAAAAGTAAGAGTAAGTAATTATCTTAAACTTACATAACATGGCAACCACCCCGTAAATTCTTCATCTTTCAAGACAGCTAGTTCGGCATCTGTCTTATCAGAATGGTATTCACGGACGAGAGACATGTAGATCCTGTAACATAACAGTTGTTAGTTGATGAAGGCATATATATATTTCCATAAATTTGCCATAAAAACTTATATACCTTTCGTACTTCAAAATGTCGTCACCGTTTCTGAGGATATACGTATGCAAATATATGACCTTTTGTTGTGATAGTCTGCGTTTCTTTCCTTTTCCAATTGGTCAACCAACTTGGGCAAACAACTCAGGTACAACCACGACATAGACAACTTTCTCACCTCCATCATCATGTCTGGCAGGACGTCTCGCCTTAGTACGAGCTTCCGATGGAAAGTAAGTTTCGGCAAAGTGTGAGACTTCTTCGTTTAGGCTTTGTTGAACAATAGATCCCTCAACCCTGCTCAAATTTTTTACCTTTTTCTTCAGGTGGAACATATAACGCTCGAACGGATACATCCATCGGTATTGAACAGGGCCTCCTAAGGCTGCTTCTCGTGGGAGGTGAATAGTTAGATGTTCCATAACGTCAAAAAAGGACGGTGGAAATATCTTCTCAAGATTACAAAGGAGAGCCGGGATATTGTCCTCCAAGTTACGTATCCCGTAGACGGTAAGCGTTCTTGAACATAAATCTCAGAAGAATGCACCAACTCCTATGAACGAAAATTAAACAAGTTAGCTAGTACATATATATTAATATTATGGTAGTAAGAAACTAATGGGAGTACGAAATATACCTCCAATTGCTTGGTGGATTGGTTGTGGAAGAAGATATGCAAATACAAATGGAAGAAGACGCTGCATCACGACATGACAATCATGACTCTTCATTCCTATAAACTTCCCTTCCGTCGAATCCACGCAATTACGTAGATTAGATGCGTAGCCGTCTGGAAATTTTACAAATTTTTTGAACCATTCAAAAAATACTTCTTTCTGGCTTGCGTCTAACCGGTACGCAGGCATCGGTAATCTATCGTTAGAAACATGAAGAGATTCCCTTGAACAAACCAATGGCAAGTCTAACCTAGACTTCCTGTTGTCTTTTGTCTTCCCTGGAACGTTTAAGATGGTGTTCATGATGTTGTCAAAGAAATTCTTTTCAACATGCATGACATCTACATTATGGCGCAGTAGATGGTCTTTCCAGTAAGGCAAATCCCAAAAAATACTCTTCTTGTGCCAATTGTGATATTGTCCACAACCGTCGACGGGGTAATGGCCATTACCCCCACATTCAGGAGTTCGCTCTGCACCAAAATCTCGTAACTGTTCTAATATGCTGCGACCATCTATCTCAGGAGGTGGACCATGTAACACTTGTACATTCTTCTTGAAATGTCTTCTAGACCGACGATATGGATGGGTTGACGGTAAAAAACACCTATGGCAATCAAACCATGAAGTCTTCCTTCCGTGCTGCAATTGGAATGCTGAAGTATTGTCTTGGCAATAAGGACATGCCAATCTTCCATGCGTTGTCCATCCAGATAACATACCGTATGCCGGAAAATCGCTTATGGTCCACATAAGAACCGCTCGCATGTTGAAATTCTGCTTGATTGAAATGTCAAATACCTCGACACCATGCTCCCACAACATCTGCAACTCATAGATCAATGGTTGGAAGAATATATCGAGTGACCGTCTTGGATGATCAGGCCCGGGAACTAGAATTGAGAGAAACATGAACTCTTGCCGCATGCACATAGAAAGAGGCAAATTGTAAGGTGTTACGATGACCGGCCACAAGGAATATTTTCTTCCATGCTTTCCAAATGGGTTGAAACCATCGGTGGATAAGCCGAGGTATACATTTCGTCGTTCATATGCAAAATCTGGATATACGGATTGGAAGTACTTCCACGCTTCCGCGTCTGAAGGATGCGTGATATCTCCATCTTGACTATGCTCTGCATGCCATCTCATAGCCCTAGCAGTGCGGTCTGATTCGTACAGCCTCTTCAACCTCTCCGTTAAGGGTAAATACCACATCCGTTTAAATGGAATCTTTGCCCTCCCACTTGTGTCCTGGAACCGTGGTTTGTGGCAAAATTTACATTTATTTCGGTTCTCGTCTTCTCTCCAGTATATCATACAGTTGTCGATACACACATCTATAACCTCGTAGGGCCAAGACCGGCAACAAGTTTTTGGATCTCGTAGTATGATCCGGGGGACAGATTATCTTCTGGCAAAATATCTTTCACGAACTCGGCGAATGCATCAACACATTCTTCGGACAAATTGTAATCAGTCTTCAGGTTCATCATCCTACTAGCAGAAGATAGCGGTGAATGACCATCCCTACAACCGCTGTATAGTGGTTGCTTTGATGCGTCTAACATTTCGAAAAACCTTCGGGATTCTAAATTAGGTTCTTCAACCCTATCACCCTCATGATACCCACCCGACTGCAAATTCTCTCTAAACGCATCGTTAACCATCGCAACCGTACATACCCCAACATCTACTTCCGGTGTACGTTCTCCTACGCTATCCGGAAAATAAGGTGCATTACTACTACTACTACCATATTCATAATTGGTTTCTCCATGTAAAAACCAAACCTTATATCCCGGCCTAAATCCATATATATATAAGTGATTCCAAACTTTACTAACCGAACCACTAATTCTATTACAGCAATTAGAACAAGGACATTTGATATCCTGACCTTTGTTGGCCGCCTCTTGATTTCTAGGTAACTGCATGAACTCGCAAATACCTTGAGCGTATTCAGGCGTTAATAAGTTCGACCCTCTTCCATCATTGGCGCGTCCATCCATGACCGAAAATATGAAGAACTCATTTCTCAAATTTTTTTAGTTTGGTTTTCAGATGTTGGTATAATGAACGTCGGAAGAAATGTGCAAACTTATGTAGAGGGGATTTCTGTCGGAAATCCGTCGGAAATCCGTCAAAACATCCGACATAACACCCCACCAATCACATCGGCCACCGCAAACGATATATCAACCATTCAAACTCTGCCGACATCGATAACCGTCCGAATTCCGTTGGAATGCCGTCGGAATATACCGATTGATAGTGTCCGTCGGACAACCGTCGGACATAACCGACAGTTTTCAGACGGAATGCCGACTGGAATGACATTCCGTCTGAAAACCATCGGTTATGTCCGACGGTTGTCCGACGGAATCATTTTGGTCGGCATGCTGTCTGAAAACCGTCGGTTATGTTCGACGGAAAAAAAAATTCCGTCGGAATTTACAGTGTTTTCTTGTAGTGATACCTAAAGATCTGTTTCATCTTCAAAGGTTGCATCGTTTGGAGACTCAAGAGAATGATCTCTCTTGTTCGCTGAGTCCTGCACTCGGTAACCTCTCCAACCTTGTTCATCTCGATGTCTCTTCGAATAGATTCTCTGGCGAAATTCCTGACGTGTTCGACAATATTCTGGAGCTCGAGTATTTCGTGGCTCAGTCTAATAGATTCACAGGAGGAATCCCCGAGTCGTTGGCAAATTCGCAGACTTTGATCTTGCTTTACCTGGGGAACAAATCGCTGAGTGGTCCTTTGCGTCTGAATTGTGCCGTGATGACTAACTTGACCTCACTTGATCTGGGAACCAATAGGATAAATGACGCTTTGCCTGAAAACCTATCGTCTTGCAGAAACTTGAGGAATATTAATGTAGCAAGAAACCCCATCCTCATGCAGGTGCCAGAGAGCTTCAAGAACTTCCACAGCTTGTCTTATTTATCGCTTTCAAATTGCAGCCTCGTTAACATTTCCTCGGCGCTTGGCATCCTTCAGCACTGCAAGAACCTGAAAACTTTGATTCTCACTCTGAAATGTTGCCTGACGACCCGGATCTTCATTTCAAAAAGTTGCAGGTGTTAGTTATTGGTGATTCCTAGCTTACTGGTTCAATGCCAAGCTGGTTGAGCAACAGCACCAATCTACAGGTGCTGGATCTCTCATGGCCGTTTAACTGGAGCTATCCCAAACTGGATCGGTGGTTTCACCAATCTTTTCTACTTGGATCTGTCGAGAAACTCCTTCACAGGAGAGATCCCAAAAAGCTTGACAATGTTGCAAAGCCTCTCAAGCCGAAATATCTCATTCGATGATCTATCGCTGGATTTCTTATTCATCTATAGACTAAATGAGAATGGGAAAAAACTGCAATACAAACATATTTTCAGCTTCCCACCAATGCTTGAACTCAGCCAAAACAATCTTTCTGGGCCCATTTGGGAGGAGTTTGGAAATTTGAAGAAACTCCATGTGTTAATCCTCAATGCCAACAGATTATCAGGATCGATCCCCAGCACGCTTTCAGAAATGACAAGCTTGGAGGTTCTTGATTTGTCCAATAACCGCATTTCCGGCTCAATCCCGGAATCTCTGAAGAAACTAACATTCCTGTCCAGGTTCAATGTTGCTAACAATAGTCTCTCAGGGAGAATCCCTTCTGGTGGTCAATTTCAAACATTTCCAAACTCGAGCTTCGAGGGCAACGATGTTTGTGGTGACTACTGGACTCAATGTCAAGCAGATACACCAGACGACACACAACCAAGAAACAGTGAGAACGACGGCGATAGTGATATTGCCTTAGATTTTACATATGGAGTGGCTCTTGGGTTTGGTTTATCATTTGTTGTTGTTGCTTTTTGTCAGAAACTATTCAACTTTTAATGTGGTAAACTGGTAATGTGCTGGCAATAATGCATAAACCACATGCAGATATTTGGAAAAACAATTAGAAAATCCTCAAAAGATCGCAACTCTCTTCAAATAAGTATCGAAACACTCCTGGATTCATAGATACTACTCAGTTTACAATTTTTGTTACTACTCATACTACCATTTCTACAATCTGACTAATAATCTATGAGCTAAAACTCAAAGTGAGAGCAGTAACAAAAAGCTTACTCGTTGATATCTAGCCGAATCTAAAGTAAGTGCGAGGGCACGATGAGTAAAACCACACCAGTTGTTGCTAAGAAATAGGAGAGATGTAAACAACACCTGCAACAAGAAACCAAAACAATTTTTCTAAGAAGATAAAATACGACTCCTCACCTTCCGATGTAAAGAAACACGAAGATGGTTTCTTACCTTGACTTGAATTCCAGGTTGGAAAACTCTTCGTCAACGTTTACATATCCATTGAAGACCTGAGAGGACGGTGCTCTGATCGTAGGAGCCCCATCTCTATCTCTAAAAGCCTTTTTAGCACAAAGAAACACACAATTAAAGAATGTTATATTGCACATCATTCCTAAGAAACAAAGAAGCATGGCTTTGATTGGACTTATTACCTTAGCAACAATAGTTAATGGCGCTCCAATCTCAAGAACATCCTCAGAGCAAGTGTGTCTAACAATCTAAAGACCAATGTTTAAGCAAGATGTGTTCTTGGAATAACTAGAGAAAGACAAATTTTTTGGTTATACCTCGACTCCTTTGAGACTAAGCACCCTTTGGAAAAGTTCATTGACAGGTTCAGCAAACACAAATCTATTAAAAGTACCGTAGAATCCAACTACATTAACCTGACCAGTATCGTCTTCCTAATCAATCATCAACAAGATTGGAAGCAAAAACAATCAGTGTAAAAATTTTCTCAAAATAAAAAAAATGGATGTATAGTTAGTTATTACCAGGAACCAAGGGACACTCTTGCAGCTTAGTCGAATCTCTTCGGAATCAATTTTCGAGTAACCAGCTTCATTCTTTGTCGAAAAAACAAGTTTTGCCTAAAATGTAACAACACAGTCTCTATATTATGATTCCACCAGAGAGATTATGATGAGGAAAAGCACAAGATTGAAACAAAAGGCTTAAAACTTTTCAGTGAGAGAAACACACAAAACACCACTACGCTCGCACTTGAAAGCTTCGTTTGATCCAACTTTTCCAGATACAGCAACAAGGAGACTCGATGTATTGTTGTCACCAAGCCATTCCTCTACAAACTCGTAGTAGGTTTTGACTGTTGAATTTGAAATGCAAAACCACAACGGAGAAAAAAATTTCAAAATTTCAAAAACCCTAAAGCTTACCCAACTCTTGAAGCTCTTTCACGCGGATAGCTCTTCACAGAGTCTGAGCTTCTCTGTGTTAGTCGTCGTCACTGAGAAGAAGAAGAAGAAGAAGAAGAAGAAGAAGAAAAGAATTGATTCAATAATATTAAAATCAGAAAAATATATAAAAGAAATGCGAACGTTTTAGTGATGCAACTCCATAAGTAGAAGAAAGCAAAAAGCGGCAGCAACTTTAATCTCCTCCATTTTCGTATGAAAATCTTCAATCGCAATTCACATTTACGAGAATCAGAGCTCAGAAGAAACCCAATTTCGATCCCTAATTTCGCAAATATACAACGTGGAAAAGAATAAAATCGTATTTTTTGTTTCAGGTTTTTTCTTTACCGGTCAAAACCGGATTGACCCGTGATCCTTTTAGTAGGAGTAGTAAAAAGACAAAGATTTAGATTTTTCCTTTATGGCTAGATGGGCCTTCCACAGTTACACTCATGCCTAAAGAACATTTTAATGTAGCTTAAGTTGATGTCAACTAAATATTCATACAAAAAGAGTACAAGAACATTTTAATGTAGCTAAAGTAAACATTTTATCTTGTCTTATATTTTACGTATGGTTAGTCAATAAACAAAAACTGATAATAAAAATATTAAGCTAAATTTATAATGAAACCAAACTAAAAACAGAGCAAGTAAAATGACGCAAATTAAGTCAATGTATTAATCACTCAAACAAATTAGACACTCCAAAAAAAAATCCTTTTAAAAATTAATAAAAACAAGTCACAGTAGGAATCAACCTTAGTTGGCAATAACTCTATGAGAAAGAAAAAAAACTCTATGAGAAGAAGAGTCTTCGAAGTTCAGTCATGTTCGGGTGAGAAAATAAACACATAGACATCATCTAATTAATGTTCAGTAATTAGTGAAAAGTATTCCGAAATTGGTACAAATCTTATAAACAAATCGTATAAAAGTTTTAAAAATTCTGACTACTAATCTACTTTAGATGATGATAAGATAAACCAACAAATGAGAATGAGATGTAGGCATGGTTCGCAATTCAACTACTTGTAAAGTTTTATAAGTACTCACCTAGTTACTTATAAAAAATCGGTTGGCTTTTGCAAATAAAAAGTTTGGTGGACCGGCTGGATATAACGATCTGAGAGCATCTTCAATGTATTACACCATATTTTACACTAAAATAGTGCTAGGTTTTACTCAAATGTATTACACCATTTTCTACACAAAAAAAACGAATATTCTAAATTTATTCTTTTACAAATTTATAGATTAACCCATTTTTTTTTTTTTAGTTTGATAAATTCTAAAATCATTTAAATTTAACATTAAATATGAAAAGAAAAATATAATACATCATATAAAATAAAAGTATGTATAATAGATTTTGATTTAATCATCATAAACATTTTAGATTTGAGTTTAATTGTCACGTTTCTCACTAAATTTAAAATTATTTATAATTTGAAAGACCAATTTGTAAACAAAAAAATTTTACACCAAAATGGTATAGGATTTGGTGTTGGGTTGGAGAAGATTTGGTGTATGATTTGGTGTAGGGTTGAAGATGCTACGAGGGACGGAGCATTTTCACTAGGGGAGTAAAATGTTTATTGAACAACACTACACTGCACTAAGCTAAATGTTTTTTTTTACGTTTTTCTTTAGTTAAAAAGTTCACTAACCCCAAATTATTTATACCACGCGGAACTTGCATTAACTTGAAAAAAAAGTATTTTTTTTTTCAAGTTAATAATCAATCCATTGGATCTGAATTTTCCAACGATTTTGATCCACCGCATTTATTATATTTTCTCTAAGCTATAGTTTAAAGAAATCATGACTATAGAATAGAGGTGACGTTGGGACACAACTTAGCCTTATGCTCATGCTTTTGAACAACAAATGGTTTTGCATGAGATCTCCTTTGTATTAGACTCGGTGTAATCTTAATTCATAGTGGAAATTCGCAGCAATCTACAACCTTACCTAGGTATAAAAGTATTAACGAGGAAGATACAATTTTTTTCCTAGGTATAAAAGTAATGGTAATCAATCACCTAGAAAAAAATCAGACCACTTACAAACCAGTACGACTAAAAGGGATTTTATTTTTTTTGTCGACAAAGGTCAGAAACCTAATGGTTGGTGAACCGACTAGGCGACACACGAGTACACAATGGAAGAAGAAGAAGAATTAGAGAAATGTAAGAATGCCAAGGTATTGGCAATAGCTAATTGTCAACATAATCTGGTGACTTCCCTAATCATCGTAATTTAATTAATGTGATTATAAGTTTCTTTCTTCATGAATATAATGATCTTTATAAGTTGTTCAAGAAAAGTTAGGCTGGTCCTAAAATGGATGGACAATATGGCGCTCAATTCTAAGAAGAATGGGTTTAGATTAGATGGCAAGCTTCTCAAATGAACTCATATGAAATTGTATGTATTAGAGCTTTTGAGAAGAATGAAAAAAAAAAAAAAAAAAAGAGAAACGTTTTGAAAAGAATTGAATACCGAGTCGCTCATGGAATGTTCATGTTCATTCTTTTTGACCTTAAAGAGTGTCCTCAATGGTGGGCGTTTCACATGAGTTCTAAGTTCTTAATAAAAAAAATTATTGGATTGGTATATGAAACATGGAAGAAACCCACCCAATGTACGCTTATATCACTGAGAATGCTCTTAAGTCATTATGATCAAGTTACAAAAAAAATTTGGGCATAATAGATGACTAATAGAAAATTCAATCATAATAAACAAAACCAGTAATAATTTAAAGTTCTATTTCATTTGCTTTGTGAACTGTTCGAAAAGCTTGTTAAACCCGAAGGCTTCAAGGTTCTTTGTCCCTTCATTGTTTTTTGTTTCCTTATTTATCCCCTAGAACACGTATTTCCTTGTGTTGAAACATCAATGCGAGTATATTTTTTTAGGTGCTTGGTCATAGTTGCCATGAGTGTGCTCTTACAATTGAAACATATTTGACTTTTGTTGTCCATGTTCCTTTAGTTTTTTCTTTATTCAGGAAATGTGGATCTTGTAAGAGTGGTGTTTGTGGGCTGTGCAAGCTAAGTTACATCTGATTCCGCCCGTCTCTGTATTATAGGTTGCTAGAGACAAAGTGGGGAATTTGATAATTCGAAGACCACCTAAAGAGCAGTCTTTTTTGGTCTTTAGTGGAAAGAGCTCATTTGCTAAAATGGTTGATGACATGAAGGCAAATTCAGACTAGGATGGATTCATGTTTCTGTTATACATTAATTGGGAGGTGCTGAATATTATTTGTTGAAAGAAATCTGTGTTATTTTTGCAGGACTTATCTTTTCTACTCCAAGGTCTTTGGAACTATTGATGTGGCTATATGCATCATTTATGGTGTGAATTGTTTAACATGGGTT
Source organism: Draba incana (assembly GCA_963576765.1). Taxonomy (NCBI): domain Eukaryota; kingdom Viridiplantae; phylum Streptophyta; class Magnoliopsida; order Brassicales; family Brassicaceae; genus Draba; species Draba incana. The sequence goes on from OY755208.1 coordinate 25,408,023, forward strand.
TTGTTACCATTCGAGTGGGAGAAAAATGACATGCGTAACAGATCAGAGAAAGCTATTTCAGGCAAATGTTGTTGTTGCCAATACTAAAGAAGAAACAATGCTAAAGGCTCAAAATAATTTTTGATTTTCGTCCACAAGTCATGGAAATGATGTGGTTATATATATTGAAATTCCAAATTCTATATTGGGGTTTGTTGAATTTGGCAATTTCGATCGATTTTGATGATTGAATTTAGTTTGTGGAAATGCAGAAGATGGGGCTGTAGCAGTGCCGGTCCAATCATTTTGGATGCCCTATGCATATAAGTAAAAATGTGTCATTCACTACAAGAAAACAGGGAGAATTCCGACGGCCAAAACCGTCAGGAAGCCGTCGGAAATGGCTCTTTTCCGACGGATTCCGACGGGAACAAGCCGTCGTTTCTATCACGTCGGAAAAACAAATGCCGTCGGAAATTCGTCGAGCATTTGCGACGCAATTGCGACGGATTTATTTCGGAGTTCAAATGCAGACGGAATTCCGACGGGTTTCGGTTTTCCGGCGATGACAGACGGAATTCCGACGGTTTCGGTTTTCCGGCCATAACAGACGGAATTCCGACGGTTTCGGTTTTCCGGTGTGAACAGACGAAATTCCGACGGTTTCGTTTTTCCGGCGCGAACAGACGGAATTCCGACGGTTTCGGTTTTCCCCAGCTACCAGACGGAATTCCGACGGTTAACGTAATTTTTTTAAAAAATTTATAATTATTTAATTTAAAAATAAAATATATTAATATTTTTTATAAAAATGAAAAATAAAAACTAATAAAATTAAAATTAAAATTAAAATATAATAAAATTTAAAATTACAAACTAATAAAATTAAAATGTATTTTAAAGTTTTACAATCAAATTTAAAACTCTCCAAATCCTATTCCCGTCTAGGCGTACCGGTACAGAAGAAGTTCTGCATCATCTGTTCCATTGCTTTAAATCGTGCCTCGGCGTCTGCCTTATCTCTCGCTCTCGCTGCCTCGGCCTCCTCCTTATCCTTCTTTCTCGCTTCCTCCATTTCCCTAAGCCGGTCGTGCAGCTCTCGGTTTTCCGCCTCCAACCTGCTAGCACCGCGATATCGAACCGTCGAAACAGACGAGCTACTATCCTCAGGGAGGCCGTAAACACGACCTCTGGTCTAAGGAGTCACCTAAGAAATATTTTTTTTTAAATTTCATAACTTGTATTAAAAGTAATGTTTAAATTTCATTAAAATTGAGTCGGTTACTAACCTCGTAGGTGAACTCGTTGGTCTTCTCGACTGGAACTTCGGTTGGCGCCGGAGTTCCTTCCACGATCGGTTGCGATTGGAGGAACTCCACCTGCCGCCTCTCCACAGCTTCCACGATTTCACGAGCAATCGGGTCTTCAATTTCACCGGTCTTCTTGTTGGTGTGCGAATACTTGATCATATCGAGGTTGAAAGGATAGACACCGGTCTCCTGGAACTGTTACCATATACAATTTCGTTACGGAATTCAAAACTTTTATGAATTATTTAACTACTTACTATTTTCTGAGCAGTTGAAGCCTTGCTCGTTGCACCGAGGTTGTGGGTCGCTTTTCCCTTCCCCTTCCGGGTGCTGTTGCGGTTAGTCGAGTGTTTCTAGGAGTCCTCAACAGTTGCCGCTAATTCCCAATGTCGAAGTAGTCCAGTCCACATCTCAGCTGGTTTATATTTAAAAACCTTTGGCACCTTCCCCTCTTTATACCACCCGTCTTTCCACTCGTTGATCTTCCACGAGAACTTCCTCGCCGCCCTTTTGTCGAATTCCTTTCAGACCCTGGATGTGAGGACTGGGTCCCACGTAAAATCTTGCTGCAAAAAAATACAACATTCCCGCATTAGTAATTAAATTGTGCGTCATATAGGAAATACAATTAAAACAAATAAAATAAAATCTTACCGCAAATTGTCGGAACCAAGTGTCCCGGTCCTCTGGAGGCATGTCGTTGTATGTGGGATACGGTTTAGTGAGCATGGAGTTCATCATTTCGTTGATAGAACCCGTAATATCGTTTCCCGAGAATTGGAACCTATTAAAATATTTATTTAAATATTTATGTAAAATTATTAAATCCACTACATATTCAAATAAGACTTACCAAGTCGTGTTAGGTGGCGTGTCTGGATCTAGACGTGTCAACCTATCACGTCCAGGTTGCGCCACAACCTGGTCGATGGTCAGCGAGGTGGGAGCTGAGTGGGCTGTAGCCGGGGGCTGAGACATGAATGGGGTCTCCAAGTGGGGACTATCCTCGGGGAATTGCGTCTCACTCGTAGTCCGACCTCCCCTACTGGAACTCCCACCTCGTCTAGAGTTATGAAAGTCCCCATATTCCCTACGATTTCCATAATTCTAAGATTTAGATATTTTGGGATTTATGGAATTTGGAATGTATAGGATTTTGTGATTTTGAGATTTTGGAATTTAGTTAATTGGAATTTTAGGATTATGGTTTTTAAGGATATTGGGGATTAGGGTTTTATGGAATTTATGGGTTTTATGTCATTTAAGTAATTAGGGTTTTTTTTGTATATTGTTTATTCAGAAACCGAAGTTTATGGATTTAGGTTTTGTTGGGAAATTGATATGTATAGTTTCAAACTTTTATTAAAAAATTTTCCTAAACTAGTTTTAAAATTTTAAAGGTTTAAATTGTTTTATTAATGTTATTTAAAATTGTAAGGAATTTAATAGATTTTCTAAAAATTTTGTATATATATATAGGATATATAGAAATTTATCATTTTGCATATTAATGATAAATTAATAGGAAAATTGTTAAAGATATACATTTTAAAATTTATAAAATTTAAATTTAGAGGATTTAAAGTTTAAAATTATAAAGATTTAAATTATTTTATTAATGTTATAAAAATTTTAAATTATAAGGATTTAAAATGATTACGTTAAAATATTCTATATAGGATATTTAGAAAATTACAATTTTATATATTAATTATATATTAAATTATAAAAAATCCCTAAAAAACACATAACACAAATGAAAATCTAATTCTTAAAATTAGAAATATTTATAAATTTAGAATTGTTTAAAAATCTCTAAATTAGTAAACTCCTAAAATTATCAAACTTCAAAAATTTTGCAAATTAACTACAAACCTAATTTCATATATTTATAACATCCTCATAAACCCTAAAATGATTATTTACTTCATTTGTTAATTCATAATTCGTTAAAAAATTGTATTAACATTAATTTTAGAAATTTCTTTAAAGAATCTACAAATCCTAAAGAACAATTTCGGATCTATTAATTCTCATGAACAATTTCTTAACATTCTACAAACCTAATTTCTTACCACTCTATTAATCATCACGAACAATTTCGGATCCTCAACAACAATCTTAAATCATGAAGAACAATTTTGGAAAAATTCTATTAATGTATGGAAAACTTACATAGTTTTTGATTTGGCAAAAGATGGAGATGATTCACGACGGAGGAGAAGAATCGGCGTCCAATCGGCGTCCAAACGAGTAGCAACGGCGGAGAATCGGCGGAGGAACGGAGGAGATTTTAAGAATTTTTTTTTTTTTTACAGATCTGAGTTCGGGGAAGACGAAGACTGTTGATTTAAAAGGTGGTCCGAGGGAAATCAGACGGCATTAAAAATTTCCGACGGTAACTCCGACGGTTTTCCCGCTTTGACGAAGATTACGAAGTCTTTTGGCGGCTGGGGAAATTAGGGTTTCCGTCGGTGAACCGTCGGAATGTAAGACAGAATTCTGACGGCATTTCTTTTAAAATATTAACTTGTACATTTTTGTACATATTTTCCCATCAAAATAAATTGTTTCTCTCCAAAATTTTAATAGTTTGAGATTTCAGGAGTTATGGAAAATGGAATTTATAGGAATTTGAGATTTTAAAATTATGTGATTTATAAATTTTGGATTTAGGGATATATATAAGGATAGGGCCAGATTATCTTCTGGTAAAATATCTTTCACGAACTCGGCGACTGCATCAACACATTATTCGGACAAATTGTAATCAGTCTTTATGTTCATCATCCTAGTAGCAGACGATAACGGTGAATGGCCATCCCTACAACCGCTGTATAGTGGTTGCTTTGATGCGTCTAACAAATCGATAAACCTTCGAGATTCTAAATTAGGCTCTTCACCCCTATCACCCTCATACCCACCCGACTGCAAATTCTCTCTAAACGCATCATTAACCATCGCAACCGTACGTACCCCAACATCTACTTCCGGTGTAGGTTCCCCTACGCTATCAGGAAAATAAGGTTCATTGCTACTAGTACTACCATATTCATAATTCCTTTCTCCATGTAAAAACCAAACCTTATATCCCGGCCTAAAACCATATCTATATAAGTGATTCCAAACATTATGAACGGCAACACTAATTCTATTACAACAATTAGAACAAGGACATTTGATATCCGGACCTTTTTTGGCTGCTTCTAGATTACTGGGTAAATTCATGAACTCGCATATTCCTTGAGCGTATTCGTTCCTTAATAAGTCTGAGCCCACAATTTCCCATCGGCCACCGGAGACGATTTGGCAACCACACAATCTTTGCCGACATCGATTACCGTAGGAATTCCGACGGCATATGGCCGTCAGGAAATAGTTCATACACGGCGGTCACTGAAAACTTTGCCGACATCGGAAAATCCGATTTCCGTCGGTAATACGCCGAAATTCCGTCGGGTTTTACCGACGGTATTCTTACGGAATACGGACGGAGTGGGTTGCCGTCGAAATGCCCTCGAAAAAATATGACGGATTGCCGACGGGATCGTTTTGGTCGGCCAACCGTCGGCAAACCGTCGGTTTCATCCGACGGTTTTCCGACGGAAAATAATGTTTCGTCGGAAAACACGCTGTTTTCTTGTAGTGATTTTCGTACGTTTTTCAATACTGTAAAAATAGTAATCTAAATAAAAAACACATTAAAACTCTAGTAAACCGTTTAGAATTTCAAATAGTTAGTAAGAAATAAGAGAAAAACAACAAAATATAATTTATTTTTGAAATATTGTTCTCCTTATATTTTTGCATGCAAAATCATTTATTAAACTCATGTTGTCGAATTTTTCAACCATCTAACTAATAATTGCTTTGTGAACTCTTTGAAAACTATCTAACTAAACAGCTATGACAAATATATGTAGTCGAAATCAGTTTATATCTCACCTTTTGCAGTAAGTTTATCTCATCTCTTGCTCTGTTCAAAAGAATGTTGTTAGTACTATCAAATAAATATCAAAACTTTCATCATATTGCTATATAATTGTATCATAACAAACAAAGAACAAAGGAGATCAAAATTCATACCCAATTCAAATTGTAATTCAACAGGAGAGTAGAATCCTATAATTACTCTGCTGAGTATTTCAAATTTAACTAATAATTTCAAATTAATTTTTTTAAATGAGTATTTAACATGTTTGCTTAGAGAAGGCCATAAACATTAAAAAAAGCATTTGAAAAACAAAATCTTGCAAATATTATTATTGTAGAGAAAGTTATAATTTTTTTTAATTATAGCTATAACAAAAAATTTAACTAAAAATTGCCTTCTAAATTTAGGGCCTTAAGCGGTGACTTCTGGCTTGTACTCTGGGTCAGGCCGGGCCTGGGATGTAGAGAGAACCAGGGGAATATAGCAGAGGAAGAAACAGAGTTGGTGTTAGATGGAGGTTTTGTAGCTCCTCACACTAACTCCTTTGGTCAAACTTTCAGGTATTATTTCTTTGAAATTTATTCAGACCATATATCAAGTCTAGCTTTGTATATTGCAAGATCGAAACTTTAAAATTCGATATTTGCTTGTTTGTAATTAGGGACTAAAGTCCCACATCGGAAGTTGGAAGGAAATCTAAACAATATATCAGGGATATGAGCCAATCCACTCATTGCCAATTGGTTTTGAGTTGAAAGCCCATATTCTGACATGGTATCAGAGCCCACGATCCACACAGTCCAACCGATCCATAATCGATCTGAACCGAAAATGGTCTCATCGATCCATGCCCGAATATTCCGAGATTAATGGCCAAAAGAGCCATCATCTCGAAGGGGCGTATTAGGGACTAAAGTCCCACATCGAAAGTTGAAAGGAAATCTAAACAATATATAAGGGATATGAGCCAATCCACTCATTGCCAATTGGTTTTGAGTTGGAAGCCCATATTCTAATATTTGTCATATAAGGGATTACGATACTGAGAGTGGAGAGGAGAAGAAGTGTGGAGGAGGAATTCTACAGAGCCAATCACATTGGTCAAACCGTTGATTTTACAAGGTATTGTAGTAAAGTTCAATTAACACAACTTGAAACAACCGAATCTGATTTCATTGCGGGTTTCTTGATGCAGTACTTGAAGGAGAATTCAGACTAGAATAACAGATGTACAACTCTAAGTACGGGATATACGCTCAAGTATAAACGTAGAGGCAGTGTATTATCTCTCGCTTATTAGAAAGCAAAATGTATATAATCAGGTTTCGTAATTACCATCTGATAACATGTTTTTAGCCTGGGTTAAGAACTCAAATCCTAAATTACTAATCCGATGTAGAAATAGATTTAGGTTCGTTCAGGGACTGGCAATACACTATAATTCCTTTAAACACAATTCTAGCTAAGCGATTCAAGTGGTTTTAAAGTGTCACTAAAATAAAATAACAAAGCAAAGTAAAATTCGGTTGCAACAAATATGATAAAGGCGTTAGACAAGGGAATTATCTCAGGGAATATATCATCAAGAACCAAGCAATTATTCAGGATATTAATTCAAGCACCAATCTAGAACACAATCACGATTTTATGAGGATCCACTGTCGTGGCATCAACAACTTTATTAATAAATCTAGCACCCTAAACTGTCGTTTGAGACTAAAGAAATTAACAAGCATTAGCGATTAAGATTGATAAGTTCACGATTTGCCTTAACTTCAACTGTCGTTGGCTAAGGATCAAATCGCCCATCTAAGTTTATTCAAGCAATTTACTACACTTTTGATGAGTAAATTAAACCTAAAATCAAAGGCTAGGTGATCAAGCTAGTCTAGGCAATAAGTTCAACATTAGATGAAGATATCAAATATATAAGTATGATCCTATCTATGCCGAGTTCATTGAATCTCTAAATCCCTTCGAAAAACCCTAATCTAACAAAAGTAACTACTCGCACATAGTAGAACGAAGAACACAAAGAGAGATGAAAGTATTCATAGAATTAATTAAAGAGATAAGGTTCAAGAGAAAACTCAATAACAAGTAGATGAACAACTCTCGAAATCCAAAGCAAAGTGCGACGAAGATCTCTCTAGGGTTCTCGGCCAAAACGTGAAAAGCAAGTAAAGGTTTTGGTGATGAATTAAGCGTGTAAAAACTGTGTGTAAAAGAAGCGTGAAAGAGATATGAAGGGGGCGTGTATTTATTCTCCAAGATGTTTCCTTCTTTTAAGGGTTGCGGCGGCTGAGTAAATCCAAGGTGGATCTAGGGTAAATCTTCTAGGTGAATATTTCCATTAAGTGAATATTCCCTTTAATAAATCTTCTGGGAGCAGGTCAGTCAAATCGGGGAGCGGGTGCTCCTTTAGCTCCAGAATCTTCCAAAAGATCGTGTTTTCCTATCTTTTCCACCAAGACTCCTAGCAGACTCCAATTCTTCATTCCAGCCACATTTGAACCTAAAAAGACTCGATACAAAGGAGAAAGACTCGATAAAATCCTATAAAACAATGGTTAGAATACGCCAAAAATGGAGTATATCACCATCTAGTGTAGAAGCAAAGTTTGGTTTTCTTGGCTGATTTTATGGCTATTCTTGTTTGTTGTATTTTCGGGCAAAGTTGAAATGGTGAAACTCACAAGGAGGAGAAAGCTTTTCCAACCTATAATGCCATAACGGACATGCCTTGATGAATAATGCAGAGAGTTGTTTTGTCAATTTTGATTGCTTCTTTCTTTTAAAGGTGTGTATAATCCGGTTCAGCCAAACCGCTCCAGAAATTGTTGGAATAAAGGATCCCAAACATCCAAAAAAAAAATACAAGTGTTATTTGTTGCTAAAGTCAATTATACAACTTGACACTTGAAATTCCTAAACATTGGCTTAGTTGTATTATTATTGTCTTCTGGACTGAATCAGAACTATATGTTGAGGCAATGTATTCTTGATTTCTGATGTTATGTGGTTATTTTCTTTTTAACTTTACCTTTTATTTTTCAATAAAGTTTTTTAAATGGAGAAAATACAAAAAAATGACCCCATAAATTTTGCCAATAGTAAGAATTATCCTAGACATAATTTCGAAGAAGAGGAGCAAAATCGATTATCGAAGGAGGAAAAATCATCATAGCGTTCAATTATTTTCGATCATGTTACGTATTCTCTCGAGTTTTGTTGATTGATTTTGAATTCGTGATGATTTTGTTCGCTTTTGTTTGGGCAGATGATTGTGATTGAACTTGCTGCTTTTGCATGTGTTGGCGCTGGCTTCCTTCTGAGCCTTTCCAGCCACCGTAGCAAATTGTTAGTTTTGATTTCGAAAACTCCTTTTTTTTTTTTTTTAAATCTAAAATAATTTTATTCTTCCTTTCAGTACCTCCGATCGAGCTTCTACATTTAGCTACCCGCGTGAATGGCCTGAAAGAATTGGGTATGTTTTGCTGTGTATGTTTGTTTGTTTGTTTGGTCTATAACAAAAATTCTGCAATTTTGTCTCAAAAATAAGGCGTCACTCCCAGTTGTTGTGGTACATGGAACTGTTGGATCAACCTCAACCGTGGAGAACACCCTTCTTGGTGTTTTTGTCGAGGAAAGGGTAAAATTGTGTATCCTTAATCTTCTTACATTTTTGGGATGACTGAATCATGTTGGTGTTCCTTCAGGCCTCAGCTACGTTCGAGAAGATGCATAAACCTGGTTTTGCTTCATCAATGGAATATCAAAGTATTACGGTTAACCGTAAGCACGTTCCTTGGTATTTGGTAAGAACATATGGTTTTTTCTGTCCTCTTTAAGTAAATTAGCTTAAGCTTCTATTTTCGCATTAGGATGACAGTACTGCTCGAGTATATGTAACAAATTACCAATATGCCAGAGGATTTTACCATTCTTTACAAAAATACATCTTTACAGTACCAGTGAAAAAAATACTTCAAACACTATCTTTCTGATAACATCAACGTACTTGTCATCTATTCCTTATCTTTCTCTGTTTTTCCTCCATCGTCTAATAACAGTGTTGCTTTATTTCCTTTTAGTTTCCTGGTGATAAATGTTGTAAGTGTGTGCAAGTTCTTGAGATTGGTACCTCTCTGACTGTTATTGGTAATGTAAGTCAAAACGCATGTTTCCTGCTTCTTTGTTTGTTTAGTCATCTTTCATGATTTAACTTTACTAGTTTAATGTGACCTCTCTACTCTACTCCAGGCTGTGAGAGACAAAGATGGAGCTCCCATGATCGCATGTCTATCAGGTCTTCAATGGACATATAGATGCTAACTCATTGGCTTCTGATCTGGAGTTAATATCAGTGTAATCTCATGTTCCTTTACTTGGAGTGAGGATTCATATTTCTTTACTGAGAGATTTTTTCTTGTTTCATTTTGCAGGAGATTTGAGAATTTCTCCTTAGTATTAACAACTATGGGTATGGTTTTCCTCGCTGTCAAGTTACTGCAAAAGGATTAAGATATTAAAGATTGGAATGATAAAGCTTATATTACTTGCTTTCAGTTTTGATTTTGGGATTGAGGCTTGGTTACTGATTAATGTTTATGTATACTGGAAACAAATCTGTGCGGCATAAGACTAATACTATTAATCTCTTTATTATTAAAAAAAAATTATATTTTTATCTTCTAAGATGAAATAAGTTTGCGGGTTTGCCTAGAAAGTTCAAAATTAGCAGAAGAACAATTTTGCCATGTTGAGAACCCAAAATTTCTAAGTGTTGAGAACCCGATTTGCTCAGGTTGATCAATTTTTTTGAGTCGGATGATACTCGAAGATTGTGAAAATCGTTTGTCGAAGCTTCCATGTGCATTTCTCTCATCGCTAAAGCCTTTGCGAGAGAACTATGACCATGATCTATATTTAACAACTTATGTTTCGTTAGCATAGCAAAACGATATCAAAAACAATTAACCAAAAGTTAAGCAAACACATCCTATATATTATTTGAAAAGCATTTTGGAAACATTTTGCTTAGGTGTCATCATCACAATTTTTTAAGTTTTTTTATTTTTGATTTATTTTAAACTTTCTATACTAATTGTCACACATTTCTTTCCTAATTAACTAATGTTGATTACTTTTAGTCTCAATGCCAAACACATTGAAATAATCATAAACTTGCCAAAATCGAAATATTTCAAAATCATGTACTTGCCAAATATATATATATATATATATATATATATATTTCGAAAATTCAAGATTAAACTCATAAAACTAATTATGAACAATAAATATATATTCCAAAAGTGTATTAATTAGGAAAAATAAAAGATATTTTCCTTATCTTTTATTTGAAATAGAGGATTAAATACTAATATACCATTATATTAAAGAATAAGAATTCTAAACCATTATATTAAGTTGTAATTAATTTCCAATTTTAATATCTCACAAATAGTTTGTAATATTTTGTATATTAGCTTTTTAAAATATTTTTTGTAGTATATATGGTTTTAATTGATTTTCTTTCTTCAAATATATATTATCTAAGTAAACTAATTTTTTTATAAAATTGGTATATTAGGTTTTTTAAAATATATTTTTGTAGTATATATGTTTTTTAATTGATTTTCGTTTTCAAATATATATTATTTAAGTAAATAATTTTATAAAATTTTTATATTAGGTTTTTAAAATATTTGTTGTATTATATATGTTTTTAATTTGATTTTTCGTTTTTCAAATATATATTGTTTAAGGAAACAGATTTTTTTTTCTTTTTCAGATTTATAATAATTTATTTTATTTCCTTTTTAATTTTAAATGATTATAAGAATTTCATAAAAACCTTTAGTAATTACAAATCAAAGTTATATTTGGAATTTGAAAATACAAAAGCCTAATGGGACATTTTTATGAAAATTAAATCCTAATAAGATATTTTGCCAAATTTAGCAATTTTTCCATTGTTTTTTATGTTGCAATGTCCATCCATAAATCCGACCAAAAAAAAAAAAAAAGTCCATCCATAAACGATGTCGTATTGGAATGTGACTGAGTAATGCTCAGAAAATTAAGAAAGAAATAAAAGTGAAAAAGGTCTTTGGCTTTGTCTCCTTTGAGCTGCGAAAATGGATCGGAACGAAAGAGCGAGAAGAAGCATTGTGGAGTCATTAGGCGAAGAACTGATTGCAATCCTGGCGCCTGTCTCGATCTGTATGTTGACGGTTGTTCTTCTTGTCTGTGTCCTAAACTCCGAACCTTCTTCCTCCTCTTTCTCCTCCATAGCCACCGCCGCTTACTCGGAGGCCGAATCCGATTCCTCCTGGGACAAACTCGTAGGAGCTCTCTTGAACTCTCTCGTTTTCGTGGGTGCAATCACTGTCGCAACATTCGTCCTCCTTCTTCTCTTCTATCTGAGATGCGTCAGATTCCTCAAATTCTACATGGGTTTCTCTGCTTTCATCGTCTTAGGCAACCTAGGCGGAGAAGTCTTGGTCTTGTTGATCGATCGTTTCAGATTCCCCATCGATTCCATCACGTTTCTCCTCCTTCTCTTCAATTTCTCCGTCCTTGGTGTGTTGGCTGTCTTCATGTCCAAATTCTCTATTTTGGTCACTCAGGGTTACTTGGTTTTGATTGGTGTCTTAGTTGCTTACTTCTTCACTCTCTTGCCCGAATGGACCACTTGGGTTCTCCTTGTCGCTTTGGCACTCTACGACGTTGCTGCTGTTCTTTTACCTGTTGGTCCACTACGTCTCCTCGTGGAAATGGCTATCTCCAGAGACGAGGATATCCCGGCCTTGGTCTACGAAGCAAGACCCGTTATCCCAAGTGACTCCGGCGGTTTTGTTCAGAGGAGAGTTTGGAGAGAACCGAGGTCTAGCCAGAATCAAGACGTGATTAGAGCAGAAGCAGAAGAAGAACATGTGGGTTCCAGGGACAGGGAGATATCCGTGCCCTTGATTGATCGTGGAGCTGCGAATTCAGAGACTTTTCTTGAAGGAATTGGGTTGGGATCATCAGGTGCTATCAAGTTAGGGCTTGGGGATTTCATCTTCTATAGTGTTTTGGTTGGAAGAGCTGCAATGTATGATTTGATGACCGTTTACGCCTGTTACTTGGCCATCATAGCCGGTTTGGGGATCACATTGATGCTCTTGTCTGTGTATCAAAAGGCTTTACCGGCTCTTCCTGTTTCCATCATGTTAGGCGTTGTGTTTTACTTTCTGGCGCGGTTATTACTCGAAGTTTTCCTTGTGCAGTGTTCTTCAAACCTTGTCATGTTCTAAGGGGCTCTTTTGAGTTTAGTTTCATTTATTTCGTCAAAATAACTGTGTTGATACGAGGCTATTGTCCCGAAAGACGGATGGTTTTGGATATATATGAAGCATTTGTTATCAATATGACTTTGTGCTGCAGCACATTGAATGAATTATTACCACTGCTTTAACACGATAGCATTTCTTGTGAATTTAGTCATGACTCATGAGTTATACATACCTGCCATGTTGTTTTAAATGCTACATTTGTCATACATCTTAGATCATTGGGAGCAAGAGGAAACATCGTTTGAGTGCGCTCTCACCTCCAGTTGAAGAAAGAGATAGCTTGCGTTTGCAGTGCCCACAATGTGGTAAGTTATTTTTATCTGGATGCTTGCTTCTTATATTTTTTTGCGGTAGAAAAATTCTAATATTTGTCATCGATAGGAAGCAAAGGAACTTTAACACTAGAACCTGTGAAATAAGAACCTGTTCTTGTGCTAAAAAAATTGTTGATGGCAAAGGAACCTTGAGACTAGAATTTGAAACCTATTTTTCACAACAATCTTCTTGCTTTTCTCCTAGTTTATTGGGGATGAATTGATTTAAAAGAAACCAACCTAAAAACTGATTCTAGTCCTAGTAAAGAATGAATGTAGTTGAGAAAAAGGAAAATCTGAAAAAGATGGGGACTAGAGTATCAATCATCGAAAAATGCTGTCATCGATGGGTTTTATGCCAGCTTTCCTGTCTTACAAAAGTTGATTTGGTCTTTTGCGCTAATTGCTCTATTGTCAGTTGCTACTATTGGTGGTTATCGGTGTGAACGCCATGGCGCACATCTGCAATGCCACCTGTGTAGAGGAATGATGCCCTTTAGACCCAATCTTCAAGTGCCGTTACATTGTAAGTGACAGTACATACTTCTTAATTTTGCATTGTTCACATTTTACTTAATCTACTATCTAGCTTTCAAGACTCGTTACAATTGTCTTACAACCCTTGACATTGTAAGTTCATATATACACGCACTTAACTCTAGTTTATTGCAGGCATGGGATGTGATAAGCTGTTTTGTGGTGCTTATTGGAGTTCCGAAAATGTTACACAAGGTGTATCTACTCCAGTCTGCAGTCGAGAAACTTTCAGACCTGTAAGTTGAGCTATGATCTAACCAATAGCGTCCAATGTTTACCCATGTTGATACTACTGTATGTTATATAAGATTAGAATGTTAATAGTTATAAACTCATCTCTTTAAGCTTTGGCTCTCTGTCATGTATCTATTATAACTGGTGTGACTTGGAGAAGGAACCACAGATAGTGGAGCTCAGAAACCAAGTGGGTATTATTCGTATTTGTTAAAGTTATATTTGAGTATATATGAGACTTCTCAGTTCTCACTATTTGTTAAATCATTGTTAACAGTGCAGAATAATCCGTACAACGGAGCTTGCAACTGCTCAAGAGAAGCTCAATGAGATTGAGAACCAAAGAGAAGAGACCCTCAAATTCTACTCTCAAAGCTCTCTTCTTCATAGACTTCAAGGTAAAAACATTAGTTTGTTTTCACTCAGTATCCTTCATGTATAACAAAACTACGCACATCGGTTTTTATAAACCCAATCCTGGTCTTGTTCATTTGAAGATGCTATGAACAAAGGTCGACGAAGAATCTGAGGAGCTGCAACAGAAGTTTATGGAGAAGGAAATTGATACAGCTGCGTTTGTACAGAAATACAAGAAGCTAAGAAGCATGTACCATCAACGGGCTTTGATTCATCTTTCTGCTAAAACTTCATCCATCGGTTGAAACAAACGACGACGCTCTTTGGTTTTTTCCTTGATTCCATGTGTAAAATCAAGTTTGAAATGGTTCAGTGTTGAGATCTATCTGAAAATCAAGTATTATGGGGGTTGCAGAATCATGTTGTGATCTCTAAATCTGAATGTGCTTTCTGATTTTGAATCTTTCTTTATTTTTATTTTTTTGTTATTGAACACTCCTCATTTGTGTTGTGTGAAACATAGATATGTGTTATCAAACTTATAAGAGCCTTACAATACAACTTAACATTTCTTTGCACAGTAGATTAATACATCTAATATGTTTGATTACAAGGTAATCTCTGATGATAAATAGTTACATCACCAAAAAGTGAGGATGACTTGGATTAGAGAGAAAGAGAGAGTAAATATTATTATTTAGAAATAAACAGAAACCGAAATAAACCGAAACCAATTATAAATTTAGAAATAGGATTGAACCGGTCTTCTAAAGTCGTCCGTACGTTCTCTGATTTCCCTCACAAATTCTCAGTGGATGATGATCATTTTCCTCTAATTCCTTATTCTACATCTACTAATCTCTCTTCTCTCCTGTGTAACCCCTCTGAACAATCTTCTTCTGCCTTCCACATCATAACACAATGTTCGAAAGTTGATAAATATTTTTGAAGCGGGAAACAAAAACGAATAATAACAAATGCTTCAATAGATAAGGTAAAGTTCATTAAACTTGATTTGACGCTTTGTTTGGACACTTTTCTCTCCTAAGACTTCAAACTTTCTTACATTTTTGCTCTGCCTCTCAGCATTAGTGAACAGATTCTTTTTGGTTTCTCAGTTTTCGGAACTCGCATCATTTCTTTAGATCTAAATATACATTGCTTTATCATAAGTTTTTCTTTTAGGATTTTAGCAGGCGATTGATGGGTTTCTTCTAAAAGGAAGAGAAGACATTAGACTATAATATTTCTTTACGTGATCAATTCTCTCACAAACTCTCGAAATCCATGAAACGATTTCCGATGAGGAGTTGGCACCGATAGTGGCAAAATGAATGCGAACAAAAGTGATGAAGAGTGTTTTTAAGGAACGCAATATCATTTTTCTGTTCTTATAAATCTAAATGAGCAATCACAATGATTCACTTGAAAGTTTGTGTCTTTTTGGTGAAAGGGGTTCATGAATCATAAGAGCATGATTATATGGGGAATTTAGTGAAGTGCTTAGGGAAAAAAAAATAATTTTTAAACAAAAAGTGGGTTGAATAGAAGAAGCACCGGTGCTTCTTTTAGCATCTGAAGCACCGGTGTTTAGGTTTTTTTTTTTTTTTAAACTTATCAATTTTAAAAAATTTTACTCTAAAAAAAAGCATATTATCCATCCTTAATTTCTTATCAATTTTTAAAAAAATTCTTATCAATTTGAATTTTTTTTTTTTTTTTAAGAACTCATCTTTAGCAACTACCAATAATCAACCAAAAACAATTGGGGTTCTAATTTTTAATCCAACACAATTTATCATTATAAAATTACTTAACACCCCACATATAACATCTATCAATAATCATGCTCTAACGATTCATTTGTTTAGCAACTATTCGGCACCATCTCTAAGATGAATAAAAACAAATTCTGTCCTGAACGTTCAATATATTGACAAAATAATAATAAACCGTTATATTCAAATATCATAGAAGATTTTGATTGGAAGGCTTGCGTATGGAGAGTTAAAACCGCACCTAAACTCAAAAATTTTCTATGGAAGATTATGAGTAAAGCTCTAGCCGTGGGACAAAATCTAGCTATTAGAGGGATCGTTCATGGAAGATTAAGAGTAAAGATGCAAGCACTGTGGATCTTTGGAGGATGAGCTCCACATTCTTTTGTACTGCCCTCTTGCGGCAAAGGTTTGGGAGATTGCTCCTGTTCTTAATGCGTTGGATCCGACGGAAACAATGAACATGAATCAATTCTTTACCAAAGGCCAGAGTCAAGTTAATCTTCCACCAGTGGGCCTCACCGATACTCCTCTGTTTCCGTGGCTTGTTTGGAACATGTGGAAAACGAGAAATCAACTCATTTTTGAGAATCGCCATACCACACCGAGAAAGATAGTGGTAAGATCAGTACGGGAAGCTAGGGACTGGCAGGAGGCTCAAGTGAGATGTACCACTCCATATCGGGCAGTAGCAAGGGCCCCAGCTCAAGCTCTGTATGATCAAGCACCCCTCTGTTTCACGGATGCTTCTTGGAAGACAACATCTTCAGATTGCGGGTTAGGTTGGTACATAAAAGATCACACCTTGAGAATATTAGCCCAAGACTCGGTAACTAGACCGAATGTAGCCTCGGTGTTGATTGCCGAAGCGCTAGCTCTAAAAGCCGCCTTAATTGCAGCTAAAAATATGGGTTTTAGAGAACTTAATTGTTTCTCGGATTCCCTCTCGCTAATCACGCTCATTAACTCGAACGCGGTGACTAACGAGACGAAATCTCTTCTTCATGACATTGGATGTCTTAGGAAAGATTTTAATTCTATCTTATTCGCTTTTATTCCATGCTTGGAAAATGTTTTAGCCGATGCTTTGGCTAAACTTGGTCGAGTTGCGTTGTAGCCACTCTCCTATATGGAGCTTTCGTAATGAAATCGGTTTGTCAAAAAAAAAAAAAACCCGTTAGATTATTATGTTTTTCCTACAAAAAAAAAGTGACGTCAGCAAAACCCAAAAGTCGGTTTGCTATATATATAGATATGACCTGGAATAAAAACAAGAAGAAGCGTTTGTTTTGAATTTGATATGTAAACGAGCTTTGTATGTATCATCTCAATATATTGTTTCGTACGGAAGGGGTTAATTTTGTATCTTTTCATTAATTGCTACTTGCATACATGACTTGTAATAGTTTCATGATGGCGGTGAAAATTTCAACTATGTATGAGAGAGGCCTCGTACCAATCACACTTCGTCTTGTCTAGTTGACTTGTTTTCAAAGATTAGTCTAGATTCTCTAACTGATGTATATTGATGCAAGATTCGCATTCGAATTTTCGTTAATGAGTTTAGGAACTTTGAAATTACAAGAAAAAACGAATTAGATTTGTATTTGTGAGTTGAATAAATGAATTCAAAAAGATATTAGAAAAATTCAAAGTTGATGGTCTCTTATATCTCTTTTTGGAGAATTTTTTGAGAAGAAGAAAAATTCGTTTTTAACTTGGTGAGGATAATGATTCATTCAAAGAATTTTGTTAAGCATATACTTTTGATGGATTTTATCAAAGAAAATCGACCAATATTATTAATGAAATCTCAAAAAATCAATTGAAAGAAGATCCTAGTACCGAACCTAGTCCGGTTTTCAGTTACAATTTAGCAGCAATAATTCTCTACCAAACTTGGGATTCGGTTGAAGTTTTGCTTTTTTGTTTGTTTGTTACACCATCTACCATCGAAACAAGACTTGTACCACGGTAACTTATTAATCTTGTTTTCTTTTTTGGTCATATAAGTCACAAAGACTTTGGAAGACTGCTTACAAGTTAAAACCAGAGATATAAGTTACAAGTCACAAAGGATTAAGATATAAGCTTAGTTTCTTGCATCTTTCATTCGGGAGGCATTACGCGCACTGCGACTATTGCCATACCAATAGCAATTAAGAACCAGGAGAAGCCCTCATAACACCTGCAAAATTAAACAAACTCTAAGAAAACAAATATCACCGATTTTGAATTCAGATCAGAAACATCATGTTTCTTACTCTGAATATGATTTTGATTTAGATTTCAGATGAGAAACCAATTCATCAACGATTATATGTCCATTAAAGACCTCATAGGCACGTCCGATCATGGGAGCCCCGTCTTTGTCTTTCTCAGCCAAGTAGAGTATACAGTAGAAAGATGTAAGAAAGTTAACAAGATGAAACAAACAAGGAAAAATGGACTTACCCTACCAACAACAGTCAAAGGCGTACCAATCTCAAGAACATGCTCACAACAAGCAGGCGGAAAAAACTAAAGAAAAAAACACACCAACACTATGGTTTTGGTTGGTTTTTAGTCGGGAAACTGAATGAAAGAAAAATGGAAGGTAACAAGTACCTGGACGTCTTTCATAGGAAAAAAACCTTTGAAAATGTTCAATCACTGGTTCACTGAAGAAGTAGTCTTTGAGAGTAGCATAAAATCCTTTGGTATATTGGATTTCCCTTACACTAACCCGAGCAGTCCCGTCATCCTAGTGTGAAAAATAGAAGCAGCTATAATTTGCGCCAAGTTTATGGAATGACATATATATCTTCTTACCAGATGCCAAGGAACATCCTTACGGTTCAACATAACCTTTCTTCTATATTCCTTTATTAAATCATTATCATCATCCTTGCTCTCAAAACAAATTGTGACCTGAAGCAACACCAAAGATAAAGAAACGTTTCCTCAACACCCAAACCAAAGCGGCACTATCAAGAAATCTTACAGTTTCCTCAATAAAAACACCCAAACCGCCACTACGGTTGTTCTCTACGGTAGAGGCTGATCCAACGGCCCCCCATACCACAACAGTGGGGTTTAATGGCTTCTTGGCAAGAAAATCTCCTGCAAAATTTGGATTTGAATATCAAAGAAAAAGCAAAAATAATCAACCCTAAAACCTACCCAACTCTTCCAGCTCGTTTATGCAAGTAGCTCCGTGTAGATTCTCAGCTTTCCAGTACAAAAGAAGAAAAAGAAATGGGAATCAATCAATCAATCATGTGTGTGTTTCAAAAGAAATCGCTGACTAACAAGTTCTTGTTGCGGCTGGAAATGCTCAGAAGGACGCCAACGCCTATACATGCAAAAGCAGCAACTTCAATCATCTGCAAAAACAAAATCAGGAGAATTGGGTTTTAGGGTTTCAATAACAAAATCATCAAGGGAACACGAATCAACAAACTCGAGAATACGTAACATGATGGAAGATGATTACCTCTATGCTAGGTTCTGCTCTTCTTCTTCCACAATTGATTTTGCTCTTCTTCTTCGATTTGTCACGCCTCCAAATTATTATGTCTAGGATGATGATTATTACTGGCAAAATTTACGGGGTCATTTTTTTTTTTCACGAAAAAAGAAAAGGTAAAAAAACCCAACAATAGGCAAAGGTAATAAAACCCGCATACTTTACATGGTCAATGTGTTGAGCAAGATATTCAAGACCCAAATCAACCTTCCAAGTAACATTCCATACATAATCTTTGACTCCTTTCTAGTTTTTTGTGCTGCTTTTTTGCTTCAACATATACTCACCACTAGTTTCCAAACTTTCTTTTGTTTGCCAAGACATGGACAGTCATTCTCCATGTGTTTCGTGCATTCATGTAAGACGGGGTTTGTGCTAATATGGATTGCAGCTTTGCTATCACAATAAACACGCATTGGTTGCTCGTGTGACACACCAAGACATACGAGAATCTTTTTTATCCAGAGCAATTCAGCACGTAGAAAAGACATAACGCGGTACTCTGCTTCCGCCGAAGACTTGCTAATTGTGTTTTGCTTCTTGGTTTTCCAAGAGATTGGTGATTGACCAAGTTGATTAAAATAACCAGTTACAGAACGATGAGTAAGCGGACAGCTGGCCCGATTTGAATCACACCAACAAAGCCGGCCCTGAGGTGACTCAAGTGAAGCATTTTGCGTTAGGCATCAAATTGTATAATAATTGTAGGACATCAATTTTCAAAAGTTTTTTTGTAGTTTAGTATTAGAATAGGGACGAGTTCGAGTCCCGGGACGTAGTAAATATGTAGAAATTTTTGTGTATTTATAATGGGGCATCAAAATTTGTTTTGGCTTTAGGCAGCCCATCGCCTAGGGCCGGGCTGACACCAACCTGAAATCTGAAAATTTGACCAGTGATGACCATGACGATCAAAATAACTAATGTGATTGGAAGATGATCTTGAGCTATGATCTTTATGATTCAGCATGGACGAAAGTCTAAACGAGTTACCGGATTCTTAGACACCATCTGGAAAATGGTGGTATGAAGATACGTTATATCATTCGTTTGGTCATCAAAATCCGATAACGTGAGGTGCACGTCAAGTATCTCTAACTCTCTTTTTTTCTTTTGATGACAGAAGCATCAATGCCTCATTTTGTATATTTAAGCCGCAAATATATAGAGGAATAAGCAAAATAGTATATTCTAAAAATCCATCACATGGGTTTCTCTTTTGCCTAATGTAGTTCTAGTGCTTTTCCCTTTGATCATGTAAATTATGATGAAAACCAGCAAAAACATCAAAAAGAAAAGAAAAAAAAACTTAATAGTACCAAAAAAGTTTACAACTTAATTTGATAAACCCATTAACAAGTTTTTTCAATATAATCATCATCTCACTTTAGTTTGATCTTAAGAAGATCATATTTAATTTAGCCCGAGCAAGGCTTTGTATAATTGTTTTTTTTCTTATATTTGGTTTAATTTTACATGATTGTAAGGCATAAATTTTTTTATCAAAAGATTTGAATGGTTGCAAATTGCAAGTATGATAGAAGAGTCACCTAATATGTTGGTCCATTAAATCGTTCTATTTTGAGACGAAAATGTAAATCTTTCATATATATATAACGGTTTAGATCTTCATTAACTTTAATTAATGATGAATAACAGAGATCTCCCATCAACCATACAAAAGCCAAAATCATCTTACTGTATTAGTAGTACTTAAAACAAATTAGTTCTAGTGTTTAAAATAAGGGAATTTTACCAAAATTACCATAAATTTCTCAATTTATTCCCAAAATTATCATAAATCAAAATATTTTCCCAATTTTATATCACAACAAATTTTAAAAGCCAATTTTACCCTTGTTACAACTTATGGTAACTAATGTCCACGCTGAATCCGATTTTGTCTACCGTCGCCACCATCATTTTTTAACACAGTCTCCGTCGTTGTTTCTGTTCCGTCCATAGTTTCCGTCACCGTTTATGTTTTTGTCCACGCCAAGTCCAATATTGTCCACTATCGCCGTCATCATAAATCCATTTTCGTTTACCGTCTCTGTCACCGATTCAGTTTTTGTCTACCGTCGTCTTGTCCTTCTCCTTCCTCCACATCTCTGTTACCATCATCATTGTCCACCGTCGACGTCGTTCACCGTCTTCGTTACCGACTTCTCCATCTCCGGGGAGAGAGAGAAATGAAAAGATGTGTGAGAGAGATTGATGAAGAAATGAAAAAGATGAGGATGAGAGAGATTGATGAAAGAAAAAAGAAAGAAGATGAGGATAATTTAGTAATTTTAAATGGTGTTGTGGTATGAAATTAAGGATAAATTGTGTGTTAGACCATCACCATTGGAGACATTTTACCAATGTCTCACAATATAAAAATATTAAAAACACATTCTCTCTTCTTTTTACTCAACTTTATACCTTCTTTTTCATTTTTTTACTCAACTTTATACCTTCTCTTTCATCCTTTTACTCAATTTTTATTAATTTTATATTTAAACACACCCCAATTATCTCTCTCTTATGTTTTCCCCAAGACACAATCTCTCCAACTAAACCCATTATCTCCTCTCTTTATTCAACTTTTATTAATTTTATATTTCAATACACCACACTATTTCAACAAAAAACACTCTTTTTCTTCCTTTTACTCAAATTTTAATAATTTTATATTATGAGACACGTCCACATTGTCTCCAATGTACATGTTCTTATGGTAATTTTGGGAAGGAATTGAAAAATTAAGGCAATTAGAGTAATTTACTCTTAAAATAATTTGCAATAAAAATAATAAATTAATCCCGTTAAAAAAAGGGTACTTGTAATGTTTAAGAAGCTGCCTTAACAGAAACACAAATATTTGACCCAAAACAAAGGGAAAATAGGAAACGACTTAAATTATGTCTGGAGTCTTGAAAGAAAAAAATAGAAATAATACTAGTAGTAGTAGTATATAAATAATAAAAGGGTATGTCGACAAAAAAAAAAAAAAAAGGGTATACATGTTGTATTAAAAAATTAATGCTTCCCCAGCCCCCAAATTGTCTTTTGTCTCCTTTCCTTTTCATTTTTAGGGTTTTTTAGAGCTCTGCTCAATTTCTCAATAAATTCCTCTGAAATATCATAGATTTTCCTTTCTCGAGTACCGAATCCAAGTACCCAATTTTCCCTGAAAGAGAAAACCGATCTTGGCTTTTTGTTTTGGGTATTTTCTTCTTCCGACGGATTCGATTCGCCGGCATACCCATCACCACCGGCGTTTGTTTCATTCTCCGGCGTGGATCTTTTGTGTGAAGTATTGGGTTGAAAGCAAATGGAGGGAATTCAGAATCCTCGCACTGTGGAAGAGGTGTTTAGCGACTTTAGGGGTCGAAGAGCTGGTCTCATCAAGGCTCTCTCTACAGGTCACCTTGATCTCTTTAGTCATACAAATGTTTCTTCAATTGGGTTTCCTGAGAAAAACCAACAATCTCGGCTTCTCTTCATGTTCTTGGTTTTTCTTCTTAGATTTGACGTCTACTCATTTTTTGTTCTTGTATGTGTTTTCTTTTTGCAGATGTACACAAGTTTTACAATCAGTGTGACCCTGGTGAGTTATTTCGTCACCTTGTATAACTTTGTAGCGCGTTGGAGCGTTAATCATTGAAGTAGAAGTTGAGATTGTATTGTTTTCAGTGCAAGAATCGCTTCTTGGACTGAACTAGGGATAGAATTTGTGATGGGAAATGCATTATTTTGCTTGATCTTTCGTTACTATTTTGGATTACTGATTAGATTTGGAGACTTTTTAGTATTTGTAGCTAAGATGAAGTTAGACTTCTCTGTGTGTTTTCTCTTCTTAGGGTAATTCTGTCTTTTACTTATATATGCAGAGAAGGAAAACTTGAGTCTTTATGGACTTCCAAATGAGACATGGGAGGTTAATCTCCCTGTCGAGGAGGTCCCTCCTGAGCTTCCTGAGCCAGCGTTAGGCATCAATTTCGCAAGAGACGGAATGCAAGAAAAAGACTGGATCTCTTTGGTTGCCGTTCACAGTGATTCTTGGCTTATCTCTGTTGCATTTTACTTTGGAGCACGTTTCGGATTCGGGAAGAATGAAAGGTAAGATTCCTTCTCTCCTCAGTGTTCTACGTTACATTCGATTGTACACTACTGGTTAAGCTACAGTGACCATTATGGTAGTTGCAATGTTCTAGCATCGTAATTGTTGTTCGTGCTGATACTAGCAATGTCTGATATTGTACATTATTAATCATCCTCAGGAAGAGGCTCTTCCAGATGATAAATGACCTCCCAACCATTTTCGAGGTTGTAACCGATAATCCAAAGCAATCCAAGGATCTATCTGCTAATCATATCGCTAGCAAAAGCAAATCTAGCGGTGGCAAGGTAAAAGCTTCTTTTTTTCTTCTCCATCTTTTGGTCTCTGTATATATCTTTGATGGGTTCTTATCTCTGTTTACTCCTTTGTGATTTCTCGTGCAGCCTCGTCACTCCGAATCTCACACTAAGGCTTCGAAGATGTCTCCACCACCAAGAGAAGACGACGACAGCGGAGATGATGAGGAAGATGACGAACAAGGTGCGGTTTGTGGCGCGTGTGGAGACAACTATGGAGGAGATGAGTTCTGGATATGTTGCGATGCTTGCGAGAAATGGTTCCATGGAAAATGCGTGAAGATCACACCCGCAAAGGCTGAGCACATCAAACATTACAAATGCCCCAGTTGCAGTACCAACAAGAAACTCAAAGCTTGAAAGGTGATAACTTTAGGGACTGTGAAAAAGATGAGAAAGTTTTCACTATTCACAGTTGAACAGAAGACAGATCAAGTGTTTAGATGGGAGAAGAAGAAGGATTTTTATTGTGTAGTTCGTAATGGGATTGAGACATCTTACAGTTAGTAATGTCTCTCTTTTTTTCTTTTTCTTTTTGTTGATTTTGCTGTTAAATTGTCTAAAATGCTTTGTCTAATTTGCCTTATGTTTCTGAGAAAATTCTGGTTTTAAGCACTCTTGGTCTATGTAAACTAGTTCTTAAGGTCTCTGTGTTTCAGTAATGTTACAAACATTTGAGTTACTGCAGCTTTAAGATGGCTCAGCCTCAGGAGTCTGAGCCATGGAAATTTTCATCAATAGATACATAGGAAGGAGCCGGTATAAGGCGAAGGCCGCACAGATAAACAATAGAGGTTTTGGCGAAGTTACAGCCATAGCGAGATGCTCCAATCCAAAAGAACTATGTCGTAAACAAGATTTGCGTCTCCTTTTACCGCTATGAGATGGAAAGGCGTGATGATGCCTTCTCTCCCTTTAGATCAAGCAAGGCTGGGATCAGACCAGATTAGCCATCTTATTAACTCTCTTTGATCTTTTTCCACAGCAAGATGCAATGGACTGTATATAGAAAGAAAATTAAGTACAATATGGAACATTATTACAATAAAAAGTCACAAGGGACATGGCATATATGTCTTCTAGTGTAGTAAGGTGACAAATGTTGTATCAAACCTTCCAAAACCAGCTAAATCCTGAATCAGGTGCTACTGTCTGATGTTTCCGCCATTGGCTCACAAAAACTTCCATCAAAACATAGAAAGGAAAAAGCAGGTACAAGGCAAAGCACGCGGAGAGAAACAGTAAAGGTTGTGGTGAGATTACAGCCATTTGAGAGCCGGGTTTAAGCCAGCAACAATAAGCAAACAGATCAGAGAGCGTGTTTATTTGAATTCAAATTGATACAAATAAAATAAAAAAATTGTTTTAGATCTGTCCTCTAAACATAAAGACCAACTTCATCTTCCATCACCATCAATCTCTCTATGTGAAAAATAAATTCCAGTTTTAGAAGATTTTTCTCTGCAAATGAGCAAATTGGTTTTTGATTTCGGGTTGTTGACCTTATAATGTAAATACTCACAAGAAATATGATATTCAACATATTTTGACATGGTAACTAAAGAAATGTGTTTTTATTTCCAAAAATAAGTTGTACAACTGAAAAATTATTTTTCATAGTATGGTAAAACTAAATATTAGCTAAATCACCAAAAGTACAACTATTAAGAAAACTGGTACAACTAAAAAAACTGGGTAAAACTAAGAGTTAAATGACGGCGCATATGTCCAAATAACGGCGCACGTGCGCCGTCATTTAACTCTTAGTTTTACCCAGTTTTTAGTTGTACCAGTTTTCTTAATAGTTGTACTTTTGGTGATTTAGCTTATATTTAGTTTTACCATACTATAAAAAATAATTTTTCAGTTTTACAACTTATTTTTGGAAATAAAAACACATTTCTTTAGTTACCATGTCAAAATATGTTGAATATCACATTTCCTGTCAGTATTTGCATCATAAGGTCACCAACACTATCAAACTAAACTTAAAGTGTAATGTGATCCATGGAAGATTGTGAAAATTTGAGAATTCTTTTAATTTACTTATACTTGGGACTAAATTTAATTATTTGGGAAGATTATAATTGTTTTTAAGTTTGAAACTAAATTTAATTATTTGTCTTTTTATTTTTATTTACATTACTTAATTTTTTAGATAAATAACATATATTTTTTAAAAATACTTTTCGGCGACTAAACCTCGTTTTCCGGCGAGTCGAAACCCCGTTTTCCGGTGAGTCGAAACCCCGTTTTCCGGCGAGTCGAAACCTCGTTTTCCGGCGATGAAACCTCGTTTTCCGGCGAGAGCTCGACCGTCGGCGATTTTGAGGAGAAAGCCTCGATCGGATATTTTTTTTTATTTTTTTGTTTTAAATGTTTTAAACTGCATTTTGTAGTTTAAAAAAAAATGAGACAAT
The DNA here is from genome assembly GCA_963576765.1 of Draba incana. Classification (NCBI taxonomy): domain Eukaryota; kingdom Viridiplantae; phylum Streptophyta; class Magnoliopsida; order Brassicales; family Brassicaceae; genus Draba; species Draba incana. The sequence goes on from OY755208.1 coordinate 25,434,141, forward strand.
GGTATTTTTGTCCGATCACATATAATTCATTAAAAGTGGGCATGGAGATTAGAAAGGGGTATTGGAGATTTCTCTTGACCCAAAGTGTCCTTTTGAGCACATGGCTCTGATCCAGCTCATTTTTGTGCAGTCCTTCTTAGTTAGTCCTAGATCAGGGAAACACTTCTGCATCACCTGTTACAAAAACATGATTGAAATTGTGAAATTGAAAACTTCATTACTTGAATCATAAGTTCTAGAACCAAAAAGTTAAAAATAATTATGACCTAGGTCTTTGCTTTCGAAAATTCTAATTTCCACCACAAAAGTTCTAGAAATTTCGAATTTTCAAACCCAAATCGTACCTGCAAGAGCCGATTAGAGTCGCCGAGAAACTGGTGTACGATTCAAGCCTACGATCTTTGAACTCAAATCAATCCGAATCGAATCCTAAAACTAAAACGGAATGAAAACGACACAAGAGAATCGGACTATGGAGCTTAGAGCCGGCTCCGATAATCCGCCGGTGAATTACTTCACCGGAAACCCACTATCACGACTTAAACTCGCCGGAGAATCTTGTTACAATCTCTCACTCTCTCTTCCTCACCGTTACAACAACTTTGCAACATTAAAGAGAAAAGGAAAAACTTATCCGATCAATGAACAAACCGAAACCTTTATACTTCAACTCTCACACGTGCACCTCACATGCGTGTTCTTGTGGGGTGAGTGAAACCCTCTGTATCTCACAGAGTCTTCACCACACTTAGCCAAAATCACCAAAAACCTTAACTTGGCTTCTTGGATCATGCTTATATCTTCAAATCTCCACCTTAAGCATGATCCGATTCTTTCCAGAATCATGTCCACGGCACTTGGACATATACATGCATACAACAACCAGTACACAGCCTTCCAAACTTAATAATTGACATGAACTCATAAACTTGAACTCAGGAAATAACTTAAGCTTTCCATTAGCTTTAGTTCTTTGTAACCCGAAGCATTTTCAATGCATCTTGAAACTTAGCAACTGGCAATCCCTTTGTGAATATATCAGCAGGATTATAAGCTGTAGGAATCTTTGTAACCTTGATAGTACCCTTGTTAATATGATCCCTTCCATGATGATACTTAGTATCCATATGTTTTGTTCTCTCATGGTGAACAACATTCTTTGACAATGCTATCGCACTCTGAGAGTCACATAACAACTCAACTGATTCTTGACCGAATCCAAGCTCCTCTGCAAAACCTTTCAACCACAAAGCCTCTCTGATTGCCTCAGACAATGAAATATACTCAGCCTCTGTGCTTGATAAAGCCACAACTTTTTGAAGTTGTGATCTCCAACTGATTGTGTTTCCTCCAGCTGTAAACACTATGTCATTTGTTGATCTTCTTCCATCTAAGTCTCCTCCATAATCTGAATCACAGTAGCCCTTGATGATGAAATCACCTTTCTTCTTAAACCTCAAACAAACCTGAACTAATCCCTTGATATACCTCAAAACCCACTTGACTGCTGACTAATGTTCTTGAATAGGCTTGCTCATAAACCTACTGATGACTCCCACTGGATATGCAAGATCTGGCCTGGTGCCAACCATTGCATACATGATGCTTCCGGCTGTACTCTGATATGGAATCTTTTCCATAGCATCTACTTGTGCTTCTAACTGTTCCTCTGTAGCTGCTTTCAACTGGAAATGAACTCCCATTGGAGTTCCTACTGACTTAGCTTGATCCATTCCAAAATTACTCAAAACCTTCATCAGATAACTCTCTTGAGATATACTCAAACTTCCAGCAACTTTATCTCTACAGATTTCCATTCCCAATATCTTCTTAGCATCTCCTAAATCTTTTATCTCAAACTCAGAGCTTAGAAGAGCTTTTAATCTCTTAATCTCTTCTTTATCAACTGATGCAACTAGGATATCATCAACATATAACAACAAGTATATGTGATTACCAGACTTTAGCTCCTTAAAGTAAACACAGTAGTCTCTCTCACTTCTACTGTATCTATTACTAACCATGAACTCATCAAACCTCTTATTCCATTGTCTAGGTGCTTGCTTAAGACCATAGAGAGACTTCTTCAGCAAACATACTCTATCAGGGTATTTCTTATCTACAAATCCTTCAGGCTGTTCCATTAGAATATACTCATCTAAATTCCCATGTAGAAATGTTGTCTTAACATCTAACTGCTGCAATTCCATGTTGAAATGAACTACAGCTGAAAGAATATACCTGATAGAGACGTGTTTGACCACAGGAGCAAAGATCTCCTGATAGTCTATCCCTTCCTTTTGGGAATATCCCTTGGCAACTAATCTGGCCTTGAACCTTGGATCTTCTACTCCAGCAATTCCAGCCTTTCTTTTGAACACCCATTTGCAACCTATTGCCTTTTGCCCTGATGGCCTATCAATGAGAATCCAGGTTCCATTCTTCCACAATGAAACCATTTCCTCTTCACTTGCTTCTGACCACTTATCACTGTCTGGATCTTCCATTGCCTCTTGATAACTCTGAGGCTCAGAACTCCCTGCATCTTCAGCTATATAACAGTAAAACTCAGCAAAGTCACTGTCATCAAACATCTCATAATCATCAAATCTTGCAGGAGCTCTAGTACTCCTTTTAGGCCTATTTCCTTCTGCATTTCCTTCTTGATGTCCTGTATCTTGAGATTCTGATTGACCTTGAACTGTTGTAGTACTCTGATCTTCTTCTGTATTTACTCCACCTTCAAGAGTTTCCTCTGATTCTACCTGTATGCCTGCAAGATCATAGCAAGTAGATACATCAGTAATAAAAGTATTAGAGTTGGAGATGATACCTGATTCTCCAAGCTCTCCTTTGATGTCTTTGTACATCTGCTCCTCTCTGAACACGACATTCCGACTAATCACCATTGTCTTCTCTTCAAGTAACCACACCTTGAAACCTTTTACTCCTTCAGGATAACCAGTAAAGACTCCTTTCTTTGCTCTTCGATTAAGTTTTCCTTCACTTGCATGTACATATGCAATGCAACCAAATTTCCTCAAATTTTCCAGAGAAGGCATGACAGAACTCCATAACTCCTCAGGAACAGCAAAATCCAAGACTGATGATGGAGTTCTATTCAATAAGTACACTTCAGTAGCTGTAGCTTCGGCCTAAAACTTTTTATCTAAACCACTTTCACTGAGCATGCTTCTAACCTTGTTCATTATAGTTCTATTTAGCCTTTCTGCTATACCATTTTGCTGAGGCGTATATGTGCATGTCCTATGCCTTACTATACCCTCATCCTTGCAAAATCTATCAAACTCCAGATTACAAAACTCTAAACCGTTATCAGTTCTCAACTTTTTAACCTTCTTATCAGACTGAGTTTCTACCAACTTTTTCCAGTCTACAAAACTCCTAAATGCTTCATTTTTATACTTCAAGAAGTAAACCCATACCTTCCTTGTATAGTCATCAGTAAACGAGATGTAATACTGATGATTGTTGAGACTGGGAGGAACATTTGGTGATCCCCACAAATCTGAGTGAACATAAGCCAATTTCTCTTTGGTTACATGCTGAGCTGAACCGAAACTAACTTTGTGTGTCTTTCCTTTAACACAATCTTCACAGAAACTGAGATCTGACACCTTGCTTCCCTTGAAACAACCTTTCTTAGATAGTACATCTAAACTTTTCTGTCCTATGTGTCCCATTCTGCTGTGCTATAGCTTTGTATCATCTTTAATTATCTTAGTCTCCTCAGTCATAGATACTTCTCCATCTTGAGATTTGGCAACTTTTGCTTTGCCCTGAAGAATGTATAATGACTCTCTCTTGAGACCTTTCATGATTACCATACTGCCTTTAACAACTTTCAAGATTCCATTTCCTCCTTTGAATTCACATCCCTTAGTATCCAAAGAACCCAATGAAATCAGATTTCTATCTATACTTGGCATGTATCTCACATCATGCAGAACAAATGTAGTTCCATCATTATTCTCAAATCTTACTGAGCAAATTCCTTTAACTTCAGATATTGAACTGTTAGCCATTCTGACTTTTCCATGAGTCAAATTCCTCAAGCTAATAAAGCATTCCTTTCTAGAAGTCATGTGAAAAGAACACGCAGTATCCAATACCCATTCTTCTTGATTGATTTCAGCCATTCCCAGATTAACCTCTGCAGCAATTAAACCAACCAAATCTTTAGCATCATCTCTGATTTCTTTAGCCATTGTAGCTTCTCCTCTGTCTTGAGACTAATCCCTGCTCTTATTCCTATCTAGCAACTTGTAGTACTGTCTCTTGAAGTGACCTTCCTTGCCACAAATCCAACATACTTTCTTGCCATCCTTAGACTTAGATCTTGACCTCTGCTTTCCTTTACCAAACTGAGAACCACCTCTTGATTCTGACCTACCTCTGACAAAGTATCCTTCTCCATCATTCCTGGACTTACCAAATTCCTTGAACTCGGTTTCTTTAGACTTAGCAGCACTAGCAATTTCCTCAAGCTTAATAGTATCTCTACCATATTTCAGTGTTTCCTTTAACTGATCATATCTTGATGGTAAAGCATTCAACAACAAAATAGCTTGAACTTCTTCTGGTATTTCTATACTCAAGTTACTAAGATCTGCTATCAACTTCAAGAAATCATCTATGTTCTGATCAATGTTCTTAGATTTTTGCATCTTGAAGGAATATACCTTGTGTTGAGCATGAACACGATTCGGTAAGGATTTCGCCATGTAAAGACGATCCAGAGTCTCCAAAGTATCAGCCGCAGTATTACACTTATCCAACTTTCGCAACACATGATCTCCTACATTAAGAAGATCAAATTCATTGCTCTTTCGCATCTATCAGCTCTCTTAGCTTCTTCGGCGATTCTTTTCTTCTTGAGTTCTGCATTCGCAGCTTCTGCGACTTCATCAATCACCGTCTCCACCTTGACGAGAACATCCTTCAATCCCTGAACGCTAAGATGAGCTAACATACGCCTTTTCCAGAGACTATAATCTCCAGATCTGTCGAATTTCTTGACATCAATCTTGATCCCTGACATCGCGATGATGTTTCCTTGGATCTTCTTCTTCCGATTCTTCCAATTCAGCTTTGCTTCTTCTTCGATTCACCTTGCCCAAAGAACCTTGAGTTCTGATACCACTTTGTACGATTCAAGCCTACGATCTTTGAACTCAAATCAATCCGAATCGAATCCTAAAACTAAAACGGAATGAAAACGACACGAGAATCAGACTATGGAGCTTAGTGCCGGCTCCGATAATCCGCCGGTGAATTACTTCACCGGAAACCCACTATCACGACTTAAACTCGCCGGAGAATCTTGTTACAATCTCTCACTCTCTCTTCCTCACCGTTACAACAACTTTGCAACATTAAAGCGAAAAGGAAAAACTTATCCGATCAATAAACAAACCGAAACCTTTATACTTCAACTCTCACACGTGCACCTCACATGCGTGTTCTTGTGGGTTGAGTGAAACCCTCTGTATCTCACAGAGTCTTCACCACACTTAGCCAAAATCACCAAAAACCTTAACTTGGCTTCTTGGATCATGCTTATATCTTCAACTGGGCTTGATACGAAGTCGAGATGGTTCGATTTCCGGCTTTGGTGGTTTGACTTGCCGGTTGAATAATCACACGAATGAAGAGATCGTCGTCAAGCTTATCGGCGATTTGTTGCCATTTGTACAAAATCTTAGTTCCGTCTTGCTCTAACGTCTTCGTGACTGTGAATACCGTTACGATCGCCGGAACCAGAACGAGTTTGATTTTCCAGGCGAGGATCACGCCGAAGCTACCGCCGCCACCGCCGTGAAACGCCCAGAAAACGTCTTCTCCCATAGCGGCGCGATCAAGGATTTTGCCGTTTGCGTCGACGATTCTGGCGTCGAGGACGTTGTCGGCGCCGAGACCGAATTTACGCATCATGGAACCATAGGCTCCGCAGACTAAGTGGCCGCCGATGCCGAGGCTTGAGCATAAACCCGCGGGAAAACCATGGGTTTGGCTTTTCTCTTGGATCCTGTCAAACCGGGAAATTAAAAGCGTTTAAAGTACCGGTTCATTAACCATCTATAGTTTAAATCATCCCCGGTTTATGTTTGCAACAATTGGTTAAGTAACGATTGAAATAATTGGTAGTAGCTAGAGGAGGTTTAGAATGGGTTTAGCAAAACGATTAACTAGACCTAGACAAGTAATTTCTTCGGTGGTTTTTAATAGAAGTCTAGAATACAAAAGCAAAGTAAATCCTTAGTTTTTTTTGTCGTAAATAAATTAAATCCTTATCAGGGCCGGTCATGTAGTTACACCAACGACACCTAGGTGTTGGGCCTCAATTTTTTTTAATTTTTAAGGGTAGATTTTTATTTATGCAAATATTATATGTTTTACAGTTTTATCGTAAAAATGAGATAATGGAAAAGAGAATTAAATTGTGGTGGACCAATATTAATATGTAATTAAATAAGTGAAAAATGAAATATTAACTTACAAAAAAATTCATAATTATTAATCAAACTCACGATTGAAAGAGACATGGTCAAAAACTTTTTAATGTAAATTTGACGGAAGATTTTGTAGGAAAAAATGCAAGAAAAGTTATTTTTCAGAATAAATATATTTTAATGGTTTTTAGGACTTTTGAATTTTTTTTTTTTTTTCAGAATAACATGGATTCTTGTATTTTTTAAGAAATATTTGTGGGTTTTGTTTTTATATTCATACATTACGCTTTAGATTTTTTAATAATAGGGCCTCTTTTTTTTATTTCGTGTCAGACCTAATAAATCTCAGGACCGGACCTGATCCTTATTAAGACTAGCTTTAATTCTTCAAACGACCGTTTTAGGGAATCCACTAAAAAGGTTTGATTTTCCCCAAATGGCAATAGGAGGAAGAAAACGTATCTTTACTTTTCTCTTAAAGAACCTGATCTTTGGCAAAACGTCAAAAAACTTCCGTAACTATTTGCAGTAACTTTCGTTTTTTGGTTAAAGAAACTTTATCAAGCAAGAATCGAACATCTACTTTTAAAAGTTTAATTATATTTTTCGGCCTTGCCATTGCTTTAATCTTTTCTTTTCTTTTAAAAGAATCTAGTAAATATCAAATTCATGAATCCATCCAATAATATAACCATGCGTAGGAGTTAAATTACCTGTAATAAACCTCTCCGATGGTCGCACCCGCATGAGCCCACGCGCTGTTACTGTCCAAATCTACGTCGATCTGTCTAAGCTTAGACAGATCGACGATCACAAACGGCGTTTCATTCTCAGCGACGAAGGAAAGCCCTTCATAGTCGTGACCGCCGCTACGTAACAGCATGCGAAGTTGCAGCTTCTTGGCACACACGTCCGCTGCTTGGACATGCGTCTCGTACAACGGCTCGAATATGAACACTGGCTTCGGATTTGATGGCGTCAAGTAACGGAGATTCTGTGCCGTTGATTCAAGCTCTTCTTTGAATAGAGTTGCGTTTTGGTCCGGTGAGAAAAACGACGACGTTATAAGAAACGAGACGTCGGAGTTGTCGACGAGGCACTGCATGAAATCTTGTTGTAGTGTGGTGGAGGAAGACAATGGAACGGAGACTACTAGTAGCGTTAGGAGAAACGCGATTGCGTTAGGCTTTGATATTGCAAACGCCATTTTGGTTTTTTATAGGAGCAATGGTTGGTGGTTGTTTTTGGGGTATGAGGTATGTGTTTGGGTTTATATAGGGGATTGATGTGTATGATATTCTGTGAATTGCTTACACGTAAAGTTGGTGTAGTTATTACGTACGTCATGACTAAAATTTTATTGGGCTTGACTCATAAAATCTTTAGCGCAACGAGAAAAATGTCTGAATAATTACCAATAAACTGAACATAACAACAAATCGATTTCAACAGAAATGATACAAACACGCAATATAAAGATACCGCTATATATTTTTGTTCTCTTTAGGGTTTTACATACTATTTCTAATTTTTTGTCATCTTTTACCTTCTCTAGGTCGTTTCTATTTCAATTTACCGATCAGACCTAATCCTTCGTTTTTTACTTTCTTTCCTTACTATAGTTCTATCTTCACATTTTGATTACTTGAAAAATAAAGTTTTTTTGGAGTAAGTCCCTTAAGCATATAAACAAATATAATGTTTCGCCAACCATAAAAGAGATGAGTTGTTAGAAAGATTCTGTATTTAGGTCAATTCTTTTCATTATTTTTTACTTCATTTCTACAATCTGAATCTTGACATGTAAATTTGATGTAAATATTATTATATCATTACCCAAATTGGAAGACGAACTGTTTACATCATTACTGAAACTTTATCAATTTTTAATTCTCTGCTATGATTGTAATAATTAACTTAATTATCTTACCAGTTTTTTATTCCTTGCTATAATTGTATCTCTATGGCAACTAAAGTATTTTAAAACCATGCTTATCTTTAAATTTACCACCCAAGTAGTTTAAGCGATTGTTTTTACATACCCAAATAAAATGTTTTGTCGACCAAAGGAAAACAAACGTCATGACCTGTTTTTCGTTTTTCTTCTGAATACTTTGTTTTTTAAGGTTTTTTCTCCTGAATACCTTTTTTGGTTTTCTCTTCCTGAATACTTCGTTAAAGACAAACAAACAACTACAAAGTTCGTTAACAAAACCAAGAATAAAGCAAAACCTGAAATAGATCAAGTTTGCAAAGGTCAAATTAAGACCACAAACGAAAAAATTGTTACACATTGGTGATCATCTTTGAGCAACGAAGGAAGAAATTCTGTATGATCCTTAATTTATAACGCTTTTCGCAATTTCATAGGCTCTTTTATTACAATTCGGAGGTTCAAAAGAAAAAAAAGTGTAACTTGTCCGTTACAAAGGCAAGTAAACGTTTTGCGTGTTTAGCTTAATTATTAGTCAAACATATTATATAACTAAAGGTTGTGAAGAAATAAATGTTGTTTTCAAAGTAAAGAACAATTTGTGCCTTTAGGGATAATAAACAATGCTAATACGCAATAATTTCAAAGATACCGACACCACTTTTTTTCTTTTTTTCACATATGTAGATACCGACACCACTATGTTTCACTAAGAACATCACCATTGGTGACACCAGGAGATCTTAAGTGTATATGAAATTATTAATATTTGAGTAAAAGGAAGAAAAAGAATGTTTTTGTAGGGTATATTGAAATATAAAATTAATAAAAGTTGAGTAAAAGGAAGAGAAGTTGAGTAAAAAGAAGAGAGAGTGTCATATATTGGACACTTTGGAGAGTATGAGTAAAAGAAAGAGAGAGTGTTTAAATATAAAATTAATAAAAGTTGAGTAAAAGGATGAAAGAGAAGGTATAAAGTTGAGTAAAAGGAACAGAGAGTGTGTGTTTTAATAATTTAAAAATCACATTAGACCCCCTAGTATCACCAATGGTGATGCTCTAAGGCCATGATTATTGCAGACCCCAAGAGATCTAATTGTAATATAAAATTATTAAAACACACACTCTCTCTTCCTTTTACTCAACTTTATACCTTCTCTTTCATCCTTTTACTCAACTTTTATTAATTTTATATTTAAACACTCTCTCTTCCTTTTAAACACTCTCTCCAAAAGATCCAATTTTAGACACTCTCTCTTCCTTTTTAAACACTTTTTCTTTCTTTTACTCAAATTTTATTAATTTTATATTTCAACATACCACATAACAACACTATCTTTCTTCCTTTTACAACCATTTTAATAATTTTATATTAAAACACTCTCTTTTCCTTTTAAACACACTCTCCAAAAGATCCAATATTAGATCTCTCTCCAAAAAATCTAATTTTATCCACAAAAACACTCTCTTTCTTTTTTTTACTCAAATTTTATATTTCAATATACCCCACAAAAACACTCTCTTTCTTCCTTTTACAACCATTTTAATAATTTTATATTATAAGAACACCACATTAGATCCTAAGGGATTTCCAATGATCATGCTCTAATTGCAGCGTGAAAGTAAACACGTTCTTCTGTTCTTGAATGTAATAATAATAAGATAATCCCCGTTTTATATCTTACATTTACACTAGCTAGGTTCCCTTTACTTTATTATTATTGAAGTCGTCTTCTTATTAGACGAAGTTTGACTACATATACATTATCAAATAGTAATCCCTCCGTTTCATAATATAAGCTGTTTTGGGATTTTTGTTTTATTTCATAATGTAAGCTGTTTTGATAATACTAGATATTTTTAACTTTATTGAATACTGTGTGACCAATAGTATTTTGCAGTCTTTTTTTATAATTGGTTAAACTGTTTTTAATATATATTTTAAATGCTACTTTTTAGAGTAAAAGTACTTTCTTAATATTTGCGATTTTCACTAAAACATAAATGGATGGAGTATATTTTTCTTTCAGTATCAAATAATATAGTACATTATAAAGTAAACTTTTTTTGTTTTCCGCTATATTTTGAAAATCAAAAGCAAAAACTTTTTTGTTTTCCGTAATTGTAACCGCAAACTGAGATTTCACACCCTACATTCCTTTATTCTTTGACGGGAATTGTAACCGCAAACTGAGTAACCAATTAATCATTCGTCTCGTTCGTCTTCACCGTTACCAGAACTGCGACGACCGAAACATTCAACGTGTGAAAAACAAGAAAAAGAACAAATAAACAAATTCCTTCAACGTGGTTCAGCAAACATATAATCTTCAAAATATATACTAAATCACTCAAAAACCTTACGATTTTTTTTTAAAATAATGTAATCATTCGACACTAAAACACTCTTTATCCGAAACCATACAATCTCGGCTACTGTTAGTCTTTCACTTCGATTCAAGGATCGGGAGAATTAGATTTTCATCTTTGTTTGCGTTATCAACGGTGGTACCGGGTTTAGCATTCGATACCATGACCCGACCCAGAACTGAATCGACCTGAGCATCATTCCAAGATCTAGGAGATGGGGCGAATGATTAATTTTCGACCCATCACAAGAATTAAAGATCGAAACTAGGTCGACAGAGATACTGGAGAATAAGCAGAAAATATACTAGAATATTAAGTAATTTTGGGATTTATGATATTTTCCATACATTTCTAAAGTTTACTTAATCGACTCAAGAGAATATAAATATGTAACACATTTTACCTAGAAAGACATCTGCAACTCTAATCAATACAATTTTTCTTTGGAAACATTCTTATGTTCTTTAAGCTTTTCGATTGTTCTCGCCTTAAAACCAAAAAAATTCTACCTATTTTAGATCGAAACCGAGCTTGCTATCGCATACCAGATTCACCAACGAACACCACCTCATAACCGAGCTTGTTCGTTGTTCCAACAGAGAAAATAGTATTCTAACCGAATGAACTAAACAACTTTTTCATTAAATTACTTTCGATTAACTATACTAGGATACACTTCCCTTGTTTATATAACATACTTGGGAAGTGGGTCGTCCTAAATTTAACATACATACAAATAGGAATAAATCTTCTCCATATCTTCTACGCCACGTTTTAGTTTATTTAAATATTGGTGAACATCTTTATTTATATAGATTTATCTTTTTGTGCTACGTCAATGTCAACTAGACACACATCTCTCAATCATATAAAAGGAACAAACGACTTAGGTTTTTCTCCCCTGCTCTAACTATGAACACAACCTAGGAATCACAAATATTCTAACACGCGTATTGTGGTCCGAATTGACGAGTGAAATAGACTCGTGTATATATCCATTTTTTTTTTGGTCACAAGTATATATCCATATTTATGAAGTACAGTATGTCCTTCTAAATTTAACTAGATACAAATTAGATTAAATATTCCATCAAAATACTCCTAACTCCTCTTTTTTAAAATGTTAATTTTTTTGGGGGGTAAATATCCTGTATATTTTTTACCTTAACTCTTTATGCCACATAAAAAAATGACAAAGAGATGATAAAAAAGTTATTGAGGGAGAAAGATGACGAAGAGGTTTTAGAGATTTTTTTTGTTCTGTTAAGCTCAAACCTCTATGCGAAATTAATAATGTTTTTGTTATTTGATTATTTGAATTCTGTAGATTATTTTTTATTGGTTGAATGATTTTGGAATTGGTCATGAAACATGTTTTGTTTAAGTAAAAGACAAAATTAAATGATTTTTAATCCATGTGCAAATACCTTAAACAACATATAAAATGAAACAAAATGAGTAGTTTTACCAATTCTGTAAACATAGTTTTTTGTAATTTTTTTTTTGTTCACAATTTTTCATTAGCTCAAACATTTATAGTACAAAGAGAAGGAATCAAACATTTTCTAAATTTGTTACAACATAATTGGAATTGAAATGCAATAAAACATAAAACGGATAGATCATCGCAAGAGATGGATAGCAAATCCAAAACATGCCTCATATGATCATATCGTCTAGAGGATCTTCGCGGTAAAGCCAGAAAATCTCAAATTGGTTACTTTCCTAAGTGAATTGGTAAACGAACCTCTATCTCCGGTAATCATCGAAACGAAACTGGTTGTTTTTTTTGTTCCAAAAAAATACTATATATAAAAACCCAAAACGGTGAGAAAATTCTTAAATGTTTTCGGCATTAAATTCGGAAATACGACCATTTTCAAAGAGAGAGAAAAAAGTACAACCACTCTCAATGAGAGGGAAGAAATTACGATCACTCTCTAGACGAGATGGAAGAATGTGAAAATGCTCTATCCACGACATAGAAATTTGGTAATGAAACGCATAAGAATATGTGATAATGTTCCTCGTCAAAACACAGGGATAGTCATCAACAAGATCTGACTTCTCTTGGTTAGAGAATGGGCCAACAAGGCTTGATTTTATTGGGCTGTCAAGCCCACAACTCTTATTGGCCGGTTCCCTACCCATAGTTTTTTTTGTAGTTATTAGGCAAATTTTCTCTACAAATATTAAAACTGAAAACATCATTAATGTTTGACCACCATAACTGTAACGCCCCGTCCGCCCCTACCGGTGAGTCACCCATCCCTCTATCGGGCTCGTGGGCCCCACCCCTGTCCGACGGTTGGTGCGTTATTTTTGGTTAGCCCGACCGAGTAATTTACTGACCCTGCAATCACCACGTGACCTATCCCCGTGTTTTTTGTCCTCACTCGCACAGATCTGGAAATCACTTTCCAGAAGGTCACCCATCCTTAGACTACTCCAGCCCAAGCACGCTTAACTCTGGAGTTCTTTCGGGCAAGTAACCGGAAAAGGTAAGTGCACTTTGGTGACATAGGTAGCCAAATTAATTTATTTAAGCCTTTCTCAAATGGGTCGGGTCCATGATGTTACAATAACTCACAACTTATTAAACCAAATCAACATGCTACATTAAATACGAGGCGATTCTCAAAAATACTATTTTTTCATATTCCAATCATAAAATTAAAATAAAGTTTTAACAATTTAAACGAACGTCTAAAAATTAAATATAAATTCTACCCCCTAAAATTATACTCTAATTTAGGAAGAGTTAACACAAACCAAAAATTTTAAATTACAAATCTATTGAAAATCAAATTTTTTATTTGCAGTATTTTTGGAACTACTAAAAAAGTGGTAGTTTTGAAACTTTTTTAAAAATGGTGACATTCTAAGAAATTCCTTTTAAATATATAGTTTCCACTTAGTTATATTTATGTGGGATTTTCTTTTGTTTTGGTGAAGAATTATTGCGATACGTGTAGTTATTGATGGTACGTATTGTAAGCTCTGTAGCTTAAAAGCAACAAAGTGACGTTGTCTAAATATTATGCAATAACCATTTGTGACTCAAACTTGCTTCAAAGTCTCATTTTGTAACCAGCTACTTATATACCGTACATAAATATAACATTCTTTACACATACCCATAAAGTAAAAATATATCTTTGGCTCCGACGTTTAATTTAGGGTTCTATATATACACAAGCTTCGATTTCACAAACGATAAGTTATTCTAAATACTTTTATCCTTTTTTTTATGTTGGCTTAAGTCAGAATATGTTATTTTGGCAAGATAATTAGTTTTAGAATAAATTATTCTGTCGAAGACCCACAACGTTGTCCAATTACACCAAACCCGGAGCTTGGTATAATCAATGTAGAATCTCAAAAGATTGAGGACATGTCTGTGGAGCTACCCCAGTGCCTCATTGCATCATAATCAGGTGTCCTCTAGACTTAGTTATTAAAATATAGGTGGACATGTCAAGCGCAATCACTCATGTACATACAACAGACACCATTGTCCATTCTCAAAGTATTGTCACCATAGATGAAATTGGTGAATATGCTGCCCCACTTCCAACAGATGTTGGTTCTGACCAGGGGGTTAGTAAATGTTAGCATCCATTCCTCTGTTTTCGTATATTACATAAGTAATACTTGTTGCATGTATGTAGGAACATAAGGAAGGTGGCCGTGGTCAAAAAAGGTATGCCTCTTCTGATGATGATAGCGATGATGGATGCAATGTGTTGTCAGCCAAAAGGCAAAGGAAATTACCTGCCCATTTCCAAGATGATCTTACCTTGGCGTTACCTCAGATAGATGTCGTTGTTCCCGCTGTTCGTAAAAAAATTGTAATGCGAATATATATTATTGCATTGTATATTTTTTGTTGCAGGGAATATGTGATTGATGGCCAAAGTCTTTTTTCAAGGAAATTTACTCTAACCGTCTCTTATCCGCACATGTATGGTACTATTTAAATTTTGTCCTTCCACAAAATGTTTTAGATTGTCTACAGTCATGTCCTCAAAGGAGACGTGTTTTATCTTGCAGCATATTGTAACTATCCTAAAACTCGTATGGATCAAGCATTCCCAACAATTTCTTGGTGCAAACCTTGGTATATTAGACATTTGGTTCACTCGGGAAATCTGCACTAAATATCCTCGATGGAAAAAGTCTAAGAAGAAAGAGTAATGGCCTTGGAGCAGAACCCTCAAGAAATATGTTGAGGGTACTGTGCCTGGACGTCTTAACAAGCTTGGATGGTTTTTGGAAGTTGATACGTTTATCCGCCGATGAATTTAGGAGACGACCATTGGGTGGCTTTATTCATTAGTTTAGGCACTGCAACCATCACATTTCTGGATCCCAATACATGTATGCTTGATCAGGCGGCAATAGAGAAGAAATTACGGCCCCTTGTTGAAATGGTTTCGGCTCTTATTACTCATCTTTTGTAGTGGAAGAGGGACAAGTTCCTGAGAAATTTGATGTTGTCCGTCCCACAAATATCCCTCAATTCAACCGTCCTTTTTATTGGGGTCTCTTATGTGTTAAGTTTATTGAGCTTCACAGTCGAGGCCTTCCTACAAATGGCATTACTGAAGGCCACATTGAGAAAATCCGACTTAAGTACGCCGTGGACATTTACGAGGAGTTTATCATGTCCCTTGCTTAGTTATTATATCCTTTGGCAAACTTTTATTTGTGTTTGACACCTACTTGTTTCTGAATCACTTATGTG
Organism: Draba incana; assembly: GCA_963576765.1. NCBI lineage: Eukaryota > Viridiplantae > Streptophyta > Magnoliopsida > Brassicales > Brassicaceae > Draba > Draba incana. The sequence continues at coordinate 25,449,664 of OY755208.1, forward strand.
GATATTGCTTATTGAAGTTTATATGAATTATATGCGTGCATCAGCTTTTATATTCTTGGACTTATCAACCGTTGCCTACGCTTACACACTACCCAACAAAAGTCTTCTTGTCCCTTACCATCAGCGTCCCAATCACTGCCATCAAGTAAAGAAATATTAAATAAAAGTTGCTGACATCTACAACCATAAAAATCTATTACCTTGCTTTCTCTTTCCTCATAATAAGAAACAAAATTCTGAAATGGAAATTCATAGTTACAGTCAACCATCTTGTTCTCCTCCACCTTCCCTTAATGACTTTGAATGGTCTTCATCGGCACCATCTAATAGGGGTGAAAACGTTCTTGAAGATGAATACAATGGCATTCCTAGGCGTTGTTTCTGCGGTGGCGATGTTGTCGTTGATGTCTCTTATTCTGGAAAAGACAAGTATAGGAGGTTCTAACTTGCATGCGTAAGGAGGTCAATCATATATTTTTCATATAGTGAGATTTTTATTTTTGTAGATTTGTTTAACTTGTAAACTCGTATACAGGAAGGAGGATACCACATATTCAAGTGGGTTGACGATGCTATGAAGGACGAGATTAGCAAACTTCAGGAGTCCATTACCTTTATTTCAGAGCGGCTCAACCTAATACTTAAAGGAGACGATTGCGTACAATTGCAGCCGCATGAACTGTTGGAGACTGTTTACTTACACTCCTACCAAATATCTAACATTCAAAAAAGTTGGTTTGAGCAACTCCAACAACAATTTGATTCCAAACATTGTGATTCCCGTGGTTGTTTTCGCCCTCCCAACCTCATAGTTGGATTCTCAGCACAGATTATCTGTTTTGCAGCAGTCTTCATCACGTCATTAATTAAGCATCTTTTCGGTCTATTAAACATTGCTTTTATTAGGTTACTATGTATGTCCTTCTCACGGATCAAGTTGTTTTCAGTTTTGGAATATCACGTACATTAAACGGGTAACTTTGCGTGTCTTGTAGGTGGACTAATTTGGTTATCTTTTGTTATCAATTCTATGTCCTCTACATTTTTAGGTGTTATTTATCCTCCCCAACTACTTGTAAGATATAGTTACAAACTTCACATGTCGTCTGTTTACTAGCATCATATATATTCTGATGGACAAGTAAATCATACAAAGCTCATTACCATGGTCATTCAAGACAACATTACATCATGTCATAATATATTATAATATAAAAGGCATATGCCGAAGGACATTATTTGGAAGATGGATGTTGTCATCTAAGACAACATTACAACTTTACAACATTATAACATTACAACATGTAAGACACTCGGCGTGCCAGGCGGTATAAATAACAATTGTTACAATACGATTTGAAATTAGGATCGTGGTTATAGTAGCATGACGCCACACTTATGGTCTCCCAATTAAGATACTGAAAGAAGTGGGAATACGTACCCATGTTATTTGGTTGAAAACTAGACAACGTTCTTATCAGGTTATTACCCATCGTTCGCAACTCCTCAGAACCATTTTTGGCGTATACATCGAATAACCAATTTAAATGGACCGTTGCTAGCTCATGTTGACCATTGCAAATTAAAAGAATGCCATGTGCTAGTGATGCCTGACCATCCAGCGGGATGTTGTCATTTAGAAGGGAGATTGCCCTTCCAAATCCGCATCCCTATTAGCAATTCTTAAGGATTCAAAATACACAACTACTTGGTTCCCTGCATTTAGACACTTTTGGAAGAACAAATGTGCGGGATGACCCCACAAAATATTTGTAGGATCATAACAAATAGAATAAATCGAACAACTTTGAAGTACCTCTGGTAGGTTGACAAGGTCTCGGCCATGTTTACCAGATGCTAAGAAACTACATAAATAACCGTAATGTTTTCCGCCAAATTTTTTTGACAATGACGCCAGGGAATTCATTAGGGAGTTCTGGAAGTGTCATAGACTTAAGGTTTTTTGGAGAATTCTTAAACCACACTTCTTCTATTTATACTTGTAAACTTGGATGAAAATATCAGTAGTTGGGGCATGTGGTAGTTTATTCAATATATAGGTCATTCAATAATGTAGGTGGACGTTCAGTCTATGTGGAAGACAATTTAGTCTACGAACCAAACATCTCAGTTGAAAAATTAAATAGATTGGACGTTTAACCATAGTAAATTTACGCCACCATCAACTACTACATAATAAATAGATACAACATACAACCATTTCTCATCTCCCCTAGGTTTAAATACATAACAGGCCAACTCCTTCATTACAATTTTAACCAAACACAAAATGCCTCCTTGTTTTTTGTTCACTCTTCCCTTTCATCTTCAAATTTCTATTGCTATCGTTCTTGCCAAAGAAGGTGTAATCAATCTACGACCTCTTGTGGCAGCATGCAAAAGTGGTCGAAAACTAGCATTTCATCACCAAGTCTTACGCACACCAACATTAGACATCCTCTTCTCGGACCTGTCGTTAATCAACATTGGTTCCATTTACCGCCCTCTCTTTCTTCGATGTGTTCAAGCTGAGAACACTGAAGCCTTATATTTTGAGAGCCTCCTCCTTGCTGCCCAAGAAGGTAATCTTCGATATAGTTTATGGTTGGTACGCAACCATCATCCGTCTGACCATTAAACGTCTTTCGCACATACTCTTTTTTTTTATTTGCTATAGGCCAACTACAAGAAGGAGAAGGAGCCATAAATGATTTTAAGTTGTTAGTCAAGAAAATCGATCGGGCAGCTGCAGTTATTAGACATGTTTTTGGTCACATCATATCTATTGGTTACACTAATAGATACATGTTTACCAATAACTGGCAAGTACATCTTCTTCACCCGCAAGTACTTGATCAACATTGTCCATTGTGCCCATTCCTTGAAGCATGTCCAAAGTGTTGCAAATGGTGGTATAATCCAACTTGGCACCCACGTTACCCCTACCCTCATGACCGTCGCTTCAGGTGCCGTTATGCCGCGAATAACGGTGACTGTTCACACTACATTGCATGGTCGTCTCTATGAAATAGGTGGTCTCTTATATCAAATAGTAGCATATGTCTACATTTTTCATTTATGTCCTTCGTATTTACTACTGTCAAGTTATCCTCATATTGTCTTTCATCCATTGTAACATCCGTTTGGATTTAATCGGACTGAATGCCCTATATTTAGATCTTTTAGTGATTGTTCCAGTAATGTATATTAATTGTTATCTACATTGGTTTCGAAAAGATGTAGCGAACTTGTGTCAAGTACTTGTTATTATTTAATTGCAAACTTAACATCACAACCTACTCTAGTAAGTCACTTGTAAACTCTACTTCTCTTTAATCCTACTAACTAAAAGCAGCTGTTTTGGAGTACCAGTGGCCATCTAGCAAAAAAAGCAGCGCTCTCCCGCTGCCACGTCATCGCATTGAACATGCTTTTTTTTTCTTTGTCTCTGCAGATAATAAAAAGGTCAATTAACTAAAATACTGCTTCTATTGGGAAATATTCTGTAATATCACATATTTCCTTATGTATAGTTTATCCGGTTTAGAGTCAACCGATATACGAGTGTATATAAACGTATGTAGATTGACCTAATGAGACAGGAAATCTTTTCCCTAATCTATTTTGGCATGGTAACAGAGCCTTTGACCTAGAAACCTAAACACTTCATCAGCGCCACCAAATTTTTTTTTCCGATTTCTTATTCTTCTCTGTTCTTCCAATCGGAAAACAGAACCGTGATTCAATCTGTTTCTTCTTCTTCTCTGTTCTTCCACACGGAAAACAGAACCGTAAACCAATCTTCTTCCCGTCACTACATCCTCTCGACAATTTTCTCGATTTCGTTTTCGTACGATGGGTTCTTCACCTCCGGCGACTCCTACGTACAAAACGATCTCACCACACGACCTCACCTCTAATGATCATCCCGGTCAGGTGATTTCACAGCCACTCCTCAATGGTCACAACTATGATGAATGGGCGTTGAATCTGCGTATCGCCTTGAGTTCAAGAAAAAAATTCGATTTCGTCGATGGGTCTATTCCGAAACCGGCTGTTGGAGATGCAAAGCTGGATGATTGGATTGCCAACAATCATCTTCTCGTTGGTTGGATGAAGCTCACGATTAAGCCCAAGCTTCGTTCAAAAATTGCTACTCGTGAATATGTCAAAGACTTGTGGGAAACGATCAAAAAGCGTTTCTCGGTAAAAAGTGGAGCTCGTCTTCAGCAGCTACGAAACTCGTTAGCGACGTGTAAACAGGGTGGATCCTCGGTGGACGATTATTTTGGACGTTTGACCAAAATTTGGGACTCCATTGATGAATGTATGGTGTCTACACTATGCAAATGTGGAAAGTGCAAATGTGATCTAAATTCGGCTCTTGAGAAGGAGAAAGAAACCCTTCGTATCCATGATTTTCTTTTGGGGTTGGACGATTCAATCCATGGAGTTATTCGATCTCAAATATGTGCTGTAAGTCCTCTTCCTGATTTGGATAATGTGTACTAAACAATTATGCAGAATGAGACAATCCGAGCTAATGCAACGAGTGATGTTGCGGTTATGGGATTTGCTGCTCAAGCCTCCTCGGGTTCTCAACAGCAAGCCGTGGTGTGGACTTGTGATATTACTCGTTCTATTTCTGGAGCAACAGAGGGGTCGCGTTCTGGTTCGATCAACAAAGATCCCTCTCGTGTGTGTTCTGCGTGTGGTAGGCAAGGTCATGAAGCAACATCCTGCTTCAAAGTGATCGGATATCCTGAATGGTGGCCAGATAAATCCCACAGTCGCGGTGCCGAACGTGGTTCTTCAAGTAATTCTCAAAATTGTGGACGTCCTGGCGCAAACTGTACTCAACTTCCTGTGGAGAATTCAGTATCCATGTCCTCGCCTTCGGTGATCTCAGACAGTGATCGGATCGGTTTAGCGGGGCTTACTGACGTGCAGTGGAAGGTAGTTCAGAATCTCATCAATACTGGCAAATCTTCTTCTTCACAATCTGGAGGTAAGGAATTCTCTTGGATACTTGATACAGGTGCTACACATCATATGTCTGGATTTATAGCTTTCTTGAATGATATCAAGACTATCTCTCCACTCTCGGTTATGTTACCTGCAAAATCAGATGCTGTTGCATCAAAACTGGGGACAGTTCATCTCACACCCAATCTTTCTCTATGAAACATTTTCTTTGTGGATGGATTTCACACCAATCTGATTTCTCTTGGTCAACTCGTCACTGACAATTTCCTCGTTGGCCAGTTTACTGATAAATTAATGATTTTGCAGGATCGAAATACGAGGATGCTGATTGGAGCGGGTGAACGAGAGGGAGAGGGACTGTACCGGTTTCAAAGTTTTGAGACGGCTGCGGTTTTTCAGACGGGTGTTAGTGCTGACTTGGTTTTGTGGCATCAACGTCTGGGTCATCCGTCGTCTCGTATTACTGGCATAGTCCCGGATGTTAGTGGTTCTTCAAGTAGTTTGGATTTTTTAAAAAGTTGTGATGTGTGCTTTCGCGCCAAACAAACTCGTCATTGTTTTCCTGATAGTTTGAATAATGCAAAGGAGGTTTTGATTTAATTCATGTTGATTTGTGGGGTCCATATCGTACAACGGTATTTTGTGGTTCTCGCTATTTCTTAACAATCGTAGACGATCATTCGAGAGCAGTTTGGTTATACCTTTTGCCTGATAAAACGATGGTGTCTCAGCAAATCCGAGCCTTTCTAGCTATGATTGAGCGTCAATTCTCTAAGAAAATCAAGACGATACGAAGTGATAATGGGACCGAATTTCTCTGTCTTACCTCGTTTTTCAGGGAACAAGGAATTCTTCATGAGACCTCGTGTATGCATACATCTCAGCAGAATGGTCGTGTTGAGCGTAAACATCGACATATTCTGAATGTTGCTCGTGCACTTCGATTTCAGGCGAGTTTACCGATTGAGTTTTGGGGAGAGTGTGTACTCACTGCTGGTTATCTTATCAATCGGACTCCATCAACTATCTTGCAGAACAAGACACCATTTGAGATCCTTTATGGTCACACTCCGACATATAAACATTTGCGTGTTTTCGGGTGCCTTGCTTATGCCCATAATCATGATCATAAGGGAGATAAATTTTCTTCGCGGAGTCGTCGGTGCCTATTCTTGGGATTCCGTATGGTAAGAAAGGATGGAAGTTGTATGATTTGGATAGAGAAGTTGTTTTTACATCGCGTGACGTTGTGTTCCATGAAACTCAGTTTCCATTTCCCCCATCGGAAAATCTCGTGCATACTTCTATGCTCGTATTGGAGTCCACTACTTCATTTTATTCTGATGATGATGAGGGCACTCCAGCATCGACATCCGTTGTGCCTCAGTCACCTGATTTGACTCCATCACCTGAGGAACAATTGTCTTCATCCTCATCCGCGGCTGACACGACTCCTGAAGATAACTCAGATTCTTCTCCGCATTCCCCTGTCTCGACGGGTGATCTTGTTGAGTCGGAGTCATCGTCCGAATCAGATAACAATGCTCTACTCAGACGTGGACATCGTGTTCGTCGATAGAATGTTCGTCTTCATGATTATGTTGTTGAAACAATCTCGGGTAACAGCTCCTCTCTCTCTCCCCTCGCATCTTCGCCCTCTCCACAACACTCCTCAGGTTCGCTTTATCCTCTTGCTAACTATGTTTCGTTTGATCGTTTCTCACCTACACATTGTGCTTTTATGATGGCTTTATCTACTAATATTGAGCCGCGATCATTTCAAGAGGCTATGCGACATAAACATTGGGAGAAGGCTGTAAATTCCGAGTATGACTCGCTTCAGGAATTACAAACCTGGAGGCTCGAAGATTTACCGCCGAATAAGAAGGCTTTTGGGTGTAAATGGGTCTTCACGACGAAATATCGATCATACGGTACTCTTGAACGACACAAGGCCCGTCTTGTTGTGCTTGGCAACCATCAACAAGAAGGTTTTGATTATAATGAGACTTTTGCACCTGTTGCTATGATGAAGACGGTCCGGTTTTTTTGGATTTTGCAGCTAAGAAAAACCATGTAGTTCACCAGATGGATGTCCACAACGCTTTCCTACATGGTGACTTGCATGATGAAGTCTATATGCAATTGCCCCCCGGTTTTTGTTCTGAGAGTGACAATCGGGTATGTCATCTTCAAAAATCTCTCTACGGTTTGAAGCAGGCCCCTCGATGCTGGTTTGCCAAACTCGTTGATGCTCTAGTCACTTATGGGTTTCAACAGACAAGGTCCGATTACTCTCTCTTCGTCTACTTGAAGGATGGTATTTCGTTACGTATTTTGGTTTATGTCGATGATTTGATTATTTCTGGTGATTCTTCTGAGGCAATCACCAAGTTTAAGGATTATCTCTCGGTTTGCTTCCGCATGAAAGATCTTGGTGCCGTTAAATATTTTCTTGGTTTAGAAGTGGCTCGTAGCTCCACTGGTATTTATCTTTGTCAGTGCATGTATACTACTGACGTAATCGATGAGATGAGTATGCTTGGATGTCGACCAATTGGAGCTCCTATTGATCAGAATCACAAGCTTAGTCTCACGACTGGTCCGTTTCTTGCTAATCCAGAACGTTATCGTCGCTTGGTTGGTCGACTGATTTATCTTGGTGCTACACGTCCTGATCTCACTTATGCGATTCATGTGCTGTCACAATATATGCATACTCCTCGCTCGGATCATTGGTTTGTGGCCCTAAAGGTTATTCGGTATCTCATGGGGACTATTGGGCAATGTATTCTTCTTCGGGCTGAGTCGAATTTCCATGTTAGTGGATGGTGTGATTCGGACTGGGCGGCATATCCATTGACTCGACGATCACTCACGGGTCATCTAGTTCAGTTTGGATCTTCACCGATTGTGTGGAAGACTAAGAAGCAGGATACCGTCTCTCGCTCGTCGGCTGAAGCAGAATATCGGGCAATGGCCGAGATTACATCTGAGCTTCGTTGGATTAAAGGTTTGTTGCGTGAGTTGGGATACAATCATGTTGCGCCTATGTCATTGTTTTGTGATTGCAAGCCCGCTCTACATATTAGTGCTAATCCCGTGTTTCATGAGCGCACTAAACATGTTGAGCTCGATTGCCATTTTGTTCGTGATGATATTCTCCGTGGTCTCATCAAAACAAAACATGTTTCTACTCATGATCAGTTGGCAGATATACTCACAAAGGCGTTAGGGAAGAAGGAATTCGATACATTTTTAATCAAGTTGGGAATATCCAATTTGTATTCTCCAACTTGAGGGGGGGGGGGGGGGGGGGGGGGGGGTATTGGGAAATATTCTGTAATATCACATATTTCCTTATGTATAGTTTGTCCGGTTTAGAGTTAACCGATATACGCGGTTTAGAGTTAACCGATATACGAGTGTATATAAACGTATGTAGATTGACCTAATGAGACAGGAAATCTGTTCCCTAATTTTTTTGGCAGCTTCCCTCTGCTCTACTCTTGACCTTCCCTCTGGTCGACTGCTTCCTTTCTTCAGTTAGGGACAATTCCAATTTCTCGACTCTGCTCGACGGCGAACCGCTTTCGAAGGGTAACTCGGGAGCTGATCTCGGCCTACCTGGCGAAGATGGTTTCGAATTCATCGAGCATAACAACGGCATAGGTTGGGAAATCCTCAAGGTAGGATTCATTAAATTTTGGTCACTAAGTTTTTTCAATCTAGGGTAAGCAGTCGACAATTTTGGTCCCTCTAAATTTTGGTCACCCTTATATTTTGGGAGACATCATCTCAAAAGGACACTTTCCTCAAACATAAATCTCCTATACCCCTCTTTAATCTTTATACCCACTTTTAATGAAAAGTATGCAAAGTGACTAAAATAGCCTTGGCTCCGAAATTGGGGGATTTCGGTATTTCGGTCTGATTAAATAAAAACTAAAACCATCGATCAAACCATTCTACCTCAAATCCTCTCCTCAAAACCGAAGGTCTCGATTTATTGATCTCATTTAATAAAAACTGGAAAAAAAAATCAGTTTCTTCTTTATCGGGGACGAGACGAGCTGAGAATTCTCGTCACCGTCGAGCTGTCGTCGGAAAACGTGGTTTCCATCGCCGTCTAGGTCTCTCGCCGCGTTTTCTTTGCCTCTGCGGATCTGCATTGAGCTCTCCTTGAAGATCCAGGTCCGTCTAGCTCTCTCAACTCAACTGCATCTTTTTGTCTCACCGGAAAACCTGTTTTCCGGCGCCGTCGAGGTCTCTCAACTCAATAGCCGCCGTTCTTTGCCTCTGTGGATCTGGTAGGTCCGTTCTTCAATTGATTTAGTTTTAGAATTGCAAATCTCTTGCAAATTGAGGAATTGAATTGGATTTGATTATCCACATTATTTTGGTACGCACATTGGGTGTTTAAGCATGGTTTGTGGGTCAGTTAGGAGTGGTAAGAAATGGATATCAGTGGTTGAATCGTAATGAATTGTAGTTTAGAACCCGATAGGACTAGAGGAGGAGTAGAGAACTGGGTATAACTAGTAAAATTGGTATAACTGATTGTAGTGAATGAGTTTTGTGTATTGTTTTGGCAGGAAACAATGAGCAACAATGTCAACATACATTTTAAATGCCAAGGTCGCATGTATTGCATATTGTTGAAGAATTCAGTGGAGGAGATAACTTTGTCGATGGTAGAAGCAAGGATATACAAGAAGCTTGCGTTAGATGAAAGTGAGGTTAAATTGCAATTTAGTTACATTTCACTACTGGTTCGATGTGAGGAAGAGCAGGCTATTTGTGATGATGAGGATATGTATGTTTATCTAACGTCCATTGATAACGAGAACCATAGATGCATTTTGTTTGTGGAGGTCATCACTACTTCAGGACTGCGCGAGCAACAGTCGAGAGCGGGTAAAAGTTCTTTTGGTATGAACTATGAGAAGGCAACTGATGATGAAATCAGAGCTAATGCCATTACTCTCCTCGTAGAAAAAGAACAAGGAAACCAAGTAGAGATGGAGGTTGATGATGGTGATGATGATGATGTCTCTAATACTAAAGAGGGTGGAAATGTAACAAGTGATGAAGTTATGAGTGATGGAGCTATGTGTAGCTCGGATAGAGATATGGGTGATCAATATTTTGAGCCTCCACCTGTTGTAGAAGCTAGTCAGCCGTTTATAGAGCCATGGGAAGACGGTTTGGGTTTGAGTGTACTTCAAGAATTTCCAACTAAGAAGGCATTGCAAGCTGTTGTTGGTAAAGGCTCATTTATGAACAATTTTAGTTTTGTTATTAAAAGGTCTGATCCGAGGCGTTTAGTGCTACAATGTACTAAAGAAATGTGTAAATGGAGTTTACGAGCGTCGAGGATTGCAAAGACTGATATTTTCTCGGTTAGAAAGTACACGAACATGCATACATGCTCTCGGGCTACTCAGAGCAGCAGCAACAACAACATGAAGAGGCATGGCAGTCCAGAATTAGTTGCAGCTCTTTTGCATGAAGATTATCCAGGACAAATGGAAACTCCATCTCCTAAAATTATCATGGATCTTGTGAAGACAAAATTAGGTGTCACAATATCATACTCCACCGCTCTGAGAGGGAAAAACCTAGCTGTTAGTCATTTGCGTGGTAACCCGGAAGAAAGCTACAAGATGTTGTATTACTATTTGCACGTGTTAGAGAAGGTAAATGATGGTACGAAAACATATGTGCATTTGGATAAGGACAGCTCCAAATTCATGTACCTATTCATAGCTTTGGGAGCTAGCATTGAAGGGTTTAAATTCATGCGGAAAGTGATAGTTGTGGATGCAACGTTTCTGAAGAACGGATGTGGTGGTGTTCTAATATTTTCCTCAGCTCAAGATCCTAATCATCACCATTATCCCATAGCGTTTGGTGTAGTCGATGGTGAGAAGGATGCAAGTTGGACTTGGTTTATGGAGATGCTTAAAACTGTTGTACCGGACTCTTCTGAATTGGTGTTTATGAGTGATAGAAATGCAAGGCTCATCGGCGCCATAGGTAATGTGTATCCGAAGGCTCATCATGGGTTTTGTATATGGCATTTGTCTCAAAATGTGAAAGGTTATGCTTCTAACGTTAACAAGGATGTAGTCGCATGGAGATTCATGGAGCTTAGTAGGCAGTACACAGTGGCTGATTTCAACGCTGCTTATTTTTATTTTAAGATGAGATATCCATCTGCTGCCAAGTATCTAGAGGAGACTACCAAGAAAGAAAAATGCGCAAGATGTTGGTTTCCCGGAGAGAGATACAACTTAGACACAAGCAACTGTGTGGAATCGCTGAATAGTGTTTTTAGGAACGCAAGGAAGTACTCCTTAATACCCATGCTTGATGCAATCATTAAAACAATTTCGAGGTGGTTTAATGAACACCGGAAGGAGGCGGTGGCTGGATCGATTGAAGATAAACTCGTGCCGTTTGTGGAGAATTGCATGCACGATTTATGGGTTGTTGCTGACAAATTGTCTGTGACGGAGCTAAACATTTTTGAGCTTGAATACCATGTCATTGGTAGTGATGGAAAGCCTTATTTGGTGAACTTGCTTTCGAAAAGTTGCAGTTGCAAGGTGTTCGATATTGAATGGTATCCTTGTGTGCACGGACTAGCCGCTTACATTGAATTCCTAAGGCATGAAGACAGAGGTCGTGATATCCAATTACATGAGTTGTGTTCAGAATATTATCTTTCCGATTGGTGGGCAAAGGCGTATAAGAAGACAATCTATTTAGTGCCGGATAGATCTCAATGGGATGTCCCGGATGACGTGAAAAGCAAACAAATCATACCTCCGGATCCAAAAAATAAGAAAGGAAGAAAGAAAGTGAAAAGGTTCCCATCAACTGGGGAAAGGCGTCCGCGGACGAAAAACAAAAGGCGGCCGAGAGAAAAACTCCAATGGTTGTTATTCGGAACTCGATTAGGTGTTTCTTGATTATTATGTCTTTGTGTTTCAATGTATTATTATGGCTTGATGTATGAATGTATTATTATGTCTTTTATTCCAATGAGGATATTTTTAAATTATAGTTTAGTTTAAATTATATTTAAATTATATTTTTTCGTTCACTAATGACAGGGTAATACTATTAATACTGGTAAAACTAGGATATATTATTATTGATATATTTATTTTTGTTAATAATAAGCAAGGATGAAAAACAAATGGAAATGAAAAATACTTATAAATGATACAAGGATGAATTAACTATAAAATAAAAATTTAAAAATTATATAAAAGTATGAAAGACTCTACACAATATATCACCAAGTAGTAAGGAACACTTATACTTTTAAGCTCACTTATACTATTATGATGAAAATTTTCCAAATTGTTGTTTTTTTAACATATGAATACACAAAACACTCAAAAATACATTTTTATCGACTTCAGTAATTTGTAAAACTAAAAAAATGAATTAAAAAGTTAAGTAATACAGATTAAATTGAAAAATGCAGTAATTTTATTCACGGCATTTGTTAGGTTCTTAGGATCCAATTTGTTATTTGAAGAAAGATGTAGAATGATGTGTTAGGATCCCAAGGTTAACGACATATGTATTTGTGTGTAGAATGATGGTTCTATGGCATATGTATCCCAAGGTTAACGGCATATGTATTTGTGTGTAGAATAACGGCTTCCACCTTAGGAAAGCTTGTGATCGTTCTATGGAAGAAGAGGTCGAATTATTAAGGAATGAGGTTGACAAGAACACGAAGAGGTGGAGAGAGATGTCAAACCAGGAGTTTCTGATTGGGCAAATCCGTTTGGAGCTAAAAACCAAGGCTGAAGAGATTGCTACCCTTATAGAACAAATGGCTATTTTTATGGAAACTATCGATTAAACAAGTTTAAGGTTGTCTATGTTTAAGGTTGTGTAAGACTTGCCTATCTATGTTTCGGTTGTCTATGACTTTTGTTGGAGATCTCCTTTTGTTGTGGTTGTTCGGGTAATACTAGTTTTACGGGTATTACTAGTATTACCCGTATGTAGTGAATCTTTATGGTTTAATTTCAGAATTAGTATGATATAATTAATTTTCTGCTTTTTTAATTGATCGATTCTATATTTTTTTTTGTCCGAACATTTGTGGTTCACCGAAAAGAGTTAGTAAAGTACAAGTTCACCGAAAAGACAAAGTAAAGAACAAGTTCACCGAAAAGAGTTAGTAAAGTACAAGTTCACCAAAAGACCAATATTACCAAAAGATCAAATGTTCAAAGCAGCCTGTGACCGTGTCACCCGCCTTGGTAGTGGTTGAGGAGATGGTTCAGCTGGTTCAACATGCTCTTGTGGGTCGGTGTTAGTCGCTTGTCGTTTCATCGCTTCTGCCTCAACATTAATCTGCAATCAAATAACCAAGTAATTACTGACTGTTCTGCGTAGTATTACTAGTATTACTAGTATTACCAGTTTTACTAGTATTACCAGTTTTACTAAACTTACCTGTGTCTTCACAAACTCTTCCAACGGTTTGATTCTTTCTTCGAACATATCAAATCTCCTATCAATCCTCCCACCAAGCGTAGTCACCTTTTCTTCCATCTCATCTTTGAAGGTCTTGAAGAGATCCATCAAATTCGAATGTGGACTTCCCTCATCCACCACATTCTCCAGGTTCTCCGCATTCTCAGGTTCTCCTCGGGACTGCATATCTTCGTTGAAGATCTCTTCAAGGCGGACAGTATAGCCTTGACGAAGACGCTCCATCCAACTTTCAATCACAGCATCATGTGCATCATCGTCATCTTCTTGCTCGGTGATTCCAGCAAGGAGAGACTCTTCTTCATCGCCTTCGGTTGCTAAGATACTAACAATATCCTGTGAACATAACAAAGCAGATATATTAAATACATAACAACCAAAAATAATTCTTATGAGAAGTAGATAACTAAGAAACACTAACCTCAGTTGCACCAAGTTCATGATATAGCTTCGAAAGAGGATATCCTCTCATATCGCAATCCTTGAACTTTCTCTTGCACATCCTAGGACAAGAGACGTCCGGAGAAGGATTAGCTTCTGTGAACTTATCCTTGAAAGCTTGAATGGCCTCAAATGGTAGAAGCTGCACAACAAACATATAGTTAGAGTTATGTTCAATTAGGACAAAGCAACGCATCCAACGCATCCAATAACTCATTTACATTTTACTTACCTCAATAGGCAGACAGAAGCCCGAGATCCCCCATACTGCATTCTCTTTTTGCATAAACCCGTCAAAATGACTCATCGTTTTTGCGATCGATACCAGCATGCGATCAAAGGAATATCTTCCCCAAGGAAACGACTCGCAAATGCTAAGATCACTCACAACACGTATAAATAAGTCATCAACGCCTGTAGCTTTCTCTCCAGCCTTTATCGGTGCTACAACTACGTTGGATAAGAAATAGAGAACAACCATCTTCAGCCTATCCTGAGACCGTCCCCTTGGTACCATTTGCTTCAACCTTTCTCTCACATCTTCCCGTCTAATCACATTTTCTTTAAAATATTTATTCACAAAACTCTTACTTCCAAGTTTGTCAAAACCAAGTGGATAGTTTCGACAATCAAAGCCCGATATCAACGCATGCTCCTTAATGCTGTACCGGATGGGAACCCCATTCACAACAAACCAAACCTCCTTTTTCTTTTCAATCTTAGCGGTTCAAAGAAAAAGCAACCACATGCCCGCAGCCTTGTGGTTTTTCTCCCTCGGCATGTGGAAAACGTGTTTGAACTGTGGATGGTTCTTAAACCAATCCCACTCATCATCGGTCAAAGGATGCTCCAACTCATTCAACGTTGTCAAAACTTCCTCTATATGACACTTCGCCGATATCTTTATCTTTTTGTTATACTCCGACGATGGGAAGTACATACCCTGAGGTTTTCCTGCTGTTGGTTCATCATTGGCATCCTGCAACAAACAGTTTTACCAAATATCACCAATCTCATCACCAACACAAACAGTTTTACAAACAGGTTAAGACATAGTTCTACCTAATTCTACCAGTTTTACCAAGACACATATACTTACCATTGACTCTGCCTGAGGAGGAGGAGGAGGATGCAGCCACTCATCTTCTAAATCTTCTTCTTGATTATTGAAGAAGACTGGAGCTGGAGGAGGCGGAGATACAGAAGCCGGCGGCGACTCCCTCTCCTCTGCATTATCTTCTTCTTCTTCATTCTCCACAACCGGAGGAGGAGGAGCCGGAGACTCCACTCTATCATCTCCCATTCTCTTCTTCTTCTTCTGACTCTTCATCTTCTTCTGACTCTTCTTCTTCTTCCCCACCTCCTCAACCGGAGTAGGAGCGGGATCCCTCTCATCTCCCGTTATCTTCTTCTTCTTCTTCTTCTTCTTCTTCTTCTTCTTCTTCTTCTTCTTCAGACTCATGTCTCTTTTCTGAGCTACTCCTCCCTTCCTCTTTTTGCCCATCTTTTTCTTGACATTGTCTCTAATATTCACCAAAGGAGTATCCTCGTCATCTTCTTTATCTTATTCACTCTCAACCCACGGATGAGAGTGAACCCTTTCTTCTTCATTCGTGTGTTCAACCCTGTTTTCTTCATTCATGTTTTCAACTTCCCCAACAACAGCTTCCCTTGCTTCTTCCTCTCCTCCTTCAGTCGTCTTTTCAACAGAGATCTCCTTCTCAACATCCGGAACACCAACTTCCCGAACAACTTCGGGAAGACCAACTTCCGACCTTTTCAAAACGGATTTCCTTCGGAGTCGAGGCATTGATATCAATTCGAGAGAGAGAACGAAATTCGATTTTGATTTTGAGAGGAGTAACAATTTTGACTTAAGAATTCAATTTTGAGAGGAGTAACGGTCGGAGCTGTGAAATCGGAGAAGAGAAGGAGAAGTGGATTCGGTGCCGGTTGAACAGTTAGGGATTTGTCTCGGTTTGATCGGGTTTGGGGAGACGGTTTGCGTCACTCCCGGTTTGGCCGGTTAAAACTCAGATATTTCTTGTAATTTAAAAGACTTGGCTAGGCTAAAAACGTAACTTACCTATTTTCGGGATTAAAAATAATTGAAAACGAAAATGATTTTAAAAGTGGGTTTTTGAGATTATATTTTGAGCAAAATAACCTTATGAGATGATGTCTCATATTTTGGTCACTCTATTCACACTTTCCTTTTTGCTCCTCCCAAATCTGCATTACGCTCAATGGCTTCGTTTTTGGATACCCTCCCAGATTTACCTTCACCGATGAGTAAGATTTTCTCCCTTTCTTTCCCTCTTCTCTCTAGCCGCAATGTGGGTCTTCTTCTTCTTCATGAATTTTAGAAATATTTCTAATTTATTTATTGCTCTGCATTTTGCCCCTTGCTTTGTTTGGAGATGTTTCTGTATATGGGTTTTTCAGTTAGGGTTTAGCTATAATTTGTACCCCTAAGCTTATGTGTTCTTGTTTTTAATAATTGGTTTAGGTCTTGGTACAATGGAGATGCTGCCAAGAACTGTTTGGAGGATACTTAAACGGTTTCTTACTCCAAATGTATCATTGGTGAGTTGATATGACTCATATTTAGTTAGGGAATGAAGGAAATTGGTCCGTGCTTGTAGGATAGATGTATAAATTTTCCATTGTCTATCTTTCTCTTCTGTTTCCATATTTATTTGGATATTTTGAAATTGCTTTGTGTTTCTAATTTTATAACTTTACTCTCATTACAAAATCATACGCATATCAATCGCATATAAATCTCTCTTCTGTTAAAATTGGTTTTTTGGTCGCATGTTATGAACTCCAAAAGGAAGAAACGAGAAGAAAGTAGAAAACTTTAAGCCATTTTTTTTTATCTTCGGATATAGTCTTACATTGGAATGAGTTTGTTCAAACATTGTTTATTACAAATCTCTTACAAAAGATTGTTATGACGCCTAACAATATAGTGTCTTTTTGTTAAATGAAACAGGTGAATATTAGTATGGCGATGTGATAATCAGAGGTGAAATATTGTTGATACACATTGATCTCAGATGAGAATATGAGAGCCGCAACAAAGAACCCTTATATCTAAAGCTTCAAACCATAGGTTGTAAAAGAAAAGTATACATGTGCCACCATGGAGGACAGCTGATTATGTGAAATACAAGAATCTGTCTCCTCATGTCCATACTGATGAAAATCAGATGACGAAGCTGAGCAAGGACATGTCAAGATAATAACTAAATCCTTTACAAGGTACGGGCAAAAAAACTCACTTACTGGATCTGCGACTGGACTCTCTCTTTATTCACTTTCGTCTGTGTATAGGCTGAAACACGTAGGATGCGAATATCATCAAGAATTCAAGATGTTCTTCTAAATAATCTCTCCATATTTCAGCTGCTGACATTTTACTCGATTTAGATACTTAAAGATTTCATAAGGTAAGAATGTCAAGAAGGCAAGATGATGAATAATTCATAGGACCTAAATTCATCTTTTAAGTTTCCACTTAGTTAGAGATCCGTGACACTGCAGATTGATGGTAAAATAAAAATCATAGCTTTTTGATTGATTGGATTAGATTTTCAAGGGTTTTAATAAGTTTTTGATGATTGTTATTAGGAGTGGGATACAGTAGGTGGTTGTACGTGGTGCTCCTACTATTGCAATTGCAGCAGCTCTTTCTTTGGCTGTTGAAGTTTCAACTCTAATGCTTTTGATGGATCATCTGCAGACGGCAGATAATGTTGCTTTCTTCAGAACAAATTAGATAATTTACTGTCAAGGTACTCAAATTTGGATGGATTATAAATGAATTTTGATTTCTTGGTGCTTTGTGATTCTGAAGTCTTTGTTTTTATTTGGGTGATGATGAACGATGTTTGCCATGAGAGGAAGCTTCTTATTTTTATTCGATAAGGAAGTTCACGATATTGTTGCACTTGGCTTCGCTCCACCGTCGGCAAAGGGATTGTTGTCTGATTTTGATCGAAGAGAACCGGAGAGAAGAAAAAAAGCTTAATTTGACTCCTGCGACGATATCTGTTCCTGGTAAATTTTGATAAAATCATACAAGTTTTGTTCTTTTTATGTTCATAAGACATATGACTCGAATTTTAATGCCCAACAGTTACAGAAACAAACAACTTGTGGAGCAGATCAAGGTTTGTGTTTTGTTGTTCTCATGTTCCTTTAAAAGATGTTTCCATTTTCTTATATGTTTGATTACCGATTAATTGTCTTACAGACTGATGACTGGATACAAATGTCTTACTGTTTAAAAAGTTCAATTTATTCATAATTTTGCAGATGTCAGATTGTTATCGTTGATGAGAAGGTCGACTACGCGAGTTGAGAGTGTCTCACCTTTTTAAGTAGCTTAAGTTTACTCAAGCCGTACTTTGTCATTCTGACTTGTGAGGTCAATGATCAGTGTTGTCTTTTTCAAAAAGTTTGAATGTTCCAATTCTTTGGAAATTTCTGTTTCTCTGAAATCAGTTTTGTATGTCTCAAAGTTTTACTTTAATGAATGAGTTTTCCTCTGCAGATAATAAATTATTTTCCATTTCATTTTCGTAGTATAGTGATGTGCTTAAAGTCACTTAACTTCTTTTCTCTTTGTTTTCTTACTTGCCATTTTCAAGGATCTTCTCTTATGAGTCCAAATCAAACAAGAGTGCTTTAAGATGCAAACCCTTCTCTCCTGTTAAGGATGTGTATATCAAGATCATAAATATTGAACCATTTACAAAATGAAGACTCAGATGGTGGTTAATATATATGTGTGGTATACTGGTATAAGGTGAATACCTCTTCGAAATATTATTTCCCTCCCATTAACTTGTGTTTTTTCGCCATTTCTCTCCATTTTTGTTTGTCTTTCCGGTTCTTTTTTACATAGCCAAATACAACTGTTTCGAGTTCTTTTTTAAAACTTACAACTCATGTAAACTTACTAAAATTGTTGAACATTGACAAGCAACTACACTTTTGATGAGGCTTGTCTCATGCATTTTTTTTTTATATTGGCTTGACTGCTAGGTGATTTCCCACTGATACGTGGGTTTTGTATTTTATATATATATAAAAACAATGATAATGATGTACACAAATCCTCAAAATCACTAATACTACGGAGAAGACCAGGTTTAGAACATGACTTCCCATCCATTTGTTGATGACAATATCCCTGAGCCAGTAACTCCTTGCAATCTGCAATTTTTTAGCAAAAACATGTGTATTAGGTTATTTACTCTCGCTTATGAGTTTGCAATAACGCCAAATTATGTAGAATTATAAGCACATTACTTAGAAAATGTACTTAGAATTTAGTGAATAAATCTCACCTAAGACCATAGGGAAAGGATTCTCTTACTACATACACTTGATCATCAAGAAGAATCAATAATTACATTTTAAAACAATTTTTTGGAATTTTTGGATTAGTTAGTAGGATTCATAATAACTGTTTCGGTCGAAAGTGTTATTATGTATTGTTATTTGTGAGAAACTATAAAAATCCTACTAACTAAATCAATCTCTAATCTTTTAAGCCCATTTTACAAAAAGCCCATACCTCTAATCCTTCGTCTCTCTCTCTCTTCCGCTTCCGACACTTGAAACCGTACACCACCGTTACCCCTTCCCAACTTCCTCATCTTCAATCACTCATTCATTGCAATTCCATGTCTTCAATGGCACACTCCTCAATGGCCTTTTACTCCCTCGCTTATATAAACATAAACTTCCCACATACCTCTTCAACACTCCACATACAACAAATATAATCTAAATATGGCATCCATCGAGGCAAAAACCTTCAGCATCCTTGCGACAATCGAAGGAGACTTTTGTAACCAAGAAATCATATGCCGGTTGATACACTTTTGGGAAGCCCGACATTTCAAATTGGGGAACGTGCTCATGGGCTATGAACTACTCCTAATCGATTTGGAGGTAAGCCAATCAAAGCCTTCGTATATACATCCGAAAATTGTAGACGATTAGTATAGCTTCATCTACTAAACAATCTACCTGATTTAAATGTACAGGGCAATACAGTGCTAGGATTTATCTCCGCTAACAGGTTATTCCGTCACGAGAAAGACTTGAAGCCAAACTCTGTCTATAGACTGAAAAAGTTCATGCCAAACCATCCAAACCACTTTATAAGACGAACGACCACAAACACCGCATTCTATTCACCGACCAGACAACAATGGTAGAGGTCTTTGAGGGAGCCAACGATATAGACCACCAGAAATTCATAGTCCGACCCTTTAGTGATTTCTCCGCCATTGCTGACACAGACACCGACCTCTTCGGTAAGCAAATGTCTACACCTTTGCTCATGTATATTATTCTTTGCATTCATCAGAGGCATAGCCATATTTTATGATATGCCCAGTTTGTTATAACTATATCTTCTTCTCACATATCCACGTCCCCTAAGTTGGTAGAGTTTACTTTGTTTTTTTACAAAATTAACATGCTTCGTATCTTCTTTGCACATATTAACATGCTTGATAATATATATTAAGCAGTGGTTATAATATAGAGTTTACTCCCTATGTACGTACGAATAGTGATGTATTTATGAGTTTAGATTTTCTAATCATTGGATGGTTATGTTGGTATGGCTGTTTTGAAATCATGTATATATATATAATCTCTCTGTAAAAGGGTATGTTGTATACACAAAACCACTAGATTCAATTTTAGCAACATTTTTCATGTTATATAAGTTAATAGACTTTGCTTTCGCGACTCGATATTCATGTACAATACTTTTACCTTTTCACAAAACTGGTTCTAGGTCACCTCTTCTATATCAGAGTAAAGCTCATGTTAGAGATCCTCAATGAAACGTGCATTCATTAAACCGAATATTCTTTTGCGTGTATCTTCTCAGTTTAATCCTTTTCATATTGTAGATTTCCTTGGGCACATTCGACACTTAGGTGGAGACAACCTCCGTCTCCATGCACCTGATTATACCCCGGTACAGGCTCTAGGCATCAACGGAGGAGACAGAGTCTACTTGCACCTGCTAATGACAGAGTACTACATCAATAACTCCCTCTTTGCTATAGTAATGAGTACACTATTTTCTTATTGTTTTCAAAACAGCAATAGCAACAATATCTACTCTCTACACCTGCCTTGGGTTCCTTTACATATTATCTTTACAGCTTCTATTTAATATAGCATACACTGACCTATTTTCCCCTCTTCTCAAAACAGTGGTGAAACTGTGCGCATCAATCTGTGGGGGAACATTGCCGAACATTTTCGTCAGCGATGGAACAAGGCCGCAGTCCAGCCAGTAGCTCTACTTACCACCACTGTCAACCCAAAGACCATTGGAGGTAGTTATCACACATACAGTCTCCTTGTATACTTTATTTACCAAATCTAATGAATTAATATCTATACCATTTACCAGGTGCTTTGACCCTCAGCTCCACATCAGCCACACAAGTTTTCTTCGATACAGACCTCGCTGAAACTAGAGACCTCATGGCACGGTAACATCACTGGCCCTAATAATTCTGGCATCATTCTTCAATTACAATTAGAGATTTTCTGTGAATAACCTACTCTTCATTTCTCTCATTTTTTTTTTTACATCGTTTTCCATTTCTCCCATCTTTACATAAATCAGGCTAAGCTCTGGAAAATTGCCAGCTATCACCACCTCCAGCTCCGCTATCACTAAACTCGAAACATTGACTATACACGAGCTCCTCCAGTTCATCCAGACCGAAACGCCGTAGGTAAGAAGACATAGCAATTTCGCAAATACAATATAAGGTCTCCCTTGACGTTAAACATATTCCTCTGACCTACCATTCTAATGTTGTTACTACGCTAAATAGATCGCTAGCTTCTATTGCTTTGCTACAATTGTTGACGTGCTTGGACAATACGGCTGGAACTACATCTCATGTAGTGGCTGTAAGACAAAACTTGGAAAGACTGAAACGTCACTGTACTGCACATATTGCAAAAAAAACCAACAACATCGGCCTCCTCAGGTTTATTCACATGCTTCCTCCTTCGTGTATCTGCCATTAATCACTCCGTAATCACAAATTGCAAATGTTTCAATATTTAGGTACCGCTTCGAGTTAGCTGTCCGTGATGAAAACAAAGACCTTGCAACCTCTGTTGTCTTTGATGATGATGGTGTTAAACTTTTTGGTAGAAAGGCTTCCGAGCTTCTGGTATAATTCTACAACACTCTAACTCTATATATTTCAACGTACATGCCACCTCATATCTATTATACTCGATCTCAGGCTGTCTCCGACAGTGAGCGTTATAGAATAGCCTCTACCGTCTCTGCTTGTCTGCAAAGCATCGTTGGCCGCACCTGCAAATTCCAAATCCAACTCAAGCCATTTAACTTTAGTGCTTCTCGGCAAACTTTCACTATAGCCCGTATAGTTGACGATGATGCAGACCCCAAATCAGTTGAAGAAAACCTCACTGTTGAAGAAAGCCTCACTGTTGCTAAAAAGAAAGACAAGCGTGAGCAGTGGCGAATCTAGAAACTATTTTTACCCGGTGCAAAATCTGATAATAGGGGACATAACACAATTTATCAACAGGGGCATGGCATAAATCTCTTAAGATAATTGACCAAAAATTTTTTTTTATGGTGGGCAAGTGCCCCCATTCCTACTACACTGCCTTCGCCACTGAGCGTGAGCGTCCATCTTCTGACATTGACGACCCCAATGGTAAGACTGATGGCACCGTTGGAGAACAAACAAGCTCACCCTCCCCCGAAACTGTCAGCCCAACTGCCAAACACGAAGAGAAGCGTCCCCGTGTGCAAAACTAAATGGAACCACTCTTATTTCACTTTTCACTCTTTTTTTTTCCTTTAATGCATACGAGAACCTGCGTTTCCTTTATGCTTTACATGTCTACGTACACATTTATGCATTCCATGTTTCCAGTTTTCTTATGAAATTTCTCAGCCACCATGGTTTTTGTTTTTAAATTCAACATCCTCTATTTTATTCTCAATCCAATTTATTCTGCTTACATATTGATTATTATCGACCATCCAAATTTATTCACTCAATTGGTTTTATATTGCATGGAAAATGAAACTTTTTATTCAATACTTTGAATCTCTACCGTATTCCAGATAATTTTATACCAGTACCAGTTATGAAAAATATTGTTCCCCAGTTTATAATACACCACTATACAAATCTCTTACTTTAGCCATTACTATACCGTCTAATACTCCTCCCTTCTAAAGATTTAGCCAGATAATTTCTCCCCTAATAGTAACCTACTAATTAATAAAGGAAAATATGATCTCCTTCCAATGAAAACAAAAATCGTAGTAATGCTTACTAAACATATCTAATGTAATGTTTTCTTATATTGAGTTACTAAACAAAGATTTAAAAAAAAAAACAACTGCCAATATATTAAATGATCATCTCACCAAAGTGACGAACCCAAGACTCCAAATTTACAAAAAAAAAACAGAGTATTAGAAATAACAGAGTATAAAAAAGTCCATGGTTTCAAAATAGAAACAAAGTATTAGAAACCAAGAATCCAAATTTCCAAAAACAGAGTATAAAACTAGAGTATATACCAAACGATGGTTTCAACATAGAAATTCCCAAAAAATACGGAATTTAAATTATTTTTTTTTGAAAATTCGGAATTTAAATTATCGCACACACATTACATTAGTACCTCCCAAAACAATGTGCTACATTAAATTAATTTTTAGACACTTAGCCTAGTGTCTACAATGCACATGCCCTAATATTCCCAAGCCACAAATGTCGAAATCATTACTGAAAAAATTAGCAAAAAAAAAACAATCCTAATCTAATGTGATTCGGCCCATCATTTGGCCCAATTTTATTATGTTCTCCTTAACTTCTATTTAATTAAACGACTGACTTTTCTCCTTCACTAAGACACCTTCCATTTTTGTCTTCAATGGCACCTGTAACGGAATTCCATATACTTAATATACCATTAACACTACAAAATTCAATACAGTTAATTTATATGTTATGGAATCACAAAAGTCATGCACTACAGATGATTCCACTATTTATACCAAAGGAAAACAGAACAAATCAACACATTATTCTCATCAAAATTAAAGTTAGCCCTCTTGAAGCACTCCCACATTTATTTTTCCCCAAATTTATCTTCTAGCAAATTTGCTTCTGTAACTTAAACAAGTCCGTGTCATTTCATCAAAGAGTGCTTTGGAGTAACTTGAATCTCTTACCATTGTGTCATTTCTCTCTTTGTATTTACCTCTCCATACGCTATCCTCTCTTTCTCATTTCATTTCTTTTATTTTTATTAGGGGATCTCCCGGACTACGATTATGTTGTTTATATGTTTATACAATAATGATAAGAAGAAATTTGAGAATATATATTTTGATATGTTTTTTGATCTACTATATATTAGTATATTACTCAATGATATCAAAATATGTTCATATACAATGCCGTGCCTAGGTTGGAACGAGTGCAGATCTTAAATGCCACTTTCGGAAAAAAAGTGATCTCACTTGCCACTCCATGATCACAAATGCCACTTTGATAAAAAATTTCTGTTTTACCCTTGCAAAGTCTCTACCAGAAATAGAGGGTTATGAAAAAATAAAGAAAAATAAAGAAATTCAATTGAATTTCCTTCTTCCTCGTGCGCCGGAAGGGAAGAAACGACGGTGGGGGAGTCCGGCGGGAGAAAATTCGATTGGTCAGTCCGAAAAACTCGAATTCTCACCCCGAAAAACTCGTTTCCTCCGGGGTACGCCTGATTATGGTATTCATGTTTCAATTTCAATTGAAATGTCAATTAGGGATTTGACATAAAATATGTGTTGGTATTCATGTTTGTAGGCATTATTAGGTATGTGCATAGTTAAATCACGTCATAGTTGTGCTGAATCGTGTTGAATCGTTGGAAAACTAGGAAGCCCATAATCGAATGGATTTGAATCGAAAGCTGCAGATATAGTACAACTGGTACAACTGCGTTGGGGGATACTCGATAATAGTTGGTATAAAAGGTACTACTAAATGCATAGTTGTCCAAGTTGGACATAAATATTAGGTACTACTGTAAAAATTTGTGCAATTCCTAATCATTGTTTTGTTTTGTTTTTTTCTTAAGGTGTTGAAGAACATGTACACAGTCGTGCAATTTGACTATGGGGGGTGCTATGCAGAAGATCATGAGTGGATTTCTAGAAATTCTCTATACTCTATAGTGTTTAAGACATCGTCTATGGAGGAGATAACTTATGCGGTGGTAGTAGATAATATATGTAGGAAGATTGGGATAGATGAAACCGCGGGGAAGCTGAAATTGAGTTACAGTGTATCTAAAGCTCGAAGAGAGACATATATTGTAGATGACGAGGAAGTATTGGGTTATCTTATGTCGGTCGATAAAGACGGTCTGAGACCTGTTTTGGTAGTGGAGTTATTGAAGGGTGTGGAAAACAATGGGGTTTTGGACCAAGTTTCAAGAGCAGAGCAAATAAGTTCATTTGGTGTGAATTATTCGGAGCCGGTTGTAAGTGGTATAGGCAATGAAAATGTTGGCATCCTTAGTTTGGAAGAACAACCAAATGAGGCGATTAATGATGAGACAAGGGCGATTTTGGCTTACGAAAATATCGGTAATGATGATTGTGAGAATGTATCTTGTGACGATTTTGCGACTGTAGAAAGTCCGATAGATAACCATTTGGATGCTATTGTTCATGATATGGTGGACCTTCCCGTAGGAGAAATTGCGACTGTTGAAGAATGGGAAGATGGTACTGGTCTTGTAATAAAGCAAGAATTTAGTTCCAGGCAAGCGGTGCAAGATTTGGTATTGAGAGCTGCAAATAAGAATTGTTTTGCGTATGAAACAGTTAAGTCGGATAAGCATCGACTTATGCTAAGATGCCGACAAGCTTCGCAAGGTTGTAAATGGTATCTACGAGCTGCGAGAGATAAGGATTCACTATATTGGACCATAAGAGTACACAGAAAGATGCATGCATGCTCGCGGGCTATTGAGAGCACAAGCAGTTTTAAACGGAGAGGCACACAACGATTAGTAGCCAACTTGTTGCATGAAGATTATCCAGGTCAAATGGACACACCTCCTGCTAGAAGTATCGTCGGTCTTGTACAAAATAAGCTTTCTCTAGACTGCTCCTACTCTACCGCTTTGAGAGGGAGAAAACGACACATTAGCGAGATGCGCGGGAGTCCCGAAAAAAACTACAACTTGTTGTTTTCTTATCTTTACGAGTTGAGGAAGGCCAATCCGGAGACAGTAACAAGTGTGGAATTGGATGGAAAAAAGATGTTCAAGTACCTATTCATCGCGTTGGGTGTTAGCATTCAGATTTTCATGAATAGTGGGAAATAATCGATGCTGAAGAAGGTTTTCAGATGATGGTTTTTATGCTTTTTATGGTTTTCATGGTTTTCATTTAGGGTCCTGGTCAAGGATGTGGGTTCAGGAGGTGGTGGACACCTGCAATTCAAGACGAGTTTGAGAAGATTAGGGATGAGAAGAATGAGATGAAGGAGGAGTTGGCCGCTGCGAAACAGGAAATTCTGGATCTTCAGAAGAAGTATAACGAGCTCTCTTTAAAGTTTGAGAGTTTGACCTAGTATCTTTGATGTACTAGGATTGTGGTTGTTTCTTTGTAAGACTTTAGACTATGGTTTTTAAATCTTTGTAAGACTTTAAATTATGGTTGTTTGACAACTCTGTTACGAATTGTGCTAATTGAGAAAAAAACCTATAATTGGTAAAGGTACAACTCTGTTACGAATTGTTCTAGTTGTACCAATACGAATTGTTCCATTACTAAATAAAACATACCAAGTTCAACATACTAAATAAAACATACCAAGTTTCAAACTAAATAAAACATAAACAAATATCACTTTTTCTTCTTCTTCGTTTCCTCGGGTGTAAACCTAACCGGCTCTTTCCTCTTCCTCTTAACCTTGCTCTTCTTCTTCTCTTCTTTGTCCTTCTCTTCACCTTGCACTTCTTTTTGTGTCTTCTCTTCTTTATCCTTCTCAGCACCAAGGTCCCCCTCTTCACAATTATCTTCTTCTTGAGTAGGAGAAGTAGGAACAACAGGGGTACATTCTTCAATAGGAGACATCAAGATGAATGATTTGTCAGAATTAATCCCCTCACCTGTCACAACCATCCTCTTACCCAACATATAACCGTGGAGAGTATTCACGGTCGTCTCCAACACCTTAAGCTTCTCAAACCCTATCTCAATCTCCCCAACAACCCTTGCATTCATTTCACCAACCGCCCCCTGCAGCTTCCCAAACCCTTCCTCAATCACCCCCACGAGTACTGCTTGTAGTGCCCTTAAAGATTCAGGATGTTCAACACATTTCTCCTTCTCACCCACACCCACATCAAGGTCTTCATCAATTCTTTCCAGAGATCGAGCTTCAACGTCCTTTTTGTGCAATTCTTTCCATAATATAGGCTTCTTCTGGATAACTAGACGCTCCCTCCAGCTCTCGACCACCAGATCAATGTAACCTATGCCTTCTTCAGCATCTACCTCAACAATTTGTCTCAACAGGCCTCTCTCTTCTTCAGTAGGCTCCAAGATGCTTTCAATTTCCTGAAATCACAAAAGATTACTCTAAAATCAAATACAAGATTACAAATGTACCAATTCTACCAAACTAATTATGTGTACAAACCTTTGTATCTCCAAGCGCATCGTGTATATGCTGCAACGGAAATCCTTTGTTGTCTCCTTTCATAAACCTCCGCTTGCACATCCTTGGACAACCGGGATGCGCTCCTCCTACATCTTCGCGAAATCTTCGTCGAAGGTTGGGAATACACTCAAAAGCAAGAATCTGCATAATGAGTCCAAAACAGAGTGAAAAACTCTGCCACATATTCAAAAATTATACACTTGAATCTGTTGGAATAGTAAAAGGGTTTACCTCTAGGGGGATAATGAAGGCGGATAATCCTGTTTGCGTTTTCACTGCTCCCTTTATGTTATCAACCACCCATTTCATCCCATCAACGCAATCGTTGAATGTATAACGGCCCCACGGGAACTTCTCACATACACTCAAATCATCGACAATTCGGAGTAAGAATGGGTCGACAGTCGGATCATACTTGTTCTTTGCTTTCAAAACCTTGGCGATGAAGTATAGAACAACCAATTTCATCCTGTCCGCAGCTCGCTTCTTCTTCTTCTTCAACCTCTCCATCTCCTTCTCTATCGTGCTTATCTTTATTCCCTTTGTCTTCTTAAACACCCTTTTAGCAAACGCAAAACTCCCTAGATTCTCCCAGTTGGGGGGATATTCTTTGCAATTCAAACCGGTTAGAAGGGCGTGCTCTCTAATGGAATACCTTATGGGGGTTCCATTAACCACAAACCAACACTCTTTTGTCTCCTGTTTAGCGGTGCGCACCATAAGCATCCACATGCCTTGGACTTGGTGATTAGCCTCCACCGGCATGTGGAGAACGTGCTTGAACTGCTCATTCCATCTCAACCACCTCAATTCATCCGGATATTCCCCCAACAACTTCACCACTTCTCCCACATTACACCTAGTGCCTATCCTACAACTTTTGGTGTATTCAGTAGGCTTAAAATACAT
The DNA here is from genome assembly GCA_963576765.1 of Draba incana. NCBI lineage: Eukaryota > Viridiplantae > Streptophyta > Magnoliopsida > Brassicales > Brassicaceae > Draba > Draba incana. The sequence goes on from OY755208.1 coordinate 25,478,325, forward strand.
CCCCTCTGGCTGCAGAGCCCTTGAACCATCCTCATCATCAGAGGTATCCTACAAATACCAAGAAAATATTCATTAGAACGTTTGTTCTCAGTTGGCCCACTTGTACAAAAACCACAAATTTGCATAAACGGTTGTTCTAAGTTGAACCACTTTTACTAACACCAAAAAAATACCAACCTTTCCTTCGCCAACATCTTCTTCTTCTACTTCTTCTTCTTTGTCTTCTTCTTCTTCTACTGCTTCTGCTTCTTCTTCTTCTTCTTCTACTGCTTCTTCTTCTTCTTCTTCTTCTTCTTGTTCTTCTTCTTCTACTGCTTCTTGTTGTTGTTCTTGTTGTTGTTGTTCTTCTTCTTCTTCTTCTTCTAACACCTTCTTCTTCCCTCCTTCTTCCTTACCTTTTCTACTACTCTCACCGGCCAAACCGTTGCTACTCCCTTCTTTTTTCCCACGTTTAGATCTACGAAGACCCATTGTCCGAACCATTACTCCTTTCCTGATAAAACACAAGAACAAAAGTATCAAAACCCATATCAAAATCAAAATACCTAATATACACATATACCATGGTACAACACAAGCAAACTCGATTAGATTCAAGCCAAGAGAAAGAGGAACACATGGGAGACAAGATTCAATTCGAGATTCCTCAATTCGATTAGATTCCGAAAATTCGATGTCCAATTCGATTAGATTCCGACAATTCGATGTCCAATTCGATTTTAACAAAATTCAAAGAGGATTAAAATTGATTCTTACCCAAAGGAGTAAAACGCCGACGGCAGAGGATTTTGGCCACGATTTCGAACGGAGATCGACGACGAAGCGAGATTGAACCGAGAATTTTTCACCGGATCTTATGTCGGAATCGGAACTCGTCGGAATCGAAGGATCGAAGAAAAAACGGTTGGGGTTTTAGAAAAATTGTTACTTTGGAAATTGTTGGATTTGGTTTGTACTCTTTTCACCCGAATGTGGGAGTCGGGTCGGGTTATCGCGGTTGGGTCATGTAATTACGCAACTCTGTTAAGGTTTTTAAGTCATTTTCTATTTTTCCGGATTTAAAAAAAATGTTTGAAAATAGAGTTAAATATGGGTGACATTTATGCTCCAATATTTCCCAAAGGTGGCAAATGTGCCATTGTTCCGGTTGGAACGAAAGAAGCTTTGGCTTGGGGCATCAAAATAATGAAAATAATCAAGTGCATTTATTTTGTATTCTTAGTTACATTTAGTTACAATTTGTGTGGGTAAATAAAAAGCTTTTATGATAGAAACATGTACTTATTTAACAAATACAAAATTTTAAATGTCATTTGTAAAATATTTTTTCACAAAAATGTCATATAACATAGTTAATCAAACATAAATGTTATTTTGAATAAATGATATTTTAAAAGTGGTATTTTTTTAGAAGTCTGACATTTTTGAAAAACAGTATTTCAAAAGTGATACTTTTCAAAAAAATTTAAAAGAATATACAAACATAATTTATTGTAAAAAAATAGAGTAAAAAGAGAGATTTATTTTCTCTCCTGATTAAAATTGCTAAGACTGAAAACTTCATGCTAAAATAGTGATTTGGTGCCGCACCATCACCGGTTGTTCACTACTGTAATCTTGTCCCAATCTCAATCTCCGGTTGTATCACCTGCTCTGTCAACTAGTCCCAATCCATCGCTGAGATTAGATGCAACCATCTCCGTCTCAGCCAAAGCCTTGCTCCGCCGTCAAGACCTCTGCGCAGACCAGAGTCTCCCAAATCCACAACTCCCTTTCTGCCCTATTCAATTATGGGCCTGGCCCAATTGGTGTTGTGAAGCTTCAAGCCCATTAAGAACATGCTTATTTGACCCAATAGTTTGGCAATTAAACAGGTTACGCCTGAATTTTATTCTTTTATGACCATTGGTTTCAAGTCACCGTTGATTTTAGCATGGAGATCTTTTGTGCCCGATACCTTATTTGTTATAAGAAGGTCAAAGTTTTCTGGATTCTCAAATCATGTACCGTATGAACCCGTTGAACTCTTTGTCGTTGAACTCTATGTTATTAGAAGCTCAAAGTTTTCTGGATTCTCAAATCCTATAATTTCCTCCCTTCGGGAGAGAACTCGTTCCACTTTTCTTCTCTCTTTGAGAATAAGATTTCTCTCGGAATCAAAACCGAGCAATTTTCCAACCGCTTTGCATTCTTGCATCTCGAGTGTTTTTGAGATCTAAAGATGCAACCGGTTTTGTCTTGACAAAACTCGGAGGTTGGGGAAGTATTTCAAAATCACTATCCAATGTGATTAAATCATCATGGCTTTCCAGCTTAGCTACAAGCTTTATACCGACGCATCAAAAAATTGTTTTCGATTCGCAGTCGTATAATTATGTTGTTTTGTTTGTTTTAAGTTTGAATGTTTTCATGTATTGTAACCGAGACTATTGAGATTAATGAAAACAAAATGTTGACAAAAAAAAAACAATAGTGATTTGGTTATCTTATCGATTGGAAAAAAATGGTTAGTTAAATTAATTTTAAAAGTTTGGTTCAAGATTTTATAGAAAAAAATAAAGAAAATTTACGTCTTAACTAATATTTTGTTCGCTAATTTAGTTTATTTATTTATTTTTGTTATATGATGATGATGTTTACGTAGGGCAACCTCTAACGTTGTCACGACTCTGTTCATATAGAATATTAGACGACTACATTTACTCAATTTAAATATGAAGATTATTGACTATAGACGATAGAAATTTTGTTTGTGACAAACATATTACACATGCCCCTTAATCTTTAGTTACGATTTCGATTATGGTGGTTGGGTCATGTATTTTTTTATGTTAAAAAGTTGTATTTTCTCTCCATTTTGTATATAAATGTACGTTATTCTCCTCAGCTTGTACAAATGGCTGAGCTATGAAACAAAATCTCCTTAATCCTCTTTTCAATTTCAATTTTCCTTCTACAATCTTAGTCTTCTACTCTCTTAGACCATGGATTATAGTTTGTGTTTTTTGTTTTTTGCAAAATTGTTTCTATTATTCTATCACAATCAACATCACACATTATATTCAAAAATTGGCTTGTGTTGATGTTAATTATGAAATGTCACAATGTAGTGACTAATTTACGACGCATTTGCCACAATAAGGGTTTGAGTGCGAATATAGGTAACAACAATTTTTTTTAAATTGGTAGTGACGAATTTGTGACTCTTTAGTGACCATATAGGGTTAAGGGTTTCAGATTAACAAGTTTTTAAAAATTGGTAGTGACGAATTTGTGACTATATATGGTTTATCTGAAACCCTATACATACGTCACAAAATAGTCACAAATATACCACTACTTTGCGACACATTTGCGACGCATAAAAAAATCTGCGACTGATTAGTGACTACTTTGCCACTCTATTTTACATTACTACACATTAAAACCCAAAATGTATGTTTCTATGATTTATAGTTGAATTTAGCTTGTACTAAAGTCAATGACAAATTAGCCAAGATGTGGTTTTAGTGAATAAATCAATTTCCAAAAAAATATTTATGTGAGAACAACATTTATGTACTTTAGCATATAAACACTTAGAAGTTTTAAAGTAAGTTTATGTAAAGTTGATGTTTTTGTAAATTAGTTTTGTTAGTGGTGGTATAATAGTTATATGAGTTTATTTAGGGTATATGGTTTAGGGGAATGGTAGAAAAACAAAATTTGGGTCTAAATGTTTAGGGTTTAGGGATTTGATTTGTGACTAACTTAAAATCGTCACAAATCAGTCACAAATTAGAAACTATTTTGCTACATTTTTGAGACTAATATATAGGCGTGAATTATTTAGGGTTTGGTGAATTAATTTGATTTTTGGGTGGGAATTTACCGTTCCAAATTTTTTTTTGTTTTGACTAAATTACATCCTCTTTAAAACAAAGAGTCTAAAATATCTCATTCCCAAATCAGTTTCACAAACCCTAGATTTTTATTTATCAAACTAATTTAAACAAAATTTAGTAAAATTTGCTGAAACTTTCTCTCTCTTCCTTCTCTCTCTACAGCTCTTCATCGCCTGAACTTTCCTAAGTAGATTTGCTTTACTCTGGCCGGTGCTCGGTGGTTTCACCGACACCGTACCTGTACATACGGTTTTCGTTTCTGTTCTTTTGTCTGTAATATAAGTTTCGATTATGATCGGATTTTGAATTTCGCTTTGGGCGATCTCTTCTTCGCTTTAGGCGATCTAATCTTTCGCTCTGTCGGATCTATCTATTCTGACTTCGGTCAGATTTTGTTTCTTCCTTTACAGGAACGGGTTTCCTCTTTCTCGAAGTTTTTTCGTGATAGAAAACCGAGATCTTGTGGTGACGTTTGTAGATTCTCCTCCCCCTTTCTATTGGTACTGCTTCTTCCTGGCTGGGAGTTTTGATTCTCCCCAAATCCCCAATTTAACGCCTCATCTAAAGGCAGTGGGTGATGGTCAAGCGTTGCGGCGGTCGATGATTATGTGTGTGGAGGTGAGAAGATCTTCAAAGGTTTGCTCGGATCTGCTTCCTGTGGGATGGTCAGAGCGATTTCAAAGTTTGTCGGATTGCTTTCTTCGGCGACGGACATCATTGTGCGGCGGTGAAGATGGCTGGTTGTTTCTTTGCAACCTACAAGTAACACGTGTTTCATCCATAGATATAGTTATCTGTTTATTAGATGACTATTGGGCTTCATTATTGGGTTGTAATATTCTGTATTGAACCTTCCCAAACCTTAATGAAATCTCTCTTTTGACGTCAAAAAAAAAAAATCTCTCAATCAGAGACATTTCTTTCATGCAGAGCCGTGCCACCTTGTGGATAAAAGAAGCCATGGCTTAGGGCATCATTTTTTTGAAAAACATTAATGGTATATTTTTTTGTTAGAAAAAATTAAGAACCTCTTTTATACTTAATCATATATATATATTAATTGAGGAGACATAAAAGCTAAAATCATATGTGTCATTCAAAGAGAGTCTTAAGTAATATTAATCCAGGTTTCATTCAAAGAGGAACTTAAGGAACACATTAATTAAATCATCCAATCAAAACATTTCAATTTGTCATGGTGGAAATTTTTACATATTTTCAATATCTTTAATATATGCGGAGCATTGATGACAAAAATATATACTTACCAAATCCATTACTATATTGAGAAACTCAAACCGATTTAACTCATTTATGTAGTAGTATTTTGGTCAGTGATAAAGTTGGATTTAAAAAATTTTATAGAGTTATTAAAAACATTTGTTTTTGTAAATATAAGATATATATCACTTAATTACATTTTTTTGTCATACATTATAAGACAATGTTTGCTTTTTGGTTTTGTTATTGTAAGTCAATTTCTTTTATTTTTATATTTTGTATACACTTAAAACGTAAGACCTATCATATTAAGACATTCAAGATTTGAAAATCGACTGATTAATTTTTTTAGTGGACATAATCATTTATCTAATATCTTTTTGGTATGTATGATTCAAAACAATATATTTTTACTATACAATAAACTGAAATTTATATTCTCACGCTTTGCATGGGTCAAAATCTAGTTTTATTTAATTAGTTACAATCTACACTAAAGATTAATAATATTGTGGGAAACCAAATATGACCTCATGAAAAATATGGATTTCTATAATACAAACAGATTTAAAAACAATTATTTATTGTTAAAATTTTAAGGTAAGCATAGATGTTTGTATGTCCTCTCCAACATTAGATCAGAAATATTAAAACTGAAATCTTTACATTGACAAAATTTTATAATATATGTTTCCGTCCAGTGAATCACCGTCGTTAAGTGAAGTGAATTACTTTCTTTTTCTAGTAAAATTTTATTTTCGCTCGAGTATGTCACAAGAAAGATTGAGTGACTTGACTATTTCATCTATTGAGAAAAAAAATGGTTAGAAAGCCTTGTTAATGATTTTATAGAAAACATGAATAAAATTTCTATTTTACCTATTCTTTTGTGTGGTGGTTTAGTTCTTTATTTATTCTTAATTTGCAATTTGAGGATGATACTTATTATATACGAAATTTTACGAATTAATTTTATTTTTTCTACGCTTAAGGCATCCGTCAACGTTGGCACGGCTCTGCTTTCATGTGATTTGTTCATCTCTCTTTCGATTTGGATCTAAATCTTCACCTCTCTTTCTCTCTCTCTATTTCTCGTTCGTGTCTCTCGTTCGCGTCTCTCAGCCTCTCGCTAGCTTCTCCGGCGAAACCGAGCTCTCTCGTGCCACTCGTCGCCGTGATTTTCTCCCTCGCGGCAATGAAATCTTCACTCGCCGTCGTCTCCTTCTCCAGCTTATTCAGACGAAACCACGCTCCGATGGTGGCTCCGATGTCGAGTGGGGAGAGTCTCTTCACCAAGGTAGCAAACGATTCTATGATTTCTCTGAAATTCGCCGAGAGATTGAGGTTTTTTTTCTTTACTCTCTCTTCTAAATTTGTTTCACCTTATAAAATTGCTAGGATCGGTGTAATCTAATGCATGGATGATTCATTATCTAGGCTGAGACAAATAGATTAGTAGGAGATAATATAGGCGTATCAAATCATCTGATTCGTCTCAAGATTTATTCTCCTAATGTTCTGCATATCACTCTTGTGGATCTTCCTGCCATTACAAAGGTTCTTGTTGGTGATTAGCCTACGGATAAGATCCCTGCCTGCGTGATTCTAGCTGTTACACCAGCTAATTCGGATTTAGCCAACTCAGATGCTTTACAAATCTGCAGGAAATGCTGATCCTGATGGTTAGTATTTTGGCTGCAATTCAATTGGGAATTTAATAATTTTATTCACTTCATGTTCATAGTATACAATATACTCACATTTTCTTTGCATATGAATTTATTGTCCTCAGGTCATAGAACCATAGGTGTTATCACAAAGGTGTGGTTTCTTTTTCTCAGATGTTTGTTTATATATCACTATTTTGGATTTAGTAACAATGGTAATCTACCTTATTTCTCATGGCTGCTCTATTTTCTCCCTGATTCAGTTGGATAGTATGGACAGAGGTACTGATGCTCGAAATCACCTTCTTGGAAAAACATTTCCTCTTAGACTTGGATACGTGGGAGTTGTAAATCGTAGTCACGAGGCAGAATGTGGTTACTTAAATTTGATTAATTTGGTTAATGGTATGAGGAAGTGTTCCAAGTTATTGAATGATTCTTGTAAGAGTTTAGTAACTGCTCCATGGTTTTGTTTAGTTAATGCATAGTTTTTCTTGACTAGGAATGTTGTTTCTGAGTTATATTTCTTGCGCCGTAGTTGTTGAAGTAGCATATGGATTAAAGAACGTTTCTCGTTCGATGATTATAGGTTCAAGAAGTTTATCCCTGTCTCAGTGAAGATATTCCAGTCTAAAAGAACATCTGCAATAAGCATTGAGCAGAAGAAGAAGTTTCAACGAGAGGTCTCTCCAAGATTAAACATATTGAGCAGGTAAATAATATGGAGACTTTAATGTTTGATTGTTTTCATATGTTAAGCCTAACCTCGTACGTCTTTTGGTAATCTCGCTTTTTGAATGACACTTTATCGGGGCCTGCGTAGAACCAAAGCTGATGATAATTACTGAACTCATGGAAGGCGGTACTCTTCAGAAGTTTATGTTTAGTACTCTTCCAAAGCCTCTTGATTTCAAGCTAGCGATTAGCTTTGCGTTGGATATTGCTCGGGCAAAATGGACAGGTAACTCATCATCCATTCCATTCGTAGGTTATTCTGCTCAATGCTTTGCTCGGACCCCAAGCTTGATTCACACCGTTTCAAAGACATTCTCAACGAGGCATGTGTACTTATTCTTTCCATGATCTATGTATTAGGTTTCATCAAGGCGATGGTGAAGATGATCGAGCTCATGAAGAACAAAGATCCAACACTTAGGCTGCTTCTTCAACTCTTGAACTCTCTCTTTTTCTTGTTTTTTTTGTCACAAGAACTCTCTCTTCTTAACAAACGAGCATGTTGTAATGCTTTTTGTACTTTGGTTTCAACCATTTTGTACTTTAAATGCTTGATTATGTAGTATGCTTTTAATTTCAAGGTTTTTGGTTATTCATTCGATTTGGACAATTCAAAACAAAACAAATAAACAATTAGTAGCATATAAGTGGCAAATCAGTGGCAAATAAGTGACCAAAATGTGACTAACCTAAAATGTGATAACAACAATATAGTCTCTAATTATAAGCTAATTAGTTGTTAATTTGCGACGAATATAGTTAGTCATAAATCAGTCGCAAAATCAGAAGTCGCTAATTAGTCGCTTATTTGCCACGCCAAAGGTAGTCCCAAATACGTTGCTAATTAGTGACTACCTACATGAGTCACAATTGTGTCGCTTATTTGCGACTGAGTTATGGAGTTATTAATCCGTCGCAAATTAGCGACGAATAATAAAGTCACAAATACGTCGCTAATTTGCAACGGATTTCCAGTTTCGCAAATTTGCAACGCACGTTTTGCGACGATTTGTTTCCGTCGCAAAGTAGTCGCAAACGGGTCATTTGTGACGAATTTGCGACGCTTTTGGTAGTCACAAATGACCTGTTTTCTTGTAGTGGTTTCTTCTGTTTCTCTTTGGCTTCTTATCCAAATTACATTTTGCATTAGCCACGGTTCAGTGCAAATGAATTTAAATATGGCACATCTGCTCTCAACCCATGGTGATCTTTTCTTTTGCCACTTGGTTTACATGGTAACTATAATTTGGTTTCATACATTTTGTCAACAATATTTACCGCAAAGTTGAATGAAAACCAAAAAAAGTTACATAAGGGAATCAGTAAGAAAAAAATATTTACTGGTCATACCAAATAAACACCAATGAAATAACAAAACTCAGAACGGATATGATTACATACACGATCAATCATCCGGTCTAAGCCAATTGTAAGACGCTTACGTAAATTTGAGTACCAGAAAAATTCATATAGCAAAACTAAAAGAAAGAGAAGATCAAACTACAATCAAAGATCTAAGGAAAAGATGTTGATAGAGTTAAAATATACTTTAAATACGCAACACATATATAAATTCAATTTAAGCATGAATATTTGAGGATAGTAACTTATGAACGGTTTACCTCTTAGGCTCTTACAGTTGCATAATTTGTTGGAAATTGATATTCCTTAACTCCTCTGTTTCTCATAACTACATGGTTGACATAAATAAGTGTGAAATGACCCTTGTTAAAATGGAAACCAGTATGAATATCTACACCAACTAATGTTAATATTAGCACATAATCAGCAAAACAGATGCTCTCATCAAAACCCTTTGATAATTTGATTCCAGCTCATCTCACTTTGCCATAAAGTCCATCAACATGCTTCACTAATTAATATTGAGTGCCTTTATGTATTCAATATTACCTTTCCTTTTGAGAGTGCCACCAAAGCTAGCGTCTCTGTGAGGATTCAATTGGTGGTAGAAGAAGAAGAATCGAGAAGAGAAGGAAGATTTCGATGTAAGACATTGGCTTTTCTTGGATTCACAAGACATGAAGATTTATTAAGAAAGATGTTCAAGACGTTTTGCATAACTTAGAAGAGGTCACATAAACGTTTCGATGCTTTATTTGAAGCGTTTAAACCAAAGAGGAATTATTTGGGAAGGACTAATTTATCTGTAGCTGGGAAGAGATATGGAGGCGATCTAGAGAGGAAGACGGAGGATTGATTTGTTTGGGCTTATTAATATTACATTTTAATAGATTTTATCTTATTAAAATGGAAAAATGATTCTTAGCTACACGAAGTATTGACTAATATGTTGCAAACCATCCGAAGTATAGAAATGTCTTCTAAACTACACAAACTATTATGTAACACATGGTGACATACACCAAGTATATGTAAATATGTTAAAAACTACAAATTGGTGCTTTTTGAAAAATATTATCAATTTACGGATCAATCTGTAATTAATTTCATACAAAATAAATACTTAAAAATAGAAATTTAAAAAAATTGAAACACCAAATATAAGTACAAAAATTTAAGAAAAAATAATAATGAAAATTTTCGATTAAAAACTAAATTATAGTTTCAGTTTTAAAATATATTAAATTATTTTTGTTAAATTCAAAAATTGTTAAAAATTTGTAACTTCAAAAAGTTCTTAGTTTCTAAAAAGTAATTGAAAATGTTAGGTATATAGGGATCTAAATACATGTATTTTAAAACCAATTAAATTTATCAAATAAAAGTTTTTTAAATGTTGGTCGACAAATATATTTAAAATTCTGTTGAATAAATTTCAATAATTTAGAATAAAACACATAAATAACATATATTACACTTTTGTATGAGATTGTTTTTGTAACATTGGGTCACAAATAAAAGAGTCATTAGCCTAGCCCTTAAAAAAAAAATTTATTCTCATTATAAAACTTATAAAATTACATTGCAATTCGCTGTTTATTATTGGGATATGAGTAAAAAAACTAGTTATAATTTTCCATACAAAAAGTGTAATTTTTTTTTTTAAAAGGCTAGGCTAATGAGTCTTTTATTTGTGACCCAATGTTACAAAAAAAATCTCATACAAAAGTGTAATATATGTCATTTATGTGTTTTATTCTAAAATATTGAAATTTATTCAACTATAATTTTAAATATATTTGTCGACCAACATTTAAAAAACTTTTATTTGATAAATTTAATTGGTTTTAAAATACATATATTTAGATCCCTATATACCTTACATTTTCAATTACTTTTTAGAAACTAAGAACTTTTTGAACTTACAAATTTTTAACAATATTTGAATTTAACAAAAACAATTTAATATATTACAAACTGAAACAATAATTTAGTTTTTAATCGAAAATTTTCATTATAATTTTTGAATTTTTTTTTTTGTAATTGTATTTTGGTGTTTCAATTTATTTAAATTTATATTTTTAAAATTTTCTATTTTTAAATATTTATTTTGTATGAAATTAATTACAGATTGATCCCCATATTAATAATATTTTTCAAAAAGCACCAATTTGTAGTTTTTAACATGTTTACATATACTTGGTGTATGTCACCATGTGTTAAATAATAGTTTATGTAGTTTAGAAGACATTTCTATACTTCAGATGGTTTGCAACATATTAGCCAATACTTCGTGTAGCTAAAAATCATTTTTCCTATTAAAATAGTAAAGAAAAAAGAAGAAAGATAATAAGAAGGAAAAAAACGAGAAAGAAGAAAGTATGAAAGGGAAGAAGAAACAAAATGTAAAAGTATTTTTGTTAGTTTATCTTAATCCCACACTTTATCTCTTCTCTATTTAAAACATGTCTAATTTTGGTTTTCTTTTTCTGCCCAAACAATATTTTGTGGTAAGAAATAAAAGGATTATTGGCTTGTGGTATAAAATGAAAGATATTTTTATGATTGATAGTATTTATTTTCATTGTCCTTAAAATTTAAGCTAAAAAATTACATAAATTTAATAGAAAAATTAATACATTGATTGATAATAAGTTTAAAAAACATAAAATACCAAAATTTTTAGAAAAATAAATTAGTTAAAATGAATTTGAAAATTTTAAAATATAGTGTATTATTGATAATTAATAAAGAAATTGAAAAATAAACTGGTGTAAAAAATAGTATGATAAATCAGAGTAAAACCCAAGATTATTTTGATATAAAATATAGTGTAATACATTGAATGTTGAAATGAATTACTCACTTGCATACGAACGGAATACAACTAACTCTAAATATATTAACTAGAATTAATAGTTTTTTAAATTTTTTGTCAACTAGACATATACAAAATTAGAAAACAATTTACCCAAACACAAAATATCATTTAGGAATTGGTCAAAAGGGCTTTAGAAAATCAAATACATGAGACCAAGTTTATTCATCTTTGGCCCATATAAAAATGTGAATTTTATAATATGTTACGATAATATTATTTATTTATGTTTTTGCTTATAGCTAAATATAAATTATCCTAATAAAGCATAAATGGTTCTTATCAATATCCTAAAAAAAAAATTCTATAAAATGATTGAAGTGAAAATAAAAACAGTAATAAGGAAACAATTTCGCCTTTTGTGCTACCAAAAACCTTAGTAGTATTACCTTTTAAAAAAAAACTTTTTGGCATAAATACAAGGCTTAAAATACTCATTGGAGATAATTAATTCCTATTGCATATTTTCTTCTAAATTCTAAAATTTTTGAGAAAAACTAACTCATGATATTGCATATAAGCATAAGCAGCAAAATTACTTACTCTATTTTACTTGTATTTTAAAGATGAGATTAAAAGAATAGCTAAGATTAACCAAAACTCAATTTAAATAAACATAAAACAGAGGTCCTTAGAAATTCTGAATAAAAGGAGTAAACTTCATTAACACGCACTGATTTACATTAGTTAAGAACAAATTTAACTAATGGTTAAACTCTAGCTAAAATAGAAACTACTACAAAGAGAAATTAATCAGAAACAAACACAACACATACCAATTAAAGGATTAATTAGACCCTATAGTTTCTAGATAGAATCCCAAACTAACTCATCAGCAACTTGTTAATGTGTCGAGAAATCTTAGGGCTTCTCAAAATGCATTTTCAGCTTTTAGGGCCTGAACCATTTTCATTGGAACCACACAAAATTCTTCTGTTGATAACATTTCTTGAATTTCTTGAGACCCAAGCAAAACCTCCATTTCTCTTTCCACCTTTGGACTCTCATTTGTCTACAAAATCAACCAAATCTTCCATAAACATAAACTAACTTGGCGATTATGTAATTGGAATTAGGGTTTATTATATCTTCTATACCTGAATTTTGGTCTGCTTGAGTTGAAGAATCTCAATCTGAGCCTGTAAGAATTTGACATATTTAGCTGCTGCTTGAAACATATCTGCAGTGTTATGTTTCTGACTTCCAGGGATTAATTTTCCAAGCTCTTGAGTCTTCTCTGTGATTCTTCTTCTCTTCTTTCTCGCTGCAATGCTCTGAGAGGAAAGTTCTGGTTTCTTTCTGTTGTCTTGTTCACTCCATCCGACATTAAAAGCCGGAGTGAAATCAGGAACTTGAAACTCCGAAAAGTTCGAAGAAGCATCATTGCTGTAAGAATTAGGGTTAGTGATGCAATCCCGACAAGCATGGATAATCCGGACCAGTTTGACATCGTACGCGAGCCCGAGGTTCTCGACCGCGGGTCCGACGCTCCCAGCCATGACACCGATCCGGCCTCGACCACAACTCGGCCCGTGCTTCGTCCCGTTCCCCGACCAACATCGACCAAGCACCCACCCTGGACCCGTTGTGCTTCCGACTGGTCCCCTGACCATGTCACGAGCCAAGGCGCTCCAACAGACACTTGGTGCCTTGTTCCTTCAAGCTTCGGCTCAAATCTCTCCTTCTCAAGGTTTGCCTAATTTGATTCAAGCTATTTGAATTAAGTGTATGTGAAGGGTGTTCTTTCTAGTGCTCTTTCCTTGGCTGGTTTTTGTCCCTTCGGGTTTTTCTACCAAGGTTTTTAATTAGGCTTTGAAAGAATACCTATATGTGCATCACTTAAGGCCTTTAGCATTTTTGAATTGAATTTGGGCCGTTTTCTTCATTTCGGCCAAGCCTAATAAACTCTTATCTTTTTAGTCAATAATCATTTAATTTGCCTAGTTTTCCGTATTAAATGATTGCTTGCATGTTCATGCATGGTTTTGGAATTTGTGCCAACCTGGCTTTCAATCATTTATTACTTTATTGCCTATAAAACTCGACCTTTGGCCTTATTTGTATCTCATCGAGTTTTTGAGTGAAATCTTTCTTTTTTTTCCAAAAATTTCGATCATTTGGCAGTGCGTAATATCTGTCTCTTGTAGAACCTTTTTAGGTGCGTAATATCCTTTAAGCCATTCTACAAAATCCTTGTTCTTCTCTCGGTGCATCATATCCTCGAGAAGATCAAGCTGGTATATCAAGGGTCATATCCGCAGCCCCTGTGCGTTCCGTTCGATCCATCAACTTCCCGCCTCTACTCTTCCATCCGCTTGTTCCGCCCCATCATATCGTGTGTCTTTCGAGTTCTTCCCTATTGTGTCGGTCCGGGCTCGTGATCTCCTTTCCGAGATCGCATCAGGTGGTATCAGAGCTCCACACCAGGCTAAGGACTCTCTTTCCCTTTTATTTCATATTTGTTCTTCATTTTAATCTATCTTTGTTTTCGACCATTAAGGACTCTTTACTCGCGCTTAGTGTTGATCCTTTTCAGGTACCATGTCCGAATCAGAAGGCTCATCTCACCATACCCACCTCATAGAAATGCTTGTAACCCGTATGGAGGAAATGAATACTCGGTTCACTGCCGTGCAAGATGGCTTAAGAGAAGGTATTCGTGCAGAGATCCGGCAGCTACTTCATGAGCCTAGGCCATGCCGGCAACGTGAACTGTTTCCCGAACAGCCTAGACAAGATCCGCGGGAACTAAGCCCTGAAATGCGTAGACCAGTTCCGGAAAGGCGTGGTGATGCCTCTTCTAGAGGAAGCCATGAACGCCATGGTTACTTAGGTGATGAAGCCGCTTCCCAATTCTACCAAAGCAGTGACTCAAACCGCAACTATCCTAGGCGTCAAAGGCGTGCCAATGAACGCAGGCCACCACCTCATCAAGACAACGTCCACAACTTGAAGCTCAAAATTCCTCCCTTCCATGGCAAAAACGATCCAACTGCCTATCTTGAATGGGAGCAGAATATTGAACTTGTTTTTAATTGTCAATTTTATTCTGAAATTAACAAGGTTAATGTGGCCGTAACTGAGTTTTATGACTATGCTCTCAGCTGGTGGGACCAAATGGTGACTTCTAGACCGCACAACGGCGAGTACCCCATTGAGACTTGGCATGAACTAAAGCTGGTCATGCGCAAGCGGTTTGTTCCAAACCACTTCCACCATGACCTACATCAACGGCTTCGATAACTACACCAAGGCAGTCGAAGTGTAAAAGAGTACTTTCAAGAGATGGAAACGCTTCTGATCCGAGCAAGCGTAACCGAGGACCATGAAGCGACTATGCCTCGGTTCTTGGATGGTCTCAACCGTGACATTCAAGACCGCCTAGAGATGCACCATTATGTTGAATTGGAAGAAATGCTCCATAAGGCTATACTTCTTGAACAACAGCTTAAGCGTAAGCCTTATGTTCATTTTTCTTTTGGTGCAGGACCAGTAGGAACAAAACCGGTCTACGCTCGCGACTACAAACCCACACAGCCGCGTGACTTTAAGCCTTCCACATCCAAACCCAAGACCAATCCTTTTGCCAACAAGTCGGATAAAGGCAAGGCCCCAGAACGTCCAACCCGGACACGTGATATTAGGTCTTTCAAATGCCAGGGCCTCGGTTACTACGCCAGTGATTGTACTAACAAGAAGGTCATAGTACTCATGGAGAATGGAGAAGTCCAGACCGAGGATGAGGAAGAGCCCATGTACGACCATTCAGATGATGAAGGAGAAGAGCCGCCCGTCCAAGGCCAGCTCTTGGTCGCCAGACGATCCTTGAGTGTCCAATCTAAGACCGACGAGCAAGAACAACGATAAAATCTTTTCCACTCAAGATGCTTGGTTAATGGCAAGGTATGCAGTCTAATTATAGATGGTGGTAGTTGCACTAACGTTGCCAGTGATTCTATGGTTAGGAAACTCGGTCTTAAAGAGATGGACCATCCAAAACCGTACCCGCTTCAATGGCTTAATGACTCTGGAGAGTTACGAGTTACCCATCAAGTCATGGTGCCATTGGAGATCGGTAAGTATAGAGACAAGGTGCTTTGTGACGTGTTACCCATGGAAGCCGGCCATATTCTTCTCGGAAGACCGTGGCAATCTGACCGTAAGGTGACTCATGATGGCTTCACCAATTGCCATTATTTTACCTTCAAAGGCCGCAAGACCACACTCATCCCCATGACTCCTCACGAGGTATACCTTGATCAGATTCACCTTAAGCAACAAAAGAAGGAAAAGTGTAAGGCCAAGGTATCTAAGATTAAATCCAACTTCTTTATTAAGTCTGGTGAGGTAAAACATAGTTTGACGACCAAGCTTCTTATCCTTATGTTTGTTTATAAAGAAACTTGTATAACGTCCACTAACTCCGAGCCGGTCCTCCCGAGCAAGATGCATGATCTTTTGCAGGAATTCGAGGACATCTTTCCCGAAGAATATCCTGACAGCTTACCTCCGATCCGCGGAATCAAGCATCAAATTGATTTCTTTCCCGGAGCAACTTTGCCAAACCGTCCCGCTTACCGCACTAACCCGGTTGAAACTAAGGAGTTCCAGAAGCAAGTGGATGAGCTAATGAGAAAAGGCCACATCCGAGAGAGCATGAGCCCTTGTGCCGTGCCAGTCTTGCTTGTCCCAAAGAAAGACAGATCATGGCGCATGTGTGTTGACTGCCGTGTAGTTAACAATATTACGGTAAAGTATTGCCATCCTATCCCGAGGTTAGATGATATGTTAGATGAATTACATGGGTCTAGTATATTCTCTAAGATAGATCTCAAAAGTGGTTATCACAAAATCCGGATGAAGGAAGGTGATGAGTGGAAAACCGCTTTCAAAACGAAACATGGTCTTTATGAGTGGTTAGTAATGCCATTTAGCTTAACCAATGCACCTAGTACGTTTATGAGAATTATGAACCACGTGCTTAGAGAATTCATAGGCTATTTTATTGTAGTCTATTTGGATGATATCTTGGTTTATAGTAAGTCTCTAGATGACCATATCCATCATTTGAAACTTGTCTTAGGATCTCTTAGAAAGGAGCGGTTATTTGCCAACATGAAGAAATGCACTTTTTGTACAGATAACCTTGTGTTTTTTGGTTTTATTGTAAGTGCAGTTGGTGTTAGGATCGACGAAGAGAAGGTGAAAGCCATCTGTGACTGGCCAAGCCCCAAGACTGTGGGAGAAGTAAGGAGTTTTCACGGATTGGCCGGGTTCTACAGATGCTTCATTAAGGACTTTAGCACTTTGGCCGCTCTTTTGACAGAAGCAATTAAAAAGGATGTCAGATTTAAGTGGGAACGTGCCCAAGAAGAAGCGTTCCAGACGCTAAAAGATAAGCTCACTCACGCCCTACTTTTGGTATTGCCAATTTTTTCTAACACCTTTGAAATTGAGTGTGATGCCTCATGTATTGGCATTAGAGCCGTCTTTATGCAAGACCGTAAGCCAATTGCCTACTTCAGTGAGAAACTCGGAGGCGCCACTTTGAACTACCCAACGTACGACAATGAACTTTATGCTCTAGTCCGAGCCCTTCAAACATGGCAGCACTACCTTTGGCCTAAGGAGTTCGTGATCCACACCGACCATGAATCGTTAAAGCATCTTAAGGGCCAGCAGAAGCTTAACAAGCATCACACCAAGTGGATTGAGTTTATTGGAACCTTCCCATACGTCATCAAATATAAGCAAGGTAAGGACAATGTGGTCGCCGATGCATTGTCCCGAAGGTACACTCTCCTTTCTACCCTTGAAGTTAAACTTATGGGATTTGAGCAGATAAAAGAATTGTACCCCACTGACCCGGACTATGGAGAAATCTATAAGTCCTGTGAAAAGAATCCTGTAGGTCACTACTTCAAGCAAGACGAATTCTTTTTCTACGAGAACCGGTTGTGCGTCCTGAGTTGTTCTCTCCGAGAGCTCTTTGTTAGAGAGGCGCATGCTGGCGGCCTCATGGGTCATTTTGGAGTTACCAAGACCTTGGCCATTATGAGAGAACAATTTGTCTGGCCGCAAATGAAAAGAGACGTGGAACGCATCTATAGTCGCTGCACTACATGTAAAATGGCTAAGTCTACGACTATGCCCCACGGTTTGTATCATCCTTTACCTATTCCTCAACATCCTTGGGTTGATTTGTCAATGGATTTTATTTTAGGATTGCCTAAGACTAGAACAGGAAAGGATTCGATCTTTGTGGTGGTTGATCGATTTTTGAAAATGTCTCATTTCATTGCATGTAGTAAGACCAATGACGCATCAAACATTGCTAGTCTGTTCTTTAAGGAAATAGTGCGTCTACATGGCATGCCTAGGTCCATCATGTGTGATAGAGATACGAAATTCCTTAGTTATTTTGGAAGACCTTGTGGACTAAGTTAGGGACTAGGTTGTGTTTCTCGACCACTTGTCACCCCGAAAGTGATGGGCAAACCGAGGTCGTCAATAGGACCTTAGGGACTTTATTGCGTGCATTCGTTAAGAAGAATCTTAGGACATGGTAGGAAGTTTTTCCGCATGTAGAATTTGCTTATAACCATTCGGTTCATTCTGCATCAAAATTCTCTCCTTTTCAAATCGTTTATGGTTTTAGCCCTCTTTCACCTTTGGATCTAATGCCTTTACCTGTGAGTGAAAGAATTAGCCTAGACGGCGAGCAAATGGCTGAGCTCGTTAAGAAGTTGCACAAGGAGGCCCATGACAACATTGAGGCTAAAACAAAGTTATATGCTAAGAAGACCAACAAAAACCACAAAGAGATCATCAATGAACCGGGAGACCAAGTCTGGATCCATTTGCGAAAAGATCTGTTTCCGGAAGAACGAAGATCCAAGTTGTTACCTCAAATGGACGGTCCATTCACTGTTGTTAAACGCATCAACAACAATGCCTATGAACTTGATCTTCAAGGTAAGTACCAAGTAAGTTCTAGTTTTAATGTTACTGACTTGCTTCCTTTTGTGGCAGATAGCTCGGATTTGAGGTCAAATCCTCATGAAGAGGGAGGGGATGATGCGATCCCGACAAGCATGGACGTTCCGGACCAGTTTGACATCGTACGAGAGCCCGAGGTTCTCGACCGCGGGTTCGACACTCCCAGCCATGACACTGATCCGGCCTCGACCACAACTCGGCCCGTGCTTTGTCCCGTGCCTTGACCAGATCTCGACCGCGCCTCGACCAACATCGACCAAGCACCCACCCTGGACCCGATGGTGCTTCCGACTGGTCCCCTGACCAGGTCACGAGCCAAGGCGCTCCAACAGACACTTCGCGCCTTGTTCCTTCAAGCTTCGGCTCAAATCTCTCATTCTCAAGGTTTGCCGAATTTGATTCAAGCTATTTGAATTAAGTGTATGTGAAGGGTGTTCTTTCTAGTGCTCTTTTCCTTGGCTGGTTTTTGTCCTTTCGGGTTTTTCCACCAAGGTTTTTAATGAGGCTTTGAAAGAATACCTATTTGTGCATCACTTAAGGCCTTTAGCATTTTTGAATTGAATTTGGGCATTTTTCTTCATTTCGGCCAAGCCCAATAAACTCTTATCTTTTTAGTCAATAATTATTTAATTTGCCTAGTTTTCCGTATTAAATGATTGCTTGCATGTTCATGCATGGTTTTGGAATTTGTGCCAACCATGCATGGCTTTCAATCATTTATTACTTTATTGCCTATAAAACTCGGCCTTTGGCCTCATTTGTATCTCATCGAGTTTTTGAGTGAAATCTTTCTTTTCTTTCAAAGAATTTCGAAGATATATTGTTATGTCTTTTTACTTGAGGTAAAACTTTATAAGTCAGGTCGTAAGTTATGTAAGTCAGTAACTTAACTGTCACAAAATATATGTGAGAGTGAGAGGTTAGGGTTTTGGCGAGGATTAAGGAGAGGTTATTTGGTGGGTTTAAGATTTACCGTAACTACCTCCTAATTGTTTGGCTTATTTTTTTCCATTTTCTTAAATGTTCATATAAACCGCTGTTATGAGAAATTAATTTCCTAGTACGGTAGTACAAAAAAACACAATAGTAAATATTTTCTCTCTTTATCCGAATGTGTCACAAGAGGGTGTTTAGGAATGCTTAAATTTT
The DNA here is from genome assembly GCA_963576765.1 of Draba incana. Classification (NCBI taxonomy): domain Eukaryota; kingdom Viridiplantae; phylum Streptophyta; class Magnoliopsida; order Brassicales; family Brassicaceae; genus Draba; species Draba incana. The sequence goes on from OY755208.1 coordinate 25,498,220, forward strand.
TTGTCGTATGACTAATTTAGGAAGACATTTATGAAGCTAACAATTTGCTCTTAATTCTAAAGTATTCAAAGCATTTTCTTAAAACTGTTAAGAAAACAGTTCAAATTGTAGTATTTTTAGAATGTCTAAAAACCTTCAATCTACCGTATTAAATTCATTTACTGTAGTATGAATTTGCTATTAACAATGTTCTTATTTTACAACTCCTATTAGAATTACCGACTTTTTGATTTTATAAAATTTGATTTGTTGATAAGAGAAAATGCACCATTCTGTATATTAGTTCAGTGTCAATAATATTTACATTGTACAATAATTAACTCAATTTAAACTAGCAAAAATATTTTAAAAATATTTTACTGTAAAAATTTTAGAATTCTTTTGTTGCTTTATATAGGTTTTGGTGGTTTTTATTTCTTTTTATACAACTCCTTGACTCGGTAAAAGACCTCGGCTTTAGCGGGTAAAGTTGGATCAGTAGTTCCACGTGCTAATCGTCTTTGACTTTGCCGCCAAGTTTCTTAACCCACTAAACAAAACAAATGGGCCAGACCCAAGTATTTCTTCCACGTGTTACTACTGTCTTTGATTTTGTCTCCAAGTATTTTTTTAACCCACTAAATTAAATGCAACAGGCCCATTAAAAGCCCATTTATCTCAAAGAGAGCAAAATAATAAAAATTTGTTTGTTTCTTTCTCCTACCTCCATTAAAGGGGACACATATACATAGGAGGGAAAGAAGAAAACCCCTAAAACCCTTGAGATGAAGTAAAAATATTTGGGGTTGATCTATGGAGTTATGAATATCTCGTGTTTCAAAGCCAAAGCTACTGATCATAAATTGTCATCTTTTTAAATTTTCATGAAAAAGTTAAAGACACGAGATCAACCCCAAAACTCCATAGATATGTTTCAACACTTATTATTCATTTTTATACCTTCTGCTACGGTCTCTTCTAATAAACTGGTATTATTCGAGACTACTAAGAACATCCCCGGAACGTGCTGATGTTAGCCCCGGCACGTGCTGACGCTCTTCCCGGTACGTGCTGACGCTCGTCCCAGTACGTGCTGATGCTCGACGCGATGATCCGTCCCGATGCTCCTCACGCGACGCGATGATCCGTCCCGATGCTCCTCACGCGACGCGATGGCCCGATCCGATGCTCGACCCGATACGCGATGATGAAATTTTGATGTATATTCGAAATCATGGCATCAAGTACTCAACGGCCCTTTCCGATCGGAAATATTTGAGGAAAGTTTGTTTAATTTACTCTGATTGTTCGGGCCTTTGTTTTGTTAAGACCCACAAAGCAATAAAGCCCCCAAACTGTTATGGCTAAAAACTTAACTTACACAAACATCTTTATTTCAATTTAAAGGTTTTAACATGCGGAAATACATTAGCTAACTTGAAAAAGGTCAGCTAATAGCTAATACATAGACTAATACAGACAAAGTATTAGTTTCCAGTTAAGAGGAGATTAACCAGGATAATTAGCCACTAGCTAATTTACAACGAAAAACACACTAACTAAGAACACAAATTAACAAGAGCAGACACAACTCTTTTCAGCCTTCAAACTAAAACTAGTTAGCCATATCTGTAGACAGTAACTTGTTGATCTCTCGTGAAATCTTAGGGTTTCTCCAAGTGGATTCTTCAGCCGTTATTGCTTCAACAATTTCACTTGGAACCAAACATACTTCCTCTGTTGATAGCTTTTCCTGGATTGCTTGCGATTCGAGCAAAAGCCCTAATTCTATTTCCACGTTAGTGCTACACTGCATCTGCAAATTGATCACCTCGTGAGTAAAACACACGACGAGGGTTTCAATTGGATTAAAGAGTTATCTTGGAGATTGGTTATTACCTGCGCTGTGGTCTGCATCAGTTGGAGAATCCCAACTTGGCTCTGCAAGAATTTGACATGCTTAGAGGCGGCTTGGAACATTTCGGCCGTGCTAAGTTTCTGGCCACCGGGGATGAGTTTTCCGAGCTCGTGAGTCTTCTCTGCAATTTTTCTTCTCCTCTTTTGAGCGGCGAGGCTCTGAGATGAAAGTGTAGGATTCTTGGTGTCTTCTGGGTCTCTTCTGCCTACCTTGAACCCTAAGGAGAAATCCGTAGCTCGAAATTCGGGGAAGACAGAAGCTTCTGGAACGAAATGTAGCTCGTTGTAAGAGTTGAAGAAATTAGGGTTAGGACTTGAGAAACGGTTGTGAGTGTTACAATGGTAAGTAGAGTTAACGATTTTCTGGCGTTTTGGCGTGGAGAGAAAGGAATCTAGATTGTTTGTTTCTTCGAAATTTTCGGTTTTAAGGTTAGGGAGAAAAATTTCTTCGGGAAGAAGAAATTTGTCACAGTGAGGGTTATTGAGCCCTAAAAGGGTTTGTGAAGGAGCTTCTTCTTGAAACAATGACTGATGAAATTGAGGTTCGAAGAAAAATCTGTCAGTTTCTGGGATAATCATATCCATATCCATATCCCAATTAGATAGGTAGCTTAAGCAATCCATGGAAATTGAATAGATGAAAACCTGTAGAAAAGGAAAAGAAGAAGTTACAAAACAGTCAGGAGGAGTTACAAAGTATTTTAATACACGATTTGGAACTGTCGTTCCTACAAAGCAGGAAACAAGATATTTAGGAAAAAAAAAAGATTTTGGGCGTAAAAGAGAGAAGGTTGTGGGCGTGAATGTGGGGTGGGGAAAAAAATAATTTGTTGATTTATAGAAAGAAATATAATATTCGTTAATTTTTGAACAAAATACATATATTTTCTTTTAGATTTTTTTCCGGCAAATTTTTTATTGGTTTAGAAAGATTGTTTTTTTTTTAAAATGAAAACAGAAAAAATTACCACATTTAACCAATCAAAGCTCTACTAAAAACATTTAACCGATCTAATTAAAAACTATAAACAAAAAAAAAAAACACAAAAAAAAAATTCACTTAAAATAATGAGAAATTACACTTGGAATAAAATTTACAAATCCAATATATGATTTTTTTTTCTTCAAAAATATGTTTTTCTGTGTATGGTTATGGTTTGTGAAAGTAATAAATTTTGGCAACAAATATTTTTGTCATTAGTTTCATAATCATTAAAATAAAATATTTTCTTTCACAGGGTTATAATGTACTAACAAAATACAAAACAAATTATATATATACTAATTTCATTTTCACAGAGTTATAATGTAATCAAACGGAATCTATATAAGCTAATTAAATATATAACAAATCCATATATAATACAAATTATTGATAGTACTCCATTGTATTTTAAAGAAAAATTGTTGCAAAAGAATTATTGAATTGTTATAAATGTAGTGACAAAAATGTCATATATTTTGTCACATTTATAACAACAAATTTTATTGCAAAAAGAAAACAATTTACTACCGTTGAATATTTCTTACAAATTTTGCTTGAATAGTTTTTCCAAATTTTGGTTGAAAATTTTACAAGTTGCAAAGAAAGTTGTAAATTGGTAACGAAAATTGATCACACATTTTTTAACGCGATTTTGCAATGAATTGGTAATAAAATTGTGACATATATTCATCATTCTAAATATATTGCAAATTTGCTTGCAAACTTTTATTGAAAGCCAAAGTTGCAAATAATATGTTGCAATAACATTATTTTCTTGTAGTGTAATATGGAAGCCTAAACCCTAACACACGAACAATATTGTATGATTTATAATTCTTTATTTGACTAATTTAATGGATTTAAATGAATATTAAACCCTAAGATATCAGTCTAAATCCTCATAGACGAACTTAAAATATTGAATGATTTAAAACACTTGATATGAATAATTCAATAGATTTTAATTTAATTATTTTTAATAATTAAATCTATTTTTTATTTAGATAATATTAATTATTTTAATTTGTTTAAATTAACACACACATAACAAATTTTGATTGACTAATTAAGAAGGGGTGGATGGAAGAGGTTCACCCCTAAGAATGAACCTAAGATTTTTTCTAAATTTTGTTATATCTGTAACATTATTTAAGTGATATATGTAGTTTAGAACTTATAAGAATAATAATTTTAAAACGGTTCTATAAATTTTATTAAATTATGTTCCTAAATATTAGTCAAATATATTATTAAAAAAAAATTGACCAGCCAAACTCTAAGATATTTATAACTTCCTTCTCTTTAAGTCCAATTTGCTCAATATCATATATGGAACTCTATCCATAGAACTTCTATATGTCATGTTCGCCTCTTCATGTTGCTCAAATTATAATACACAATTCACCTTCTAAAATCGTTTGACTTATTTTCATCACGTACTGACGTTGATCATCATTCTAAAGCTAAGCTAGCTTGTCTTTTCCACACCCATTTATCGTTCACTTCTTGCTCTTCTTCTTCTATCTACAACCAAGAGCGAAACCTAGAATTAAAGTCCATAAAACTTTCACGACTGAATAAACAAAAAAACTTTGAAGTTCAATTCCTAAAGTTTGACCACAAAAGGTTTTTGGTTTTACCGAAATCTGGTTTAGGTCAATTCCTATGAACTTGTTGTTGACGAAGAGATGGAGTTGTTCAAACCCTTGTTTCTTCTGTTTCTCTTTAGCTTCTTATCCAAATTACATTTTGCATTAGCCACGGTTCAGTGGAAATGAATTTAAATATGGCACATCTGCTCTCAGTCCATGGTGATCTTTTCTTTTGCCACTTGGTTTACATGGTAACTATAATTTGGTTTCATACATTTTGTCAACAATATTTACCGCAAAGTTGAATGAAAACCAAAAAAAGTTACATAAGGGAATCAGTAAGAAAAAGATATTTACTGGTCATACCAAATAAACACCAATGAAATAACAAAACTCAGAACGGATATGATTACATACACGATCAATCATCCGGTCTAAGCCAATTGTAAGACGCTTACGTAAATTTGAGTACCAGAAAAATTCATATAGCAAAACTAAAAGAAAGAGAAGATCAAACTACAATCAACGATCTAAGGAAAAGATGTTGATAGAGTTAAAATATACTTTAAATACGCAACACATATATAAATTCAATTTAAGCATGAATATTTGAGGATAGTAACATATGAACGGTTTACCTCTTACAGTTGCATAATTTGTTGGAAATTGATATTCCTTAACTCCTCTGTTTCTCATAACTACATGGTTGACAAAAATAAGTGTGAAATGACCCTTGTTAAAATGGAAACCAGTATGAATATCTACACCAACTAAAGTTAATATTAGCACATAATCAGCAAAATAGATGCTCTCATCAAAACCCTTTGATAATTTGATTCCAGCTCATCTCACTTTGCCATAAAGTCCATCAACATGCTTCACTAATTAATATTGAGTGCCTTTATGTATTCAATATTACCTTTCCTTTTGAGAGTGCCACCAAAGCTAGCGTCTCTGTGAGGATTCAATTGGTGGTAGAAGAAGAAGAATCGAGAAGAGAAGGAAGATTTCGATGTAAGACATTGTCTTTTCTTGGATTCACCAGAGATTCACAAGACATGAAGATTTATTAAGAAAGATGTTCAAGACGTTTTGCATAACTTAGAAGAGGTCACATAAACGTTTCGATGCTTTATTTGAAGCGTTTAAACCAAAGAGGAATTATTTGGGAACGACTAATTTATCTGTATCTGGGAAGAGAGATATGGAGGCGATCTAGAAAGGAAGACGGAGGATTGATTTGTTTGGGGGGTTTGGGCTTATTATTGTAAAATGAATTTAGAAGGATTTGATTTGATTTGATGTGTTTGGACATTTTTAATTGCAGAGATAAATAAATGGGCCTTGTTCGTGTAAAAAAGCACGTCTGGCGTGATGACGTGGCAGCGTGAGAAGAAAATTATGTTCCTAAATATTAATATTACATTTTAATAGATTTTCTCTTATTAAAAATAGTAAAGAAAAAAGAAGAAAGAAAATAAGAAGGAAAAAAACGAGAAAGAAGAAAGTATGAAAGAGAATAAGAACAAAAAAAAATGTAAAAGTATTTTTGTTAGTTTATCTTAATCCCACACTGTATCTCTTCTCTATTTAAAACATGTCTAATTTTGGTTTTCTTTTTCTGCCCAAACAATATTTTGTGGTAAGAAATAAAAGGATTATTGGCTTGTGGTATAAAATGAAAGAGATTTTTATGATAGATAGTATTTAGTTTCATTGTCCTTAAAATTTAAGCTAAAAAATTACATAAATTTAATAGAAAAATTAATACATTGATTGATAATAAGTTTAAAAAACATAAAATACCAAACTTTTTAGAAAAATAAATTAGTTAAAATGAATTTTAAAATTTTAAAATATATTGTAGTATTGATAATTAATAAAAAAAATTGAAAAATAAAATGGTGTAAAAAATAGTATGATAAATCAGAGTAAGACCCAAAATTATTTTGATATAAAATATAGTGTAATACATTGAATGTTGAAATGAATTACTCACTTGTATACGAACAGAATACTACTAACTCTAAATATATTAACTAGAATTAATAGTTTTTTAAATTTTTTGTCATATACAAAATTAGAAAACCAATTTACCCAAACACAAAATATCATTGAGGAATGGGCTTTAGAAAATCAAATACATGAGACCAAGTTTATTTCATCTTTGGCCCATATAAAAATGTGAATTTTATAATATGTTACGATAATATTATTTATTTATGTTTTTGCTTATAGCTAAATATAAATTATCCTAATAAAGCATAAATGGTTCTTATCAATATCCTAAAAAAATTAATCAATAATAAAATGATTGAAGTGAAAATAAAAACAGTAATAAGGAAACAATTTCGCCTTTTGTGCTACCAATTTCCATTGGAACCACACAAACTTCTTCTGTTGATAACATTTCTTGAATTTCTTGAGACCCAAGCAAAACCTCCATTTCTCTTTCCACCTTTGGACTCTCATTTGTCTACAAAATCAACCAAATATTTACATAAACATAAACTAACTTGGCGATTATGCAATTGGAATTAGGGTTTATTATATCATCTATACCTGAATTTTGGTCTGCTTGAGTTGAAGAATCTCAATCTGAGCCTGTAAGAATTTGACATATTTAGCTGCTGCTTGAAACATCTCTGCAATGTTATGTTTCTGACTTCCAGGGATTAATTTTCCAAGCTCTTGAGTCTTCTCTGTGATTCTTCTTCTCCTCTTTCTCGCTGCAATGCTCTGAGAGGAAAGTTCTAGTTTTTTTCTGTTGTCTTGTTCACTGCATCCGACATTAAAAGCCGGAGTGAAATCAGGAACTAGAAACTCCGAAAAGTTCGAAGAAGCATCATTGCTGTAAGAATTAGGGTTAGGGTTTGTGAAAAAGGGTTATTGATGAGTAGTGTTGAAATGGAAGCTTGAGTTTATTAGCTTTTGGTGTTTAGGAGTGTTGAAGAAGGAATCTAAGTCTTGTGACTCGTTGAAGACTTCTTCGGATTTAGGGTTAGGGTTAAAGGTTTCTTGAGAAGGGGGAAACGAATCGTAGAAGGGATCAAACTCGAAGAGAGATGGTGAAAGAGCTTCGTTGTATGGTAATGGTTGATTTTGCAGTTGTGGTTCGAAGAAGAACATGTCTGTTTCGGGGATAATCATATCCAGATCAAGGAAATGCGCAATCTTGAAGCTGGACCATCTCTGTGTTGGTGAAGTAGCTTAAGCAATCCATTGAGGAAGATGAAGAGAGAATGAAGAATGTGAAGCAATCAGGAGGAGTTACAGATTAAAATGATTAATTAAGACTTAATTAGCTTTAAATGTTGCCAAATTAAGCTTAAAGAGTAAAGTTAGAAAACAAAAGAAATGACAAACGAGGATAATGGGAGGATCAAAGATATATTGTTATGTCTTTTTACTTGAGGTAAAACTTTATAAGTTAAGTTATGTAAGTCAGTAACTTAACTGTCACAAAATATATGTGAGAGTGAGAGGTTAGGGTTTTGGCGAGGATTAAGGAGAGGTTATTTGGTGGGTTTAAGATTTACCGTAACTACCTCCTAATTGTTTGGCTTATTTTTTTCCATTTTCTTAAATGTTCATATGAATCGCTGTTATGAGAAATTAATTTCCTAGTACGGTAGTACAAAAAAAACACAATAGTAAATATTGTCTCTCTTTATCCGAATGTGTCACAAGAGGGTGTTTAGGAATGCTTAAATTTTTTGTCGTATGACTAATTTAGGAAGACATTTATGAAGCTAACAATTTGCTCTTAATTCTAAAGTATTCAAAGCATTTTCTTAAAACTGTTAAGAAAACAGTTCAAATTGTAGTATTTTTAGAATGTCTAAAAACCTTCAATCTACCGTATTAAATTCATTTACTGTAGTATGAATTTGCTATTTACAATGTTCTTATTTTACAACTCCTATTAGAATTACCGACTTTTTGATTTTATAAAATTTGATTTGTTGATAAGAGAAAAAGCACCATTCTGTATATTAGTTCAGTGTCAATAATATTTACATTGTACAATAATTAACGCAATTTAAACTAGCAAAAATATTTTAAAAATATTTTACTGTAAAAATTTTAGAATTCTTTTGTTGCTTTATATAGGTTTTGGTGGTTTTTTTTTTTTTTTATACAACTCCTTGACTCGGTAAAAGACCTCGGTTTTAGCGGGTAAAGTTGGATCAGTAGTTCCACGTGCTAATCGTCTTTGATTTTGCCGCCAATTTTCTTAACCCACTAAACAAAACAAATGGGCCAGACCCAAGTATTTCTTCCACGTGTTACTACTGTCTTTGATTTTGTCTCCAAATATTTTTTTAACCCACTAAATACAACAGGCCCATTAAAAGCCCATTTATCTGAAAGAGAGCAAAATAATCAAAATCAAAATAATCAAAATAATTAAAGGGGACACATATACATAGGAGGGAAAGAAGAAAACCCCCTAAAACCCTTGAGATGAAGTAAAAATATTTGGGGTTGATCTATGGAGTTATGAATATCTCGTGTTTCAAAGCCAAAGCTACTGATCATAAATTGTCATCTTTTTAAATTTTCATGAAAAAGTTAAAGACACGAGATCAACCCCAAAACTCCATAGATATGTTTCAACACTTATTATTCATTTTTATACCTTCTGCTACGGTCTCTTCTAATAAACTGGTATTATTCGAGACTACTAAGAACATCCCCGGAACGTGCTGATGTTAGCCCCGGCACGTGCTGACGCTCTCCTCGGCACGTGCTGACGCTCTTCCCGGTACGTGCTGACGCTCGTCCTAGTACGTGCTGACGGTCGTCCCAGTACGTGCTGATGCTCGACGCGATGATCCGTCCCGATGCTCCTCACGCGACGCGATGGTCCGTCCCAATGCTCCTCACGCGACGCGATGGCCCGATCCGATGCTCGTCCCGATGCTCGACCCGATACGCGATGATGAAATTTTGATGTATATTCGAAATCATGGCATCAAGTACTCAACGGCCCTTTCCGATCGGAAATATTTGAGGAAAGTTTGTTTAATTTACTCTGATTGTTCGGGCCTTTGTTTTGTTAAGACCCACAAAGCAATAAAGCCCCCAAACTGTTATGGCTAAAAACTTAACTTACACAAACATCTTTATTTCAATTTAAAGGTTTTAACATGCGGAAATACATTAGCTAACTTGAAAAAGGTCAGCTAATAGCTAATACATAGACTAATACAGACAAAGTATTAGTTTCCAGTTAAGAGGAGATTAACCAGGATAATTAGCCACTAGCTAATTTACAACGAAAAACACACTAACTAAGAACACAAATTAACAAGAGCAGACACAACTCTTTTCATGGAGAGAACTTTCAGCCTTCAAACTAAAACTAGTTAGCCATATCTGTAGACAGTAACTTGTTGATCTCTCGTGAAATCTTAGGGTTTCTCCAAATGGATTCTTCAGCTGTTATTGCTTCAACAATTTCACTTGGAACCAAACATACTTCCTCTGTTGATAGCTTTTCCTGGATTGCTTGCGATTCGAGCAAAAGCCCTAATTCTATTTCCACGTTAGTGCTACTCTGCATCTGCAAATTGATCACCTCGTGAGTAAAACACACGACGAGGGTTTCAATTGGATTAAAGAGTTATCTTGGAGATTGGTTATTACCTGCGCTGTGGTCTGCATCAGTTGGAGAATCCCAACTTGGCTCTGCAAGAATTTGACATGCTTAGAGGCGGCTTGGAACATTTCGGCCGTGCTAAGTTTCTGGCCACCGGGGATGAGTTTTCCGAGCTCGTGAGTCTTCTCTGCAATTTTTCTTCTCCTCTTTTGAGCGGCGAGGCTCTGAGATGAAAGTGTAGGATTCTTGGTGTCTTCTGGGTCTCTTCTGCCTACCTTGAACCCTAAGGAGAAATCCGTAGCTCGAAATTCGGGGAAGACAGAAGCTTCTGGAACGAAATGTAGCTCGTTGTAAGAGTTGAAGAAATTAGGGTTAGGACTTGAGAAACGGTTGTGAGTGTTACAATGGTAAGTAGAGTTAACGATTTTCTGGCGTTTTGGCGTGGAGAGAAAGGAATCTAGATTGTTTGTTTCTTCGAAATTTTCGGTTTTAAGGTTAGGGAGAAAAATTTCTTCGGGAAGAAGAAATTTGTCACAGTGAGGGTTATTGAGCCCTAAAAGGGTTTGTGAAGGAGCTTCTTCTTGAAACAATGACTGATGAAATTGAGGTTCGAAGAAAAATCTGTCAGTTTCTGGGATAATCATATCCATATCCATATCCCAATTAGATAGGTAGCTTAAGCAATCCATGGAAATTGAATAGATGAAACCTGTAGAAAAGGAAAAGAAGAAGTTACAAAACAGTCAGGAGGAGTTACAAAGTATTTTAATACACGATTTGGAACTGTCGTTCCTACAAAGCAGGAAACAAGATATTTAGGAAAAAAAAAAGATTTTGGGCGTAAAAGAGAGAAGGTTGTGGGCGTGAATGTGGGGTGGGGAAAAAAATAATTTGTTGATTTATGGAAAGAAATATAATAATTCGTTAATTTTTGAACAAAATACATATATTTTCTTTTAGATTTTTTTCCGGCAAATTTTTTATTGGTTTAGAAAGATTGTTTTTTTTTAAAATGAAAACAGAAAAAATTACCACATTTAACCAATCAAAGCTCTACTAAAAACATTTAACCGATCTAATTAAAAACTATAAACAAAAAAAAAACAAAAAAAAAATTCACTTAAAATAATGAGAAATTACACTTGGAATAAAATTTACAAATCCAATATATGATTTTTTTTCTTCAAAAATATGATTTTCTGTGTATGGTTATGGTTTGTGAAAGTAATAAATTTTGGCAACAAATTGTTTTTGTCATTAGTTTCATAATCATTAAAATAAAATATTTTCTTTCACAGGGTTATAATGTACTAACAAAATACAAAACAAATTATATATATACTAATTTCATTTTCACAGAGTTATAATGTAATCAAACGGAATCTATATAAGCTAAATTAAATATATACCAAATCCATATATAATACAAATTATTGATAGTACTCCATTGTATTTTAAAGAAAAATTGTTGCAAAAGAATTATTGAATTGTTATAAATATAGTGACAAAAATGTCATATATATTATCACATTTATAACAACAAATTTTTATTGCAAAAAGACAACAATTTACTACCGTTGAATATTTCTTAAAAATTTTGCTTGAATAATTTTTGCAAATTTTGCTTGAAAATTTTACAAGTTGCAAAGAAAGTTGTAAATTGGTAATGAAAATTGATCACACATTTTTTAACGCGATTTTGCAATGAATTGGTAATAAAATTGTGACATATATTCATCATTGTAAATATATTGCAAATTTGCTTGCAAACTTTTATTGAAAGCCAAAGTTGCAAATAATATGTTGCAATAACATTATTTTCTTGTAGTGTAATATGGAAGCCTAAACCCTAACACACGAACAATATTGTATGATTAATAATTCTTTATTTGACCAATTTAATGGATTTAAATGAATATTAAACCCTAAGATATATGTCTAAATCTTCATAGAGGAACTTAAAATATTGAATGATTTAAAACACTTGATATGAATAATTCAATAGATTTTAATTTAATTATTTTTAATAATTAAATCTATTTTTATTTAGTTAATATTAATTATTTTAATTTGTTTAAATTAAGACACACATAGCAAATTTTGATTGACTAATTAAGAAGGGGTGGATGGGAGAGGTTCACCCATAAGAATGAACCTAAGATTTTTTCTAAATTTCTTTATATATGTAACATTATTTAAGTGATATATGTAGTTTAGAACTTATAAGAATAATAATTTTAAAACGTTTCTATAAATTTTATTAAATTATGTTCCTAAATATTAGTCAAATATATTATTAAAAAAAAATTGACCAGCCAAACTCTAAGATATTTATAACTTCCTTCTCTTTAAGTCCAATTTGCTCAATATCATATATGGAACTCTATCCATAGAGCTTCTATATGTCATGTTCGCCTCTTCATGTTGCTTAAATTATAATACACAATTCACCTGCTAAAATCGTTTGACTTATTTTCATCACGTACTGACGTTGATCATCATTCTAAAGCTAAGCTTGTCTTTTCCACACCCATTTATCGTTCACTTCTTGCTCTTCTTCTTCTATCTACAACCAAGAGCGAAACCTAGAATTAAAGTCCATAAAACTTTCACGACTGAATAAACAAAAAACCTTTGAAGTTCAATTCCTAAAGTTTGACCACAAAAGGTTTTTGGTTTTACTGAAATCTGGTTTAGGTCAATTCCTATGAACTTGTTGTTGACGAAGAGATGGAGTTGTTCAAACCCTTGTTTCTTCTGTTTCTCTTTAGCTTCTTATCCAAATTACATTTTGCATTAGCCACGGTTCAGTGGAAATGAATTTAAATATGGCACATCTGCTCTCAGTCCATGGTAATCTTTTCTTTTGCCACTTGGGTTACATGGTAACTATAATTAGGTTTCATACATTTTGTCGACAATATTTACCGCAAAGTTGAATGATAACCAAAAAAAGTTACATAAGGGAATCAGTAAGAAAAAGATATTTACTGGTCATACCAAATAAACACCAATGAAATAACAAAACTCAGAACGGATATGATAACATACACGATCAATCATCCGGTGTAAGCCAATTGTAAGACGCTTACGTAAATTTGAGTACCAGAAAAATTCATATAGCAAAACTAAAAGAAAGAGAAGATCAAATTACAATCAACGATCTAAGGAAAAGATGTTGATAGAGTTAAATATACTTTAAATACGCAACACATATATAAATTCAATTTAAGCATGAATATTTGAGGATAGTAACATATGAACGGTTTACCTCTTACAGTTGCATAATTTGTTGGAAATTGATATTCCTTAACTCCTCTGTTTCTCATAACTACATGGTTGACAAAAATAAGTGTGAAATGACCCTTGTTAAAATGGAAACCAGTATGAATATCTACACCAACTAATGTTAATATTACCAGATAATCAGCAAAACAGATGCTCTCATCAAAACCCTTTGATAATTTGATTCCAGCTCATCTCACTTTGCCATAAAGTCCATCAACATGCTTCACTAATTAATATTGAGTGCCTTTATGTATTCAATATTACCTTTCCTTTTGAGAGTGCCACCAAAGCTAGCGTCTCTGTGAGGATTCAATTGGTGGTAGAAGAAGAAGAATCGAGAAGAGAAGGAAGATTTCGATGTAAGACATTTTCTTTTCTTGGATTCACCAGAGATTCACAAGACATGAAGATTTATTAAGAAAGATGTTCAAGACGTTTTGCATAACTTAGAAGAGGTCACATAAACTTTTCGATGCTTTATTTGAAGCGTTTAAACCAAAGAGGTATTATTTGGGAACGACTAATTTATCTGTAGCTGGGAAGAGATATGGAGGCGATCTAGAGAGGAAGACGGAGGATTGATTTGTTTGGGGGGTTTGGGCTTATTATTGTAAAATGAATTTAGAAGGATTTGATTTGATTTTATATGTTATGGACATTTTTATTTGCAGAGATAAATAAATGGGCCTGGTTTTGTGTAAAAAAGCATGTATGGCGTGATGACGTGTCAGCGTGAGAAGAAAATTATGTTCCTAAATATTAATATTACATTTTTGTAGATTTTATCTTATTAAAAATAGTAAAGAAAAAAGAAGAAAGAAAATAAGAAGGAAAAAAACGAGAAAGAAGAAAGTATGAAAGAGAAGAAGAACAAAAAAAATGTAAAAGTATTTTTGTTAGTTTATCTTAATCCCACACTGTATCTCTTCTCTATTTAAAAGATGTCTAATTTTGGTTTTCTTTTTTTGCCCAAACAATATTTTGTGGTAAGAAATAAAAGGATTATTGGCTTGTGGTATAAAATGAAGGATTTATTACATCTAAAAACACTTTTTTAGAAACATATTACATCTAAGACACTTTAGTGGGAAGGTATACTTTTTAGGTGGTTAAAAATAATTCTACCCTCACCTTTTCAACCTATTTACTTATGAAACAAAACAACATTTATCTGTTAAAATAAAGGATTTTTTTTTCTCTCCATTCTTCTCCACCGCCTCTTGCACCTCATCATCTCTGCAAAGAAACCAGCGATTCAAATCAGAGATAGTGAGAGACTAGCGATCTCGTCGCCGCCGCCACCACCGCCGATCTCGTCCCTGCCGCGACTACCACCGATCTCGTTGTCCCCGCCACCACCACCAATCTCGTCGCCGTCGTTGCCGCCACCAACACCGATCTCGTTGTCCCGCCACCACCACCACCGATCTCATCATCGCCGCCGCCACCACCACTGATCTCGTCGCCGCCACCACCACCGATCTCTTTTCTCTTCTTTGTTTAGCTTGTCTTTGTTTATGGATGATGTGCGATGGAAAGTTTCAACGTTCGTTCTCCAGTGGATGCATGGGTCTCAGGTGAATGCCATGAGACATATTTTGTTTCCAGTTCAATGTTCGTTTTCCAGTGGATGGGTCTCATGTGGATGCCATGAGGCATATTTTGTTTCTAGTTCAATGCACCATTGTAATTGACTTTATATCATGGACATGGTTATGTTGTTTGTTGTTAAGCAAAAACTCATTGAAAAGAATCAATTTTGTTCTTATTTCGATTCAATAATATGTGTATGTATGATGTCATATCGATGATGTTTTCATACGGTGAATTCGCGAATGGTGGATGGTAAATGTATGAAGGGGATAAATTTTTTTCTCTTTTTCTTTGTATATAATTAGCATAACTTTGAAATTAATTTTGTTCAAATTTAAGACATTTTACATCAAAATCGGGTTTTGAGAAATAAGATAAATCAGAACATCTATCCACCAAACCATATCCACGACATCACGGCCGCAATAATATATGTCGATCCATCTGTATCCATGGCATCATATCCATGAGAAAGTTCTAAACCAAATGTTTCCTCTGCATCACTCTCATCTTACTCAAAGACCTAATCTTCCTCCACTGTGAACAACAATTGCAATTGGATTTTACCCAAAAAAAAAATTGCAATTGGGACCAAAATCAAACGCATCAATGAAATCATTAAACCTAGATCTAGAAAACAAAATCAGAAGATGAATAAAAGGAGAACTCATCAACAACCCATCTTCTCCATAAATCGTTGTGGAATTCGTTGTGGGTTTAACCATAAGAGAGATCGAAGAACATACGAAAAAGAGAGCAAACCGAGAAGGAAGACGAGTGGTGGGTGCGAAGACGAAGACGATTCCATGACCGGAGAGTGTGTTTTTTAACTTATGAAAGAAATATATTATTTTCATGTATGACGGTGAAGAAAGGGAAGGATAGAGGAGGAGGAAGGTGACGATGAAACGAGATCAACAAAGAGGAGGACTTTTTTGTCATTAAAAATTTTGAACAGTGGAAAAAGTATAATTCCCTTAGAAAGTATGTTTAATGTAAAAAAAAGTTGGAAAAGTATCTATAGATGTAAATCACCCTAAAATGAAAGAGATTTTTTATGATAGATAGTATTTATTTTCATTGTCCTTAAAATTTAAGCTAAAAAATTACATAAATCTAATAGAAAAATTAATACATTGATTGATAATAAGTTTAAAAAACATAAAATACCAAAATATTTAGAAAATAAATTAGTTAAAATGAATTTGAAAATTTTAAAATATAGTGTATTATTGATAATTAATAAAGAAATTGAAAAATAAAATGGTGTAAAAAATAGTATGATAAATCATAGTAAAACCCAAGATTATTTTGATATAAAATATAGTGTAATACATTGAATGTTGAAATGAATTACTCACCTGTATACGAACGGAATACTACTAACTCTAAATATATTAACTAGAATTAATAGGTTTTAAAATTTTTTGTCAACTAGACATATACAAAATTAGAAAACCAATTTACCCAAACACAAAATATCATTTAGGAATTGGTCAAATGGGCTTTAGAAAATCAAATACATGAGACCAAGTTTATTTCATCTTTGGCCCATATAAAAATGTGAATTTTATAATATGTTACGATAATATTATTTATTTATGTTTTTGCTTATAGCTAAATATAAATTATCCTAATAAAGCATTAATGGTTCTTATCAATATCCTAAAAAAAAATTATTCTATAATAAAATGATTGAAGTGAAAATAAAAACAGTAATAATGAAACAATTTCGCCTTTTGTGCTTCCAAAAACCTTAGTATTATTACCTTTTAAAAAAAAAACTTTTTGGCATAAATACAAGGCTTAAAATACTCATTGCAGATAATTAATTCATATTGCATATTTTCTTCTAAATTCTAAACTTTTTGAGAAAAACTAACTCATGATATTGCATATAAGCATAAGCAGCAAAATTACTTACTCTATTTTACTTGTATTTTAAAGATGAGATTAAAAGAATAGCTAAGATTAACCAAAACTCAATTTAAATAAACATAAAACAGAGGTCCTTAGAAATTCTGAATAAAAGGAGAAAAATTCATAAACACGCACCGATTTACATTAGTTAAGAACAAATTTAACTAAAGGTTAAACTCTAGCTAAAATAGAAACTACTACAAAGAGAAATTAATCAGAAACAAACACAACACATACCAATTAATTAGACCCTATAGTTTCTGGATAAAATCCCAAACTAACTCATCAACAACTTGTTAATGTCTCGAGAAATCTTAGGGCTTCTCATAATGCATTTTCAGCTTTTAGGGCCTGAACCATTTCCATTGGAACCACACAAAATTCTTCTGGTGATAAAATTTCTTGAATTTCTTGAGACCCAAGCAAAACCTCCATTTCTCTTTCCACCTTTGGACTCTCATTTGTCTACAAAATCAACCAAATCTTTACATAAACCTAAACTAACTTGGCGATTATGCAATTGGAATTAGGGTTTATTATATCTTCTATACCTGAATTTTGGTATGCTTGAGTTGAAGAATATCAATTTGAGCCTGTAAGAATTTGACATATTTAGCTGCTGCTTGAAACATCTCTGCAGTGTTATGTTTCTGACTTCCAGGGATTAATTTTCCAAGCTCTTGAGTCTTCTCTGTGATTCTTCTTCTCCTCTTTCTCGCTGCAATGCTCTGAGAGGAAAGTTCTGGTTTCTTTCTGTTGTCTTGTTCACTCCATCTGACATTAAAAGCCGGAGTGAAATCAGGAACTAGAAACTTCGAAAAGTTTGAAGAAGCATCATTGCTGTAAGAATTAGGGTTAGGGTTTGTGAAAAAGGGGTCTTGATGAGTAGTGTTGAAATGGAAGCTTAAGTTTATTAGCTTTTGGTGTTTTGGAGTGTTGAAGAAGGAATCTAAGTCTTGTGACTCGTTGAAAACTTCTTCGGATTTAGGGTTAGGGTTAAAGGTTTATTGAGAAGGGGAAACGAATCGTAGAAAGGATCGAACTCGAAGAGAGATGGTGAAAGAGCTTCGTTGTATGGTAATGGCTGATTTTGCAGTTGTGGTTCGAAGAAGAACAAGTCGGTTTCGGGGATAATCATATCCAGATCAAGGAAATGCGCAATCTTGAAGCTGGACCATCTCTGTGTTGGTGAAGTAGCTTAAGCAATCCATTGAGGAAGATGAAGAGAGAATGAAGAATGTGAAGCAATCAGGAGGAGTTACGGATTAAAATGATTAATTAAGACTTAATTAGCTTTAAATGTTGCCAAATTAAGCTTAAAGAGTAAAGTTAGAAAACAAAAGAAATGACAAACGAGGATAATGGGAGGATCAAAGATATTTTGTTATGTCTTTTTACTTGAGGTAAGACTTTATAAGTCAGGTCGTAAGTTATGTAAGTCAGTAACTTAACTGTCACAAAATATATGTGAGAGTGAGAGGTTAGGGTTTTGGCGAGGATTAAGGAGAGGTTATTTTGTGGGTTTAAGATTTACCGTAACTACTTCCTAATTGTTTGGCTTATTTTTTTCCATTTTCTTAAATGTTCATATAAACCGCTGTTATGAGAAATTAATTTCCTAGTACGGTGGTACAAAAAAACACAATAGTAAATATTTTCTCTCTTTATCCGAATGTGTCACAAGAGGGTGTTTAGGAATGCTTAAATTTTTTGTCGTATGACTAATTTAGGAAGACATTTATGAAGCTAA
Organism: Draba incana; assembly: GCA_963576765.1. NCBI lineage: Eukaryota > Viridiplantae > Streptophyta > Magnoliopsida > Brassicales > Brassicaceae > Draba > Draba incana. Next base: position 25,516,849 of record OY755208.1, read on the forward strand.
CAATTTGCTCTTAATTCTAAAGTATTCAAAGTATTTTCTTAAAACTGTTAAGAAACAGTTCAAATTGTAGTATTTTTAGAATGTCTAAAAACCTTCAATCTACCGTATTAAATTCATTTACTGTAGTATGAATTTGCTATTAACAATGTTCTTATTTTACAACTCCTATCAGAATTACCGACTTTTTGATTTTATAAAATTTGATTTGTTGATAAGAGAAAAAGCACCATTCTGTTTATTAGTTCAGTGTCAATAATATTTACATTGTACAATAATTAACTCAATTTAAACTAGCAAAAATATTTTAAAAATATACTGTAAAAATTTTAGAATTCTTTTGTTGCTTTATATAGGTTTTGGTGGTTTTTATTTCTTTTTATACAACTCCTTGACTCGGTAAAAGACCTCGGTTTTAGCGGGTAAAGTTGGATCAGTACTTCCACGTGCTAATCGTCTTTGACTTTGCCGCCAAGTTTCTTAACCCACTAAACAAAACAAATGGGCCAGACCCAAGTATTTTTTCCACGTGTTACTACTGTCTTTGATTTTGTCTCCAAATATTTTTTTAACCTACTAAATGCAACAGGCCCATTAAAAGCTCATTTATCTCAAAAGAGCAAAATAATCAAAATCTGTTTGTTTCTTTCTCCAATCTCCATTAAAGGGGACACATATACAGAGGAGGGAAAGAAGAAAACCCCTAAAACCCTTGAGATGAAGTAAAAATATTTGGGGTTGATCTATGGAGTTATCAATATCTCGTGTTTCAAAGCCAAAGCTACTGATCATAAATTGTCATCTTTTTAAATTTTCATGAAAAAGTTAAAGACACGAGATCAACCCCAAAACTCCATAGATATGTTTCAACACTTATTATTCAATTTAGGGAGAAAAATTTCTTCGGGAAGAAGAAATTTGTCACAGAGAGGGTTATTGAGCCCTAAAAAGGTTTGTGAAGGATCTTCTTCTTGAAACAATGACTGATGAAATTGAGGTTCGAAGAAAAATTTGTCAGTTTCTGGGATAATCATATCCATATCCATATCCATATCCCAATTAGATAGGTAGCTTAAGCAATCCATGGAAATTGAATAGATGAAACTTGTAGAAAAGGAAAAGAAGTTACAAGACAGTCAGGAGGAGTTACAAAGTATTTTAATACACGATTTATTTATTTTTGGCTTTTTTTAAATAGAAGCAAATGGAACTGTCGTTCCTACAAAGCAGGAAACAAGATATTTAGGAAATAAATATTTTGGGCGTAAAAGAGGGGGTTGTGGGCGTGAATGTGGGGTGGGGAAAAATTTTTTTCTCTCTCACCTATAAATAGCCTACGACTACGAGACAGTTAATGAGTAAAACACCTGACAACGTTGAAGTCTACTTGAATTAAAACAAATGATGATGAGGTACAAGAAGAAAGAGACGTTAACTTGGGAGAAAGTTAAAGAGGGAAAGAAGAATCAACCCACGTTACCAAGACTAAGGGCCTGATTGGTAAGGACTTTGGCTGTAGATTTTGACTTTAGATTTTTAGCTGTAGGAAAAATTGCTGTTAGAACTGTGACTGTTAAAAAATAAATTAAAGTCTGATTGTTAACAAAACTGTAAAAACTTTAATTGATATCTTAAAAGTTATCTTTTAGTTAAAAATAAAAATTATGTGAGATTCAAACTTCGACATTCACATACTGACCATACTCTGCACAAAAGATTAATATAAAAATGCGAAAACATGTGATATTTTTCATAAATAAATCAAATTATACATATTTAAATTACTAGTATTAAAATGAAACTGACTCCATCTGGTTATGTGAGATAACCAATGTTTAGTTCGGTTATTGAAACCCTCAAGCTCTCTATGTGACAAACTTTACTAAGTTGAATAACATAAATCTCATCTAATTAGTTTCTTCGATTTTGTTGTTCTTTTAAGACTCCAAATGGAGCTTTTTTGTGGAATTACTGAATAAAATAGTGAGAAATGAAAAGCCATGATAAAATTTTGATGTATATTCGAAATCATGGCATCAAGTACTCAACGGCCCTTTCCGATCAGAAATATTTGAGGAGAGTTTGTTTAATTTACTCTGATTGTTCGGGCCTTCGTTTTGTTAAGACCCACAAAGCAATAAAGCTCCCAAACTGTTATGGCTAAAAATCTACATTGGTTCTTATTTTTTGTTATCCAGAATCTAGATTGGTTCTTATATTTTTTATTTTATTTTTAAAATTATTTAATTTTCCCTAAAAATAAGAATCATGTTACCAAATTAATCCATTAACCTTATTTTAAAAATTGTTTCATTTTTTTCTAAAAGATGGAGTTAGAAAATTAATCCATTAATCCATCTACCTTGGATTGTACACGGATGGTTTTAATCCACTATGCATGAGTGGCCAGGCACACTCAATTTGGCCGGTGATAGTCACTCCATACAATCTACCTCCTGGTATGTGTATGAACCAAGAATTTTTATTCCTCTCGATTTTGGTTCCTGGTCCAACTCACCCGAAGAAAAGTCTGGACATGTACCTTCAACCTTTAATCGACGAACTACAACAACTGTGGACACATTGCGCTGATGTATACGATATTTCAACACACAATTCTTTTAAGATGAAAGCGGCGCTCATGTGGACGATTAGTGATTTCCCAGCTTATGGGATGTTATCTGGGTGGATGACTCACGGACGGCTCGCATGTCCATACTGTATGGATTCAACCAATTCATTCTGGTTAACGAATGGTCTAAAACATAGTTGGTTTGACTGTCACCGAATGTTTTTGAGGAGCGATCACCCATACTGGCGGAATTCAGTTGTCTTCACCAAGTCCAAAGCTATCCATGATGAATCACCGGTGTGGCATAGTGGAAGAACAATATTGCAATCCATCAACAGTATACAAGGTCTCCAAATGAGTGCCGAGTGTGGTGGCAACGGACACAACGATCCATAAAAACGGTACATGGTTATGGTCAATATCATAATTGGTACAAAAAATCTATTTTCTGGTCTTTGCCGTATTGGGAGAATATTGCTTAGACACAACCTAGATTTTATGCATATCGAGAAAAATTTCTTTGATAATATTATCAATACTATCTTGAACGTGCCGGGGAAAACAAAGGATAACATAAAATCTATGCTAGATTTGGCGATAATATGCAACCGGAGAGCGTTGAAGCTTACATCAACTGGAAATGCTCCGGTACCAATATTTCGAATGTCAAAGGAAGCGAAAAAGAAATTTCTAAGTTGATTGAAGAAAGAAATTCGCTTTCCAGACGGGTATGCATCCAACTTCGGTAGATGTGTCAATGAAATTGTGGGGGTCGAAACCAACACAACTAGATTTGTAAGGGTTTTTGAGGAGATAGAGATTTCTAAGTTAGCTAGGATCACAAGAGGTTGAGAAAGAGTTTTGTTATTGCTGTGTAACAGTTGAGTACAGAGTTTGTGTATGAAAATTTGGATCCCCTTCAAAGGGTTTTTACATTAGCTATATATACTACTCTAAGGCGGCTAAGTCTCCTAATCCTCTGCGGAGTCGGTCGCATCAACATGGGCTTCGTGTCCGGACCGGGCTATCACAATGCTATTGGGCTGAAGATTGTCTTGGATTGAGGATGTGATTGGCGACTAGGCCGAACGTGCGATCGGCCTACCAACTCCGAGCCCGTGGTCGGCCCACGTACCGAGCACGCGGTCGGCCCACGTACCGAGCACGCGGTCGGCCACATTACCAAGCACGTGGTTGGCCACAGTGCCGAGCACGCGGTCGGCCACAGTGCCGAGCATGCGGTCGGCCATGGTACCAAGCATGTGGTCAGCACGGTAGTGAGCACGCGATCGGTACTAGCCTAGTCCCTTTCTGCTTCGCCCAAGTCCGTTCCACTGCCACATGCTTTGCTCCGCAGGAAGATCTAGGTTCTTTAGGCCTTCTTCTACGAGAGTCTGGAGGGCCATTTCTTCTGTCGGCTTGTCTTTAGATGTTAATGTTGAGGGGGTGAATACCGACCCCAATAGTTAGCCCCCCCAGCTCGGTAGTGTTAGAGATTATGGTGTCGAGTTAAAAGATGTATTGAGTATCAGCGTTAACGTTCGAAGTCAAGGCGCTCGCCTATCCTACAGTAGTAGAGAGTGACTTTGTACTGGAGGTTTTAAGACTTTGTAAGCGTCGTGAAGATTTTAAGACTTCTTGCTTTCTTTGCCAAAGCTGCTGCGTTTTCTGCAGAAAAGAGGTTTTTTTTTTTTTTTTTCTTCGAAGATTTCAAGACTTCGTATTTCCTATGGAGGTGTTAAGACTCCTTGATGCGATTGCCAATATCAATGATGTCTCCGAGCGGTAGCTAGGCGGCATCTGGAGGGAAGAATGTTTTTGAATAGAGCCGGGACCCACCTTGGTGAGAGAAGGAGAAGATAACCTTATCCCTTAAAGAGATAAGGTTTGACTTGGTCCACTCCTTCTCTTTCCCCTCTTTTCTTTCTTTCTTTCTTCATCAACTAGCTACCTCCGGATTTTTCACGCCACCGACCGCCGACCATGTGCTCGCATTTTTGACGACCGGAGGCTTGCACAGTTTGCCGACCGTGTGCTCACCTCTTTCCTTTGGTGAGTTTTCTCTATTCATTATCCCTCTTTGATTCCCATGGTTTTTAGTTTGAAAAACCCAAGCTTTTGAATCTAACTTTAGGAGGAATAATTCTTGGCTAATAGATGTTGTTAGGAGGAAATCCCAAGTCTCTTGATTCCCATTGTTTCCAAGCTCCAATTATTGATTAGATTGACTCTAGATTGGCATAGATTCTTGAGAATACCTCTTGGAAGCTTGCTTAGGAATAGAGCTTGTTCTTGATGATAAAGTGCCAAAACTTACTTTTTGATCTTTTCCTTGAGTTATTGTAGATCTTGATAGCGTTATGGATAAGATGAAACCCGGTTTGGTTGATCATGGCGAATCGGAAGTGTCGCCGAATCGAACCGAAAATTTTGCTGCGCTCCCAACTCGGACCGACCCCGTAGTCGCGGTGTTGAATGAAACCGAACCCGCGGTCGCGTCTGTGGGGAGAACCGATCGTGCGATTGCGGTGTCAAGCGGGACCGAACCCGTGCTTGTGACATTGAGCGAAACCGATGGCGTGGTCGCATCCTTGGGCGATGCCGACCTCGTGGTCGCATTGACAAGTAGAGTCAAGTCCGCGGTCGCATCGTTTGGTCGGACCGAGTCCGTGGTCGAATTGCTGGGCCAAACCGAGCATGTGGTCGCGTCGTTCGGCCGAACCAACCCTGTGGTCGCGCCATGCGGCCGAACCGACCCTGTGGTCGCAAGTCAAACCAAGTTTGTGATCGTATAGTCGATTGGATCCGGGGATGCGCTACCGACGCCATCATTGCCGAGGGCTCCGACGGTGTCCTTGGCATCCCGCGAGAGTGCCGGTATTGGAATTCGCCTCCATAGGAAACTCACCGTTCTGCAGGTTAGTCTTGGTGGACCCTCAGAGGGTGATGAGGATGCTTTTGATGACTTAGCGGAGGTCGAGGAGGAGAGGAGGCCTAGTGGTGATGAGGATTTGATGGCCCGTGGTGGAGGCATTGGACTCTCCTTCCCCCTTAATGACGAAGACCCGGGGCTCTTAGATGGTGCAGCCGATGCCGCCCCGTTAGACTCTTCCTCTTCTTTCGGGTCACTTCCTTCCGATGCTGAGGATGGTGATGAAGTTGACCGACCTGTAGCGGTCAAGAAGAAGAAGGCGCAGCTGAAGTCGTCTAGAGACTGGTGAAAAACACTCACTCCCTTAAAGAGATAAGGTTTGACTTGGTCCACTCCTTCTCTTTCCCCTCTTTTCTTTCTTTCTTTCTTCATCACCTAGCCACCTCCGGATTTTTCACGCCACCGACCGCCGACCATGTGCTCGCGTTTTTGACGACCGGAGGCTTGCACAGTTTGCCGACCGTGTGCTCACCTCTTTCCTTTGGTGAGTTTTCTTTATTCATTATCCCTCTTTGATTCCCATGGTTTTTAGTTTGAAAAACCCAAGCTTTTGAATCTAACTTTAGGAGGAATAATTCTTGGCTAATAGATGTTGTTAGGAGGAAATCCCAAGTCTCTTGATTCCCATTGTTTCCAAGCTCCAATTATTGATTAGATTGACTCTAGATTGGCATAGATTCTTGAGAATCCCTCTTGGAAGCTTGCTTAGGAATAGAGCTTGTTCTTGATGATAAAGTGCCGAAACTTACTTTTTGATCTTTTCTTTGAGTTATTATAGATCTTGATAGCGTTATGGATAAGACGAAACCCAGTTTGGTTGATCGTGGCGAATCGGAAGTGTCGCCGAATCGAACCGAAGATTTTGCTGCGCTCCCAACTCGGACCGACCCCGTGGTCGCGGTGTTGAATGAAACCGAACCCGCGGTCGCGTCTGTGGGGAGAACCGATCGTGCGATTGCGGTGTCAAGCGGGACCGAACCCGTGCTCGTGACATCGAGCGAAACTGATCACGTGGTCGCATCCTTGGGCGATGCCGACCTCGTGGTCGCATTGACAAGTAGAGTCAAGTCCGCGGTCGCATCGTTTGGTCGGACCGAGTCCGTGGTCGAATTGCTGGGCCAAACCGAGCATGTGGCCGCGTCGTTCGGCCGCACCAACCCTGTGGTCGCGCCATGCGGCCGAACCGACCTTGTGGTCGCAAGTCAAACCAAGTTTGTGATCGTATCGTCGATTGGATCCGGGGATGCGGTTCCGACGCCATCATCGCCGAGGGCTCCGACGGTGTCCTTGGCATCCCACGAGAGTGCCGGTATTGGAATTCGCCTCCATAGGAAACTCACCGTTCTGCAGGTTAGTCTTGGTGGACCCTCAGAGGGTGATGAGGATGCTTTTGATGACTTAGCGGAGGTCGAGGAGGAGAGGAGGCCTAGTGGTGATGAGGATTTGATGGCCCGTGGTGGAGGCATTGGACTCTCCTTCCCCCTTAATGACGAAGACCCGGGGCTCTTAGATGGTGCAGCCGATGCCGCCCCGTTAGACTCTTCCTCTTCTTTCGGGTCACTTCCTTCCGATGCTGAGGATGGTGATGAAGTTGACCGACCTGTAGCGATCAAGAAGAAGAAGGCGCAGCTGAAGTCGTCTAGAGACTGGTGAAAAACACTCACTCCCCCCCCCCCCCGAAGGCGGAGGAGATCATGTGAGCTCGTCCGGAACGAGGCTGGAGTGAAAAGCGGAATCCCCCCTTTTTTGATGGAGGAGGGCAACTGAACCTATCCGAAGACAGGCTGCCTACGTAGCTTTTGCAGGGATCAAGTTGCCTCGTAGTTCATTTGGTGGAGAAGACTAGAGATAGTGATTTGATAGGTTGGGAGAGGTGCGGAGGGAGCAAGAAACTCCCCTTGGCCTTAACAGACTTCTATAAGAGATTAATCAGGTCCTTGGCCTGACTGGAATTGGCTCTTGCCCTCTTCTGTGGCCCTTGTGAGGTTAAGTCGCCCTTATTCTCTTCATGAGTTTCCGGGTTTGCCCCCTTGTTCTCTTCGCGATTGCGCAACTTGTGCTCTGCTAAGAAGCACATGCGTGAATCTTTCTGGCTGCCAAAGATTGTCTGCACGCCTCTACTGGTTGGGAACTTCAAACACAAGTGGTACGTTGATGGTATAACTCGCATCTGACTGAGCCATGGTGTTCCCATGATTAAGTTGTAGATGGCGGGATGATCGGACACCGCGAAGTTGACCATCTTCTTGATGCCTCCGGCTTGAACTGGCAGGCGGATCGTCCCCCTTGTCCAGATTGTCTCACTTGAAAAGCCCGTTATAGGCTTTGGCTGCCATGTGATGAGTGACAGGTCGATCTTCATCTTCTCGAGTGTTTTCCTGAGGATAACGTCCACCGAGCTTCCGGTGTCGATGAGGAATCGAGCAACATTGAAATCGAAGACGGTCAGGTTGATTACCAACAGATCGTTATGTGGGTGGTCAATGCCTTCGGAATCCCTTTCATCAAAAGTGATAGGATCACTAGCACGCTTCGCCTTTGGGGATGCAGAGATGTTAGTGCAGACTTCGGCGCGCCTCTGGTAAGCCTCAATCGTAGTTACATCGTCAGCACAATACTGCGATCCTCCCATAATCACGTTGATGGTGCCATGGGGATTCCCAGTATCGGGATTATCACCACGGCGCTGTCGCCTGGGATTTTCCGTCTGTCCCTCGGTAGCATCTTGAATCTTCTCCTCCGGCTTGAAATTTGACAGGCTGATGTTCCCTTTAAGGGTGCCCTCGGCCAGTCTAGCAGCCAGCAGTCGTCCCAACTCACGGCACCTCGCAGTGGAATGCCCAGTCGCTTTGTGGAATTCACAATACAACTTTTCGTCGTACTCGTTCTGGTTTCTAACCCACGTAAGGCTCCCTCCACCGCGTCCGCGACCTCTGCCATAACCAGGTGAGTCAATCTGATAATTATGAGCTCCACCTGCTCCTCCTTCGAACTGGACGAAGGCGGGATAACCTTTCTTTGACGCGGCTGGGGTTGGAACTTGAGAAGGTTCGCTTGTCTATTTGGCCTTTCCGCCCCTTTTGGCACGAAGCTCTTCTTCGTTTTGGGCAAAATCAGCTGCGCGGTGAAGAACGTCTTGAATCGTTGTTGGCGGGTTGATGGTAAGCTCTTGCCAAAACGGAGACGGACACCGAACTGCTCCTCTTAAGGCCTCTAATGCAGCCGTATTGCTTATTCCATCTACCTTTGATAAGGTATGCTTGAACCTGGTCATGAAAGACCGCAAGCTTTCGCTTTCTCCTTGCTTGTTAGTCCACAGCTCTGCATCGTAGATCTTTCGCTCAGCGAAGATGTTGTAGTGTTGTATGAACATCTCGGAAAGCTAGTGGAAGTTGTGGATAGAGTTTTTCTCCAGCTTGTAGAACCACTGGAGGGCAGGCCCCTTGAGACTCTCCACGAATAGCTTGCAATAGCCGACGTCCTTATCGGCTTCCTTGAAGTTCGCTCTTCCTAGAGCTACCTCGAACTCCATTAGATGATTAGCAGGGTCGGAGGTCCCTTCATAGCTCAGGAGTTTGATCCTTCCCGGATCAGAGATTCTAGCCCCCGAGATGTTCTCAGCAAAAGGGGTGTTGCGTGCCTTCTCTAACACGTAAGCGACCCCAGAAGCCCGTCCCGTACTTCGGTACATCTGCAGCTTGGTAGTCCGCAGATCGGAAACAACCTGGTCCAGCTGGGCTTTCAGTGCTGCGACCCCTTCGTCTTTGGAGCCTTGCAGAGCCCTTCGATCTCGCTCCCTCCTGTAGAGTTCCGCTATGATCGCATCTCCTTCTTTAGCGGCCGCAGCATGATCGACCTCCGTGTCGATTCGGGCACGTCTCCGAGGGGGTTGATCATCATCCGATCCTTCCGCCACGCGCTCAGGAGTCGCATCGGATTCCCGACGAGGCGGTTGTGGAGGCAAGTCTTCTGGGTTTGTGCGGTCCCTTCGATTGGCTCGGGGTATAGCAAAACTGAGGTGCGCTTCCTTTTCTGGAGCGCTTGCAGCTCGCTCGTCGTGGCTTCCAGGTTCCTCTCCTGATCCTCAGCTTTCTTCATGAGAGTCTCAAGCATCTGCTTGATCTCTGTGATATCCACCGGATTGTTCACGGTGTGAGGCGCGGTGTTCTCTCTTTCCTCGTCGTTCCTATGGGACGAGGATCCTTCGCTGCTCCTGCTGTTGCTTCCTGACATGGTGATGGTGTTGCGAAACCCTAGCTTTCGTGTGTCAAAACTTCTCTAATTCCCCACAGTCGGCTCCAAATTGTGGGGGTCAAAACTAACAAACCTAGATTTATAAGGGTTTTTGAGGAGATAGAGATTTCTAGGTTAGCTAGGATCACAAGAGATTGAGAAAGAGTTTTGTTATTGTTGTGTAACAGTTGAGTACAGAGTTTGTGTATGAAAATTCGGATCCCCTTCAAAGGGTTTTTACATTAGCTATATATACTACTCTAAGGCGGCTAAGTCTCCTAATCCTCTGCGGAGTCGGTCGCATCAACATGGGCTTCGTGTCCGGACCGGGCTATCACAATCCTATTGGGCTGAAGACTGTCTTGGATTGAGGATGTGATTGGCGACTAGGCCGAACGTGCGATCGGCCTACCAACTCCAAGCCCGTGGTCGGCCCACGTACCGAGCACGCGGTCGGCCACGTACTAAGCACGCGGTCGGCCACATTACCGAGCACGTGGTCAGCCACAGTGCCGAGCATGCGGTCGGCCACAGTGCCGAGCATGTGGTCGGCACGGTAGTGAGCACGCGATCGGTACTGGCCCGGTCCCTTTCTGCTTCGCCCAAGTCCGTTCCACTGCCACATGCTTTGCTCCGCAGGAAGATCTAGGTTCTTTTAGGCCTTCTTCTGCGAGAGTCTGGAGGGCCATTTCTTCTGTCGGCTTGTCTTTAGACGTTAATGTTGAGGGGGTGAATACCGATCCCAACAATTATCATGTCATTATGGTAAGGCTTCTACCATTTGCTTTGATGGAACTACTCCCCAAGTCTGTACACGTAGAGATTTCAGGTATTCATTTTTAAAATTTTTTTTCATACTCCAATATAACTGACTAATATTGGCTCTTACTATTAATACACAGAAATCGCTTTGTTTTTCCGAGACATTGGTGCCCCATCATTAAAAGAACAAGATGTTCAAACAATGAAAGAAAATATTGCAGTTAAATTATGCAACTTGGAGAAGATATTTCCTCCTTCGTTTTTTGATGTCATGGAGCATCTACCGGTACATCTTCCAGACGAGGCAATATTAGGTGGACCGGTACAATATAGGTGGATGTATCCATTTGAGCGGTACATGTACCACTTAAAAAAAAAGGTTAGGAACAAGGCACAAATTGGAGGGTCTATCGTCGAGCATTGTGTACAAGAAGAAATATCAGCGCTAGCTACCCTTTGGCTCGGAAAACCGATCGCTCGAGGTAATGAAGGATGGCATGGTGAAAACATTTACTTCTACGCATTCGACGATGTCCCAGCAATTTTCAAACAGAAAGGAAGGTTCATTGGTAAACCTTCAAAGGGATGGATAACAGATGAAGAGTACAACGTTTTGTAAACATTTCTCATGAATAAATGTCCCGAGTTAGCACCATATGAAAGGTATGATTAACATTCGATGACATTATATTCAATAGTTAAATGCTTTTTACTTACATAATTTGTATATATATATAGGATGTTTGAAGATTTCATGCGAACTACATATCCGGCATTGTCTACTAATGACCTTCAGACATTCAAAGACAATAACTTCGCACACTGGTGCAAAGATTATGTAAATAATTTTATAATGATTAGTTTTTTTTAATATAATGTTAAACTTATGTATTTATTTTATTACAGGTTAATAATCAAAGGAAGTTAGCACCTATGCAACAATGGCTCAGTGATTTTGTACAAGGTCCACGTCGTACTTACACATCCTGGCCATCTTATGCAACAAGAGGGTACTTATTCCGTACATTGAGTAGGCGTGCTAACAAAAAGACACAAAATTTTGGTGTTTGCGTCAGGGGAACTAATGATACGGAATATTATGGCATTGTGGACGACATCAGATTGCTCGAGTACAATGGCGGTGTCGGGTTGAAGTTGGTTATCTTCAAATGCTTTTGGTACGATATCACTAGTGGAAGTGGAATGCGTATAAGTCGTTCAGGACTGGTGGATGTTCCTGCAAACAAGCAGTATCGACAATATGATCTGTTTATTACTCCTGAACAGTGTGATCAAGCTTGTTACATACCATATCCAAAGGTTAGTAGGAGGCATGGGACGGAATGGTTAGCCTGTGCTAAAGTGGTACCCAGAGGTGTTCGAAATGTTACAAATGCTTTACAACAAGCCTTTCAAGAGGATTCTAGGAATACTATTGTCACAGCTTCAGGGCTCCTAAGGGCCGAGTCACACAATGTTGAAGACATGGACAATTATGACGATTTACCCGACCAACATACAAACGACATGTACACATCCGATCATGAGCTAACTGATAACGAAGGTTCTGAAGCTGATCCCTCTTCCGATGATGAATAAAAACTGTGCATCAATGTGATCCTGAATGTATAATATTATATGTAATATAATTTTTGGCTCTGTGAAATTTTTTACGTCCTATAAAATTAGTGGATTATTATCCGATGAGTAGTTTTAATAAACTATGTTTAAACTTCTCGTATAATATTAAATGAAATATAATTTGTATCTTTCTAAGCATTTTTAACAGCTAGCCCTTGAAGTTTGGACCCTTATATAACTGATACTTTGGGGCATATAAAAATTGGAACTATATTTCATTTAATAATAAATGAGATGTAAAAACACATCAACTATTTTGCCTTTCAGATTTAGCCTTTCACCTATTAAACACACCCGTGATTGTATACAGTAGAACACTTGTACGCCATTAATTTAATTGTCGACATGTCAATTCACCATCCAGTGGCCGACAGTGTCATTCACAGTGTCATTCACCATAACACTGAATTGATTCGGTGGCCGACAATGTCATTCACAGAATTGATTTCTTTCTTGCACACTGAGATGTAATGTCGAATCAATTTTTGTTCTTTTCTTATAACCAAATGTACATCGAGACGTTAAGCTTAAAATATCTCGCTATTTTGCCTATATAAGTCAAAGTAATTGAACACAAAACCATAACAAAAAAAAAATCAATTCCGAAATGGCAAACAGAGATCTATGGAATTACTATATGCAAAACAGAGCCTCCGTTCAAAACCCTCCAGATACAACTCGTGTTCCTTCAAGCCCTCCATACGATAACTTAAATGTTGAAGATGCTCCACCGACTATTTCACTCCAACCAACACAACGATCCCAAAACCAAACACCCGTAATACCGGGACATGGCCAACTGATACGGCGAGGACTGTTTCGCAAGAGGTCTCACGATGGAAAGGTGATGCGAGGTGAAAGTTCTCAAACACAACCAGCATAAGATTTCATTCATGAGGTCATTAATGAGCCACAACAGGGCGACCATGATTTTAGTAGTCCTTGGTGGACTTCTACTATCGATTACATAATCCATGAAGGTATATATATATATATATATATATATATATAATATATATATATATAATTAACACTTTTACCATTACAATAATGATTGTAGATGACAAATACTAACTTTATCATTCATAAATGTAGGTTCGTATAATAATAGGAGCACACCATTCTGGACCCAGGTTGCAGAAATTCAATCCCCGCATTCATAATTTGTGAAAATCAAAAAGGTTTACGTTCTCGATCAATATTATTTCCATTTAGAGTTACAATTTATCTGACAAGTATATTGTATCTCATTTTCAGATTGTGGCTATGCTCTCTAGTTTGACCCCCAATGACCAGGGAGATCTGCTAGTAACCTTAAAAGATCCGTCAGGAAAAATCGAGGGAACCATGCACCATAACATCTTCAAGAATGACGAGTACCGACTCACCACTGGTGTAGGTGCGGTTGTCATTCTACAGAATGTTACCGTTTGCCGTTTTAACAGGAACTCGAAGTACCTCAACATCACAGAGCGGAACATTGTTAAGGTAGATTTTCCAAAAGTTTCTAAATATTTATGTGAATTCTGAACTGAATTCATTTTTCAAACAGATAATCGGTGCTAATTCGATGATTGCGGAATACCAACCAACCGAAGTATCTACCAGCGAGGAGGAAGATGTAGGAACTACTGGGTACGAATATGAAATTGTTCCAGACTCAGATGAAGAATGAACATCCGACCGTCCATGATTAAGAATAAGCTTAGTTAAGGCTTTATGTTGCTTAATGTTTAATATTTTCCTAGTATCCATTGTACGAGTTTAAAATTATGTTGGTATGTGTAATATTTCCTATTTTATAATTAATGTAATATTTTATGTGTAATGTAATATTTTTATATGTGGAATAAAATTAAAAAATATTAAAACTACTGTTTTGTTTATAGATGATCTTTCATTCGAATAATTAAAATACAATTAACAAAAAACTAATTTTTAATGTTGTTTTTTTTTTTTTTTTTTGGTCTGAATAATTTTTTTTTTTTAATAAAAAACTAATTTTTAATATTGTTGAATATGTTTTTAACGCGTTGTAAGGTTAATATATTAGTGAATGTTAAAAACAAACACAAATTGTTCGTACCCTAATGGTTAAATCATCACTTGTTACTGCATAGCGAACCTGGGTTCGAACCTCTGGTCGCGCCAAAAATAATATTGTCCATCACCCACGAAAAAATTAGTGGTTTTTCGTGGGTATTTTTGTACCCACAATTTTTTCGTGGATATTAGTGGGTTTTGGGATACCTACGCAATTTTTCGTGGGTATTTGCCTTTTTTTACTAGTGTTGTTTGATTTGATTAATTGTTGTTTTTACAAACACATGCTACGGTAAAGAATCTACACATGAATTCTGCTAGCCTTAGTAGTCAGAGTTAAAAGGTCATGATGGGGAATAAACAAAGTGGACAGTCTTTTAAAAACTTGTGTCTAAACTGACATTTTTTAAAACTGGAAATAACATATATATATGATTCTAGAGAAAGCATGATATGTAAGCTAAGACTGCTCTTAAACACCAAATAGTTTTTGGTTTAGTGGTGCTTTTCCATGTTCTTAGAATGAATATATCGAATTAAAACTAGTATAATGGGATTCTCATTTAATTCGACCAGTAAGAAAAGCCATGAAAGTAGGGCTTTTGTACTGCCTTCCGAGATCACCCACATGCATGGTCAAAAAGAGAAAATTATTCTTACCATCATCCACTGTTTTTATAGAAGTTATATAAATACGTTCCATAAATAATTGTTTTTATCGTAATATAGAGTTGGGTAGCTTGCATAGCTCTAATCATAACTCATAACGTCATATCTTTATTCATATGATCATTCCCAAATCTTATTATAACCAAATGTGTGCTTAGTTCGATTTTTTTTTGGGATGGAAGATTATTCTTTACATTATAAGATCTAAAGGCGAAAGACAGATTTCGAAACTCTTACAGTTTATAAAAAAAAATAGTATCTCTAATCTACATATACAATAGAACCTCCATAAATTAATACTCTATAAATTAATAATCATCATAAATTATTAAATTTTTTCAGTCTTGAGTCGGGCTAATGTAAAAATTAGCAAAATTCTATAAAATGATAAGATAATATTTTTTAAAAAACTCTTATGTAAATATGGTCCCAACAATAGTAGAAATTAAAGATTATAAATCTTATACGCATATATAGATATATATATATATATATATAAGATAGTTTAGTAAAGTATGACCATATTGTTATAAATTCTCTTCTCAAAGTTGGAATCTTGTTGGGACTAATCTCTAACTTTTCTTATTGCATATAAATGTATGGTATCATAAACTTAATCTTCATCAAGTTGAAGAATTTTATACGTGATTAATATTTTCTTATAATTAAATACTTCTGAAACTTTCGTGAATAACAAAGTAGCAACAATTTTATTTTTGCTTATAAATAGTCAAATAGATTATTAACTTTCATCTTATAATGATGGTGGAGATTAGTAACATGATATATATGGAGTAAGATAAATATGTAAAAATAACTAAACAATTGAATAACCTTAATAAAAGAAGTTTTATGAATTTTTACGTGAATGTTTTATTTTAAAATAAAAACAATTGTCAAAAATCATGGATTAGAAAAATATCTTTTTAAATGAATAATTATTAAATTATCGATAAATTAATAAATTTTCATAGTCCTAACATTATTAATTTATAGAGCTTGTACTCTATATGACTAATATCTATATTTAAAGAAGTGTAGAGTCAAAGAATGTGAAAATCCTTCGTTTTAAAAAAAGATTGGGACGTTGTCAAAAAAAAAAGAAAAAAAGAGGATTGGGAACATTAAGTTTACACATTTAAGCTCTAGTCTAAACCCTAATTATGTAAATAAGTTTTCAACCAAAACGATGAAAATATTTTAGATTTTTATAAATCAACTAGGTTAGGACCCGTGTTGATACACAGGTAATCATATTAAACATTATTCAAAAAAATATTTAAATTTTAGTTAATACCCCCATTGAATTACTAATATATATCGATATACAATAAAATCTGCATCTTAAATCATTAGATATCAATTTTATATACATTTTCATGTTATATTTCTTCTCATACGGATCATAAAATATGTAAGTGTAATTCAATTCATATTCTTAATGACAAAGAAACCAAATTACTGTATTCTTACCCATAATGAATAGATATTCTTCAAATAATATAAAATTAAATTATGACATAATAAACTTCATGTAATTAATTTAACTTATTTTAGTCATATTATAGTAAACAAACCAAAAAAAACTAAGATAATATCAAATAATGTTTTAATAAATAAACTAAAAAAGTTGAAATCAGGAATCAAATATTCTGGAAGACTTCGTCGTAGACAACATTCAAAGTTTTACTATGTGGCTTCCCATCTTTATCAATGATTAATATTTTCAAGCCGGATCTCGACGTGACCCTTGAAACGGCAACATATAACTGACCATGTGTAAAAACAGGTTTTGATAAACACAAACCAACCTTTTCCAATGTTTGACCTTGACTTTTATTGATAATCATTGCGAAAGCAACATTCATTGGAAATTGTTTGCGTCTCATTCGAAAAGGAAATTTTCCTTCCGGTGGTGAAACAAACATCCTGGGTATCAATACCTTTTGACCAACATTGTCACCAGTTATAACAATACTGATCAAAATTAAAACATCTCCTATTATCGACACAAGTCTTAGATTCCTTTTTGATTCGAATTTTACATATGCGACTATATGTGTTCAATAGGAAAGAGAGCAACGGATCAAAGAATTGGGAGTAATCTTGATGCTTTTGTCTTTGTTTAATATAGAGATAAGTCTTCAGAGAGTAAAGTTATGGAATTTGAAATGTTTGTCTTGATTAGTGATTTTTTCATGATGTTGTTGGAACTTGAGAGTATTGGAAAGAGCTTTGTAAAAATAGACAGAATGGTTCCGATCGAAGAATGATCAGAACCCGAGAAAAGAAACAACGAATATGAGAGTTTTGCGCTAAACAACTGGAAATAAAGAATCTCTAAATTAGATGTCTCTAGATCTTTGAAAATATCTATTTAGTATATAGTATAAGTAAAATGGCTCATATCCTTTTTTACGAGGTAAATAGTGGAATATTTTAAGACTTTTCCTACCCAGGTTTGAATATCGGATACCATGTTCCAGATCTGACCCCCTCAAGTTTGGATAAATACGTTGCATTTGAGTGTTTTTCCTCTGCCCCCTATGACTTTACATGCCATTTGTCTGACCGCTTAGTGTGTAACGTTGCACTTTGATTTCACGTAATACTGGTAGCGTCTGCTTTTCTAGGTTAAACGTCAGGGTGCTCTATAGAATCAATTTTATTATGATGTAATTACAACATGCGACACTGGTTCCTTGTTTTTATCCTATCACATATAGAGTAAAAAGCGTTTTCACCACTTGACTGAGAATTCAAATATTTAAAGAAGAGGAAAACTAGGTTTAGACGTGGGATATTTCCTAACTTGCATGGATCCTTGATAAGAGAACCGGCTATGTGATCATTTCTTGGGTAGTGATACCACGTGATGATCTTCATACTTAACCTACGTCCTTTACCTGCAAATTTCATGGTCGCACTAACGAGGGTCTATTGGGCCAACATTTCTTCTTTCTGGTGGTTGGGCCATTGTAGAGTCATGCCCAAGCAGGCATGGACCATTGTTGAGTCATACCAAGGCTTGCATCAGGGGCCTTCATTTCAATGATAAGCTCCATTGTGGAAGTAGAGAACCCATTCATGCCACATGGTCATAGATGATTCGCCCACTCCAAGGATGATTATATGGGGTCCATGTCTTCTAACTTTACTACCTTGGCTTTATTTCTAAATTGCAAAAAATTTCTCAGAAGTTTCAAAAAATATTATTTTTTACGCAATACGTGTTTTAACCTATAAATAGGATTTTACAACCATTGTTTAGGCTATTACAACTTTCATATCTATTGCTTTTTGAGACCTAGAGAGATTATGAACTTTTGAGGGAGACAAGTCTATACTCTACCACTTTGAGAATTCTTCGAACCCTCTTTATCTATTTCTCAATCTTTTTAATGCAATACTCTAGATTTTCCGCCTTCTCAGTATCTTCCACCTCAAACGAATATGTCATTTTCCGCTCTGCTATTGTCCATCGGCGAGGGTTCCAATAAATCTGTCGGTTTTTCTATGTAAGATATCATCTCGCATTATGTTGTTACTGAGCTAACTACTTATAGCCGTACTACGTTTCATGAGCATTCTTTTGCTGCCAAAACCAAAAGGTGGTTAGAAAATCGGACTTCTAGGAAAACCGCACTTCTTGTTTTAGTTCTTGTTGGTACGTGTATGGTCATCGGCGATGGAATCCTTACTCCCGCCATTTCTGGTATGATTTTTTTCCATTTCCCTTTCAAGTATATGTCATTTTAGGCCTCGCTGTTTTGGTTTTGCGTTTGCTTTTACATTTTACATGTTATACTTGTGTGTTTTTCTACAAATGAACACTTAACCTTTAGTAATGAAAATGTTCCATTGTAAATTTGCTTATGACTTAACAATTTGAACTTATGAGCTTCTGCCATGTTGTTATATTATATCGGCTCTGTTCTTGAAGCATCGATGATTAATAATTTCGTAAATCTTTTGCAGTTCTCTCAGCTGCTGGTGGATTAAGAGTAAACCTTCCTCATATAAGCAATGGTATAACCATTTATACATTCAACTCTTATGATATATATGATGTCTATAATAATCTAATAAGTTTGTGGTTACTATTACAGGTGTTGTTGTTCTTGTTGCCGTTGTGATATTAGTCAGCTTGTTCAGTGTACATCATTACGGAACAGACCGGGCTGGTTGGCTTTTCGCGCCCATTGTTTTTATTTGGTTTTTCTCAATCGCAAGTATCAGTATTTACAATATCTGGAAATACGACTCTAGCGTCTTGCAAGCTTTCTCCCCCGTTTATATTTACCGATACTTCAAAAGAGGAGGCCGGGATCGCTGGACATCTCTTGGAGGCATTATGCTTAGTATAACAGGTAAAATGAGAAAAATATGCATCACTTTGCTATTCAACTTATGTTATCTTCTTGCTCTTAATCGGTTTTTCTTGCCATGCCGATGACAATGTCAGGAATTGAAGCATTGTTCGCTGGTCTATCGCATTTCCCGGTCTCAGCTGTGCAAATCGCTTTTATTGCAATCGTTTTTCCTTGCCTTCTTTTGGCTTATAGCAGACAAGCTGCCTACATTAGGAGACACCCGGATCATGTGGCTGATGCGTTTTACCGTTCCATTCCAGGTTTCTTACCGTCTTTTGTCTACAATATGTATAGAAAATGTTCAGAGGTAAGTAAACTTTTATTCTTGCAGGAAGTATATATTGGCCAATGTTCATTATTGCAACCGCTGCAGCAGTAGTGGCGAGCCAAGCCACAATATCAGCGACATTTTCCTTAATCAAACAAGCTCTAGCCCACGGGTGTTTTCCGAGAGTTAAAGTGGTGCATACTTCCCGGAAATACCTCTGTCAGATTTATGTTCCCGATATCAATTGGATTCTAATGATCCTTTGCATTGCCGTCACCGCTGGATTCAAGAACCAGAGTCAGATAGGAAACGCTTATGGGACC
This sequence comes from Draba incana, assembly GCA_963576765.1. Taxonomy (NCBI): domain Eukaryota; kingdom Viridiplantae; phylum Streptophyta; class Magnoliopsida; order Brassicales; family Brassicaceae; genus Draba; species Draba incana. Next base: position 25,536,662 of record OY755208.1, read on the forward strand.
GCAGTCGTGATTGTCATGCTTGTGACAACACTTCTTATGACGTTGATCATGATCCTCGTGTGGCGTTGCCATTGGGTTCTGGTTCTTATATTCACCATACTCTCACTCGTCGTGGAATGCACCTACTTCTCAGCCATGCTTTTCAAAGTCGACCAAGGCGGTTGGGTTCCGCTCGTAATTGCTGCAGCTTTTCTCCTCATCATGTCAGTATGGCATTACGGAACTTTGAAGAGGTACGAGTTTGAGATGCATAGTAGAGTCTCAATGGCTTGGATCGTAGGACTAGGTCCTAGCCTCGGGCTTGTTCGGGTTCCAGGGGTTGGCCTCGTCTACACCGAGCTAGCCAGTGGAGTCCCTCACATATTCTCTCATTTCATCACAAACCTACCGGCCATACACTCCGTTGTGGTGTTTGTATGCGTCAAGAGCCTCCCGGCTTACACCGTTCCCGAGGAAGAACGGTTCCTTGTTAAAAGGATTGGCCCGAAAAACTTCCACATGTTCCGTTGTGTTTCTAGGTAACCATCAGAATCCTCTGTTAACTGTTTTAGCCTTTTTCTCTCTGTTTTTCAACCTTGAAGCCATTGTTTAAAGGTATGGATACGGAGACTTTCACAAGAAAGATGATGACTTTGAAAAGCGGCTTTTCGAGAGTCTCTTCTTGTTCAGCCGCCTTGAATCGATGATGGAAGGAGGCTGTTCTGATTCCGAGGATTACAGCATTTGCGGAAGCCAGTATCAGCCTAAAACTAAGGTTGAGAACGGGAACGGGAATGAGAATCTGTCAACGTTTGATACATTTGACTCGATAGAGTCGATAACACGTGTGAAACGGGTGAGCCACACGTTGACAGCGTCGAGCCAGATGAGCGGTGGAGTAGACGAGATGGAGTTCATAAATAGGTGCCGGGACGCGGGAGTGGTGCACATAATGGGGAACACGGTGGTTCGAGCCAGGAGGGAAGCTAGGTTCTACAAAGATTTGTAGAGAACATAGTGTCATCTTCAATGTTCCTCAAGAGAGCCTTTTGAATGTTGGTCAGATTTTCTATGTATAATGATGATATATATATATATATATATATATATATATATATATATATCAATATATGTATATGGGGGCAGAATATATGCATGTCTTGTTGTTATATTCTGTTTGTATGTTATGTCTATGATGTTGTATAGTTTATCAAATTTTTGGGAGAAAATTGCAATTTTTATATTATCATATTGTCATTTCACGTAAGAGCCCCAACTAAAAAGCAACTATGTGGTGGTAATGCAAATTAACCGTGGAGGCTAATGCTGTTAAACAACGAACGATCGACAAAACGCACCATTTTAGTATACTAGATAACGTTGTTTGAACTTGAAACACAATTAGAAAATGATAATCTGTTTAAGATGAAGATAAAATTGTCCTTTGATACATATTCTACATAGCATATTCTAGCAATGTGTCGATCTATCTTCTCTCTCGCTCTCTTTGATTCTATGGGAAAATATTCTCTCTCGATCTCTTACCGCGGCGCCGGCGGTAAATCCGGCGGAGGCGGCAGAGCTGCAGATGGAGAGGAAGCTGTTAAAGGAAAAGGACGAGTTTCAGACGAGAAGCAGAAACTCTACGAGCAATGTTTAACGACTTTGTCTTCACTCTCTCCTTACTGCCTCCTTCTATTCTCTCACTGTCACTTCACAAAACACTAATTTCAGCATTACGTTTTCGCTTAGGTTTGCCTCATTTCCCCCTTTTACGCCCTAAATTGCTTATGCGTGCATTGGTATCTTTGTCTAATGGCTCAAGCTTTGATTTTGATTTTAGATTTTGGTTTCTTTGTGGTCTAATTGAAAGGAAATGGAATCGATTAGTTACGGCTTGTTGATTTTGGTTTTTTGGGTTTGCATTTTGTGTACAGAAATTTAGAAATGGCGTTCTGTAACAAACTTAGTGGAATTTTGAGGCAAGGGGTTTCTCAAAGGTCAAATGTTCCAGTGACATCTATGCTTGGCTCTCTTCGTTACATGTCCACCAAGCTTTTCATTGGTGGTAAGTTTATGTATATTTAGATTTCCTTGCTTTGTTTTGATGTACATTTGCTTTTATTTAATCTGTTTTCTTCACTGTTATGTGGTTTCTGAATGTTTTTGCTCTTGTATATTGCCTTTCAAGGTCTCTCATGGGGAAAAGATGACCAATACTTGAAGGAAGCTTTCACTAACTTTGGTGAAGTGACTGAAGGTAAGACATTGGTTCTGTCTCCATTTCATTACAGTGTTTTAATACAATAGAAAGTGATTTCTTGATTCCAATTGGCTCTGTGATAGTGTGGTAAACCTTCCAAAAATGTCTCTGTTTATTCATTAACCATGGAATGTTGATGAACATTTGTGATATTGTATTGGTGTTCAGTTTTCTTAGTGACTGGAATTGAGCATTGTTATATATTCATCATTCAATCATATTGGAAACTTATAAATTTGTGCCTATGGTTCTTCTGCAACAGTGACTACATGTATATAAGAAAAGAATGTTTCAGTTATGTTAGTAATATGGTATCAGTTTTTAGCTTTGCAGTACCTAGGGGACCGATTTATGTTGTTGACATATGGCTTATGATGCATTCCTAATACGAAAGTTGTGTCTTTGGTTGTGCAGCAACGGTGATTAATGACTGAGAGACCGGGAGGTCAAGGGGTTTTGGATTTGTCAGTTTCAACAGTGAGGATTCAGCAAACAATGCCATTACAGAAATGGATGGGAAGGTTAGAAAGAATATAGTAATATTGATTGTTCTGTTTCTAAACGCTTGTCTCTGATTAGTTTTTGTTTGTTTTGGGTTTGGGTATTATCAGAAGCTGAATGGTAGGAACATTCGTGTGAACCTTGCAAACGAGAGACCAAGTGCCCCAAGATCATCATTTGGTGGTGGTGGTGGTGGCTACTAAAAGTCCACGGAGGATTTGAGAAGCGAGGGCGCCGCCAATCTTTCTTTTAGTAGTTAGTTAGCTTGTTTCCTCTTTGTTACTACGACAAACAACCTTAATCGGTTTAGCTGGAACTGAATTAACCTCTGTTTTGGTTGTCTTTCAATGAATATCGTAATGTTGCTTCATTCTTTGCATCGAGTATATTCGATGTTAACGCTTTTTGATGCAGCTGTGTCTCCTCTTGTGTTTCTTCATCTCCTCTTCTGTTTCTTCTCTCGGCAAAACAAAGTATATATAAACACACACACTTCAACACAAATAAGTTATCCTTTCGACGGATCATTCAAAGATACTTTTGACAAAATTTTCGATGAAACTTTTGACGAAACTTTTGATGAAACTTTTGACCAACAATTCGATCAAGCGTTCGATAATCTACTTTTATCATCTATGTTTAAAATGTTTTTTTTTCATGTATGTTTGAAATTTCATATTTTAATGAATGTACTATGTTTTCATTTTCAAGAAAATAAAATTTACTTAAAAAACTACAAATTCAAAAAAAAAAAAAATTTAGAACCCTTCTATATTTACTACCTATAATCACTATCAAAAACACAAAAAATTAAATTAGGGTAAATATGATAATCCCAATACAATTTATAATATAAAAATTTTATATTACCTTACCATATTACCTACCCATAAACATGCTCTTAGTAGTACGTACTACTGATTAATGCAAAAACCAATAATGAAAAAAAAAAAGTAGATCTTTATACACTATTGATTTTGGAAGTTGATATGAAAAATTAGAAAACCAAATGATAATGTGTCAAGATTTTTATTGGTTTGCTGTACTTCGTAAAAATATCTCGTTTTAGATTAGTAGAATGAAAAATTTATGAAATTTTCATATAATATATATTTGGTTTTTGATTAATTAAATTTGTGTTGTTCTCAAATTGTAAAATTTGTATTTAATTCGATAAAATGACAATGCCATATTTTAATCTCGTTACACGTTTGACAAATGAGAAAAACAGGACATGGATATAATGTGGCTACGGGATCCATTCCCTCATCTGTTCTCGGAAGGAGATTTCCAGATTTCTTGCGACCACTTCAACGGAAACCCTTACGACGCAAGAAACTCTGTCAATACCGGTTTCAAGTTTGTCAGAGCCAACAATCGTACGTTGGAGTTCTACAAATACTGGTACGGGGCGAGGTGGAGACATCGGGGGAAGCAAGAGCAATACGTGTTCGACAAGATCAAACATGACCGCTATGTCACAAAAACACTCGGCCTCAGTATGAGGTTTCTCGACACGCTTTACTTCCGAGGGTTCTGCCAAATGAGGCGCGAGAAGGACAAAGTATGCACCGTGCATGCTAACTGTTGTGGCAGGTTACAAAAGAAGGTTACTGATTTGAGACATGTGCTTGAAGATTGGAAAGATTACTTGTCAACGGCCGATCGTCGGAATATGACGTTGCGAACACCGGATACTTGCTGGGGAAGAGTCTAAAAGTCTAATAAAACTCTGGTGGTCTAGATTCATCAAATATTAACTAGTTAAGTTACATTTCCACAATGCATGTATAGTGGAAGAAATAGTTTTCCACATCAATTAAGAACTGAATGAATTAAAAGTTATTACGTAAGATTATCCTAATCTTCTATTTGGTTAATCTTTTTTTATTAGAAAGAAAGGACCTGAATACAGAAATAAAAGTGTCCTTGTACCAAAACCAATTTACTTACACTCAATAATAAAAGTAATAATGGCTATACAAATATGGATATGTGCTTTTAGGGTTTCTTGTACAAATCAACACAGTAGTTTCTCACCTTGAAACTTTGAACACTCTAAATCCGAAAGAAGAAGCAACAAAACATTTTTATACACAAACCATTTTTTTTACAGTGGAAACGAAGAATTGCGTACCGGCAACAATAAACTGATAGATTACTTGTGGATTTGGTGGTTGACGGCATGCGATTTAGTCTGAACCGCAGAGGTAGACATGGAGCGGAGACGCCTGGCTATCTCTGGGAAGGAAGGTCGAACAAATGGGTCAGGGGCCCAACACTGCTCCATCAGCATTCTCCAGTCTGGATCATAGTAGCTTGGCACTGTAGGTCTCAATGTATTGTTCACTGTTGGGGTCGGTTTTCACCCACTCAACATTAACGTCCAAAGACAAAACGACTAAAGAAATGGCCCTCCGGACTCTCGATGAAGAAGGCGGAATAGCACATAGGTCTCAACGCGGAGCAAAACAAGTAGCCATGGAAGGTGTCTGGGCAAGGCAGAGGGCCGCACAAGACTTCACGAGTGAAGACGGGTTCGGCACGATGGAGCCGACCACAGCCTCGGCCTCATGATCGAGCACGGCCTCGGCCTCATGACCGAGCACGGCTTTGGCCTCGTGACCGAGCACGGCTTCGGCCTCATGATCGAGCACAGCCTCGGCCTCATGACCGAGCACGGCTTCGGCCTCATGACCGAGCACGGCTTCGGCCTCATGACCGAGCACGGCTTCGTCCTCGTGACCGTGCACGGCCTCGGCCTCATGACCGAGCACGGCTTCGGTCTCGTGACCAACCACGTCCTCTCCTCGGCTGCTGATTATGTCAATGGTCCAGCGCAGCCTCCAGCCCAGCAACATAGAGATAGCCTGAAGCCCGGTCCAGACACGAAGCCCACATTGGTGCAACCGACTCCGCGAAGACTTAGGAGGCTTAGCCGACTTAGGAAAGCTATATATACATCCTTGTACAAACCCTAAAGGGGGATTCACAATTTCATACACAACTCTATACACAAAATTCATTGAGAGCAATAACAAAAAACTTTCTCATCTCTTGTGATCCTTTCTAAACATAGAAATCTCTAAATCCTATTCACGAACCCTTACAAATTTAATTGTGCTAGTTTAGGCTCCCACAATTTGGTGCCGACTAAGGGGAAGCAGAGAATTTCTGACTCAAGAAAGCTAGGTTTCGCCACCACACCCTCAAGAGGTCAGGCAGCAACAACAGAAGCAGTGAAGGATCCTCGTCTCACAGGAATGACGAGGAAAGGGAGAACTCCGTGGAGAACACCGCGCCTCGGTCTGCTAACAACCTGACGGATATCACGGAGATCAAGCAGATGCTTGAGACGCTAGAGAAGAGAGCACGGGATCAAGAGAAGCACAACAAAGCTACGATGAGCGAGCTGCGAGCACTCAAGAGAAAGACGCGCCAGAGATCCCGTGTCCGTCCAACGCGTCTTGGCTTCAACACGCCTCGAACCAATCGAAGGGATCGGAACGAGGAGCTGCCGCTTCGGACCGATCACACGGCTCCAGAAAACTTTCCTTCACCTCTGCCTTGTCGAGAATCTGACGAAACTCCCGAACGTGTGGTAGAGGAATCGGACAAAGACCAACCTCCTCCTCGGAGACGTCCCCAAACAGACACTGTTGGCGATAACAGCAAATCAAGCAGTAACGAGGAGCCCTCATCTCGGAGGAGTAGCGAGAAGAAGGAGAACTCTATCAAAGCTCCCGCAACCAACACCTCCACCTCGGGCCTTCGTCTGTCAAGCCAACGGAGAGATCAACATCAACATCATCAGACCCGAGAAAACGATGACGCGTGGTAGTAAATTTGATGTCGAGTACTCAAAGCCAGCTGCGACGAGTTCCGATCCGCCCTGGCGTCAGGCCCCATCGGGTCATCGCCCTATTTATTCCGTCACTATCGAGCCCTCGCCCCGATCGTCCTTTGTCATCGGGCTCGTGCCCGCAATAGCCGTCGGCCCGAAGCTGCCATCGGTTCCCATTGCTTTCACCATCAAGACATTGCCATCGGCTCCCATTCCCATCGCCATCTAGCCCTCGGGGTAACCCATGTTATCATTGCCTTCGGATCAGAGACGGCAGTGTCCCAAGGCTTCAGCATCATGGCATGAAATCCTCGGGTCAACCATGCCTTCGGGTCAATCGTAATCGAGGCGAACCTCGTCACGGTTGAGCCCCAGTTCCAAATTCCTTGGTTCCATAAACACCGCCGAAGTTGCCGTCGGGTCACATCCCAAAGACGTCGTCCTCGGGTCCACCTCGACGCCAGACCTCATTGGGACTTCGGCGCCGCGAAAAGAGGACCTCGGGACCTCGCAACCTCGCGCCCTCGGAACCTTGGGACCTCGCAACCTCGCGCCCTCGGAACCTCGCAACCTCGCAACCTCGCGACCTCGCAACCTCACGCCCTTGCGCCCTCGCGACCTCGCGCCCTCGGGACCTCGCGCCCTCGTGACCTCGCGACCTCGCGCACTTGCGCCCTCGGGACCTCGAGACCTCGCGCTCTCACGCCCTCGCGCTCTTGCAACCTCGCTCCCTCGCGACCTCGCGCCCTCGCTCCCTCGCGCCCTTGCGCCCTAGGGACCTCGCGACCTCGCGACCTCGCACCCTTGCACTCTCGCGACCTCGCGCCCCTCGCGCCCTCGCGCCCTCGCGCCCTCGCGCCCTCGCGCCCTTGTGCCCTCGTACCCTCGCGCCCTCGTGCCCTCGCCCCCTCGCGCCCTCGTGCCCTCGTGCCCTCGCCCCCTCGCAACCTCGTGACCTCGTGACCTTGCACCCTCGCGCCCTCGGCGCCCCTCGCGCCCTCGGCACCAAGTGACTGAACCTCACCCTGTGTACCCTACGGAGCCGAGTGATTCACCTCGTGACTACAAATCTGAGATCACTTGGTTGTCATTATCATAACTAAGCGTTAAAATGGGGTTGATATTGGGCCAAGCAAAGCCCAATAAAAATATTATTACAGAGGAGAGAAGACCGCGTGTACTTCGTGGAGTCAAGTAACTTATCTCATCTACCTCGTGCACCACCGAGAGACCGGGTATATCACCTTTCTAATCAACAAAACATTAGAATCTAGTTGGGCTTTGGAGAGTAAAGAATGGGGCCCAACTTAACTCTACATGACACGTCGACCAATTCACCTCGCCGCTGCAACGAATCCACTACACGAGCTCGTCACTGCAATAAGGCTCGCCTCGCCTGTCTTCTCTCTCTCTTGCGACATTCCAACTCACAGCTCGCAGCAGGTCGCTATAGATCACTACGACAACATACTCATTTCACGCGGTAGCCGGCGAGCTCAACTTCTCTAGTTCAACCTTGCGACCTCGTCACTATCAAATCAAGTTCCACCGAGTCAACTCGTCCATTGAGTCGACTTGTCTACCTCGTACCTCGCAAGTTTT